>JACSYO010000489.1:3462500-3834096 GCA_016806645.1 Ophiodon elongatus | reverse complement strand
ATATATACATATATGTATATATATATACATATATATATACATATATATATATATATATGTATATATATATATACATATACACACACACACATATACACATGTATACGTATATACACACACACACACACACACACACACATATATATATATATATATACACACACACACGCACACATATTTTTGGTAATTCATTACATAGTCTATATGAAATAACAAAAAGGTTTAGAATATTCCTGTGTGAATTAAATACTTGACAAATAATAGCACTGACAAAATAATCTGATTTTCTGAGAAATGTGTTTGTTGTTATTAATTTAGAAGACATGATTGTGTGTCACAATATCTTGATATATGATTTCGTCACGTTATATCATTAAAAGATGACAGATTGGCATATTGAATTATTGCTCAGCCTACCAATATGTAGACACTGATGGTTGCACGTTTTTTCATGAATTCATCCATAAAGGTAAAGGAACCACTACATACTATTCCATAAATATGTCCTGTATCTCTTGCATTACATTAACACCAGTACAGTGTTCAGTATCACTGTAGTGCATTAAATTCACTGAACATGAAGATAAAACATGGCTATCCCATCGTATTCAACAGTCCCAGAGAGAACAACAGACAGGAGGCCCGATGCAGTTTTGGAAATGTGCAGTCAGTAATATATTGGTCCTAGACTGTATTAATTAAATGGTGTTGAATCAACAGAGACAATAATTATTGACAAACTGAGATACATCTATATTAACTACTTAGGAAATACAGGCCTACAAGCCTTTGATATTAAGTGGACAATCCCCCTCTTTTAATTTAGAGTATGTGCTCAAGCTGTTAATCAGATTTATAAAATTAAATTAAAAATCTTACAAGTAAACACAGGCAGAAGACTAGGCCAAAGGGAAATCCAGCTCCCACCACTTTAGCTCAATACCACTATTTCCTCTGTAATTAGTCATGTTGCTATACACCTCCAGCTGTGCCTGACTCAAAGAATGTGTGTGGAAATATAATTACCATGTTAGCATAATGCACATAATAAAGAAGTACTTGTAGTTGTCTTGATCTCAACATCAAAGAGCATGTTGGTTCCTTCTCAGGGCATTAGTATCATACAAATCTAATTACTCTGGGTATTGAATTACTGAGTTTTAGTGGACACTTGGAACAAATACAAAGGAATGTCCCGACTAGCCTTCCAGTGGAAAACGGCCATTGCAAAAAGGGCAGGAATGAGAAGATGGTGAAATAACATCACTGATAATGTGTGGTCATCTGCTCCTCAGGACACATCAGGTAGAATTAAGTTTTTCCATCTTCGCGGCTCTCCAGCTGCGGTGACACAAACCTGCCCAGTGCAGGCAGTATCTTGACCTCAATATCTAAAATAGCATCCAGTCCATTACTGTGCCCATGTCCTCTGACTAAGCTCTGAGACTCCACGGGGTGAAGTGCAACATCAAGTTCTCATGTAGAAAGTCCTGTGAACATCAGTAGTCTGAACACAGCAGCGGCAGCAAAAGCAGCAGCAATCCAGCCTAATCCAAATGAATCCGGGTCTCGCAGGTTTGTTCATCCTGGTTGGAGGGTGATGACTGCTCTGCTCTGCTGGGGTGCTTATCTGCTGTCAGTGGTCGGTGGCTGTACAGGCCTTGTGTTATCAGGGCTCAGCCTGCTCAGGGATTGGAGGGCCCATGGAAAGTAAACATAGAACCTGTCCTTTGCTTATCTATCCCAGGGGGGAGGGGGGAGGGAGAGAGCGAGAGAGAGAGAGAGAGAACGAGAGAGAGAGAGAGAGAGAGCGAGAGAGATGCACAGAGAGAGAAGCTTGTTTCCATGGCAACCTCCTCCTTTAACCCACCCCCCCACCCCTCTCTCTAGAGGAGAACCCTGGTGGTCTTTGTGTAATGCGATTCCACTAGAATGCACTGTGGATTAGAGCTGCACTGCCTTCGGGCCCTAGGCAGGGCAACAGTGAAGACATTATTACCCAGATCAAATGTTGTAATCACTAGGCACTGGGGGCTTTGACATCCATTGCAGATAAAACCTAGGACTGGCAATACTCAGGTGATTAGGGGATTATTATTCTGCATTTCAGCACGGTGCCCGTCCCTCGCTGTTAGAAAAAAGAAACAAACAACAACAAAAAACTGATTGTCTGTGTGATTGATGGGGGAGGGCAGAAAACAGAAAGCCAGCCAAAAGAACCAGCCAGAATTCTGGTGGACTGTGATCAATGCCTGGCAACTACAAAAAAAAAAAAAAAGCATTCACAGTGCTTTGCATGTGCAAGCCCACATATTGGCCTACCAGACCCCCCTTGATTTTCTGTATGGTCTTTGAATCTTGGCTCAAACAATCCAAACAGAAGTAGAGAATTTTACTATGTTCTTGTGTTTAGAGCTGCTGTAAAACACTTAGGCCACTCTAGTTTCTTAGTCTGCAGTGTAGCCGTCCTCTAAATAGAACAAGGCAGCATGGGCTTTCACATGAGAACCTGCTGAAAGCCCTCCATTGAGAGGTAGATCAGCGGAAGGCGAGACAATGACCCCCTCAGTGTCCAGCAATAGCCACTCAGAGGTACAACCTTTCATCTGCAGATATTCCACTGTTTGATTAAGTGAGGAATAAAATTCTACTTGAGCAAGGAGCTTAAGCTACAAATGCACACAGGAAGTACACACTTCAGCAATGTGGGAAAAGAAAGACTATAGCGTTTAACAAATGAGCCCGTGAGAGCGGAGCACGGCGGCTGGCTCCATCCTGAAAGCATCCGGCCCTGCTTTTATAATCTAACAACAACATCTCTGAAGAGGCAGCCATATGAAGGGCTCACGGCTTCACGCACAGAGTCCTAGAAGTGCCTTGCTCTGGAGTGGAAGGACCAGGCCATTCACCTCAACCAGTCCAAAAGAACTCAACTACCAAAAGACTACTCAAGAGAACTTAAGAGCAGTGTTTGCGTCATATTTCTGAAGTGGCACTGCAAAAAAGCTCTACCACATTGTATCACTCCGAGACGGCTGTGCGGTTTCAGTGCTGTCACCATACATAGATACAACCCTGAAAAAGATGGTGGCTGACAGTGACCACAGTTACAGTACACTATGACTTTGAAAGCTGCAACAAGTCAGTACTTTTTTTTAAAGTCATTGCCAGAGTTCCCTAGCAGCTTCTCAAACAGCAACCAGACTGCCTTCCTCTCATGTCTGCGGTTCTCCTGAGAGAGTTGTCAAGTCCTATCTGGATGCATTTACAGCCATTTACTGACATACTTACATTTACTGTCAAGGAGAGCCCGTGAGTAAGTCTGTATCTACATTCGATGCCGACTAGAACAAGGGAGAGCCTTCAGTAGCAGCACACAAGGCAATGAACACTTTGAGGACACATTTCTGGTTTACAGTCAACCCTGGAGACATTCAGCATGTCAGTTCATGCAGTGTATTTCCCCTTAGTTTCTGGTGCAGTCAATCGCCACTTCAGCTGGTTTACACTCCCTGTGACACGGCAGCAAATATTAATCGAAAACCGCCTTACTTAAAGGAATAGTTTGACACTTTGGGAAATGAGCTCCGTTGTCTTCAAGCCGAGAGTTAGATGAGAAGATTGATACTACTCCCGAGGCTCATGTATCGTAAACATGACGCAGCAGCCATTAGCCAGTTAGCTCAGTTTAGCATTAAGAGTAGAACAGGGGGAAACGGCGAGCCTGGCTCTGTCCAAAGTCTGTCTACAAACACCTTTAAAGCTCACTAATTAACAATTTATACATGGTTTGTTAAATAAAAAAAAAATTAAAAAAAATGTGAAGACACATGGTTTTATGATGGGGCACGTGCTGGACAATTTCTTGGCCAGGAGCTTCCTGTAGTCTTGTCATCACTGTGCCTTTGTGGATTCACGTAAACTACTAAGCCCTAAAGTTTAGAGTTGCAGATTTTGTTACCTAGGTCCAGCTATTTTCCCCTGGTTTCAATCTTAATGTATTCTTCTTCAAATTTACTTAACACGAGCCATGGGAGTAGTGTCAATCTTCTCATCTACCTCTCGGTAAGAAATCAAATAAGCTTGTTTCCTCGCCAAAAAAGAAAATGATTCCTTTAAAAAAGGTGCAACAGAAGCAAGGCACCAGCACTATAGAAATTCAGCCAAGATGATTTTCTTTATATAAAAACAGTTTATTGATTTATCAACAACTGCCAACTGTACAATCCTTAGGGATGATGACACGTGTATGCTACACAGTCTGTGTGTTTATGCAGAGACCATTCCTGTCTATAAGAAGATTGTAGTCGAACATTAGGAAATACTGAAGAAAGCAAAAAGAGCATACCCAAAATGTCAAATGTGGTAATGGCTTTGCCTGCCATCTTTATGAGTAACCATGTAAGTCCTGCACATCAGTCACAGAGAGAGTCAAACGAGAGAGGCAATCATTAACCCTTAGACTGATGACTAAACTTTGCTGAGTGGATAAATTAAGATGCATACACTAGTCGAGTCAACAGACTGAACTCAAGTCACAGCTGCTTCTTGTTATCCATTGAATGTCACTGAAAGCAGCCAGTGTTCAGTGATGGGTCTTTATTATAAAGTGGAATTTCTGCTGACCAGAGCCAAAGGCTAGACGTAACTGGAAACCATGATTTTCTCCTCATCCAGTTTGAAAAAAAAAGGCCTTTGCAGAATCCACCACTGCTAAAATCCATGGGACAAACGTCTGTATTACAGCAAATAGCGGAGAAAAATGCCGTTGTCAGGGAGAAAAAAAAAATCCAAATTAGATTTCCAAAAAGGTCATTCTGGACAAAGAACATGAAAAAAAGCAGAGGAGGAAAAAAAACTGAAATAGAATATCCTCTTACAAAGTCCTAATCTAATTTCCATCCCTAGAGGGGACAGAAAATCACGGAGAGCACAAGAAAGAACCATCACAAGCGTAACTGGACACCAAAATATAAATCTATAAAAGGCCTTTTATTACTCCATTATGTACACTTTTCACAGGACCTCCAAGGAGAAGCTCCAGAGCGAAGCGCCGCTTCTAGTTGTGTCATGGAACTTTATCTCCACATTAAAAAGGACGAATAAAAAAAGAAATATCCAACAAACAATAAAACAGCAAGACATTATTTTCTTCTGAGTGCCTTGGGGAACTGCACTTGCTGTACAAGTGTTAGTTGTATGAGTGAGGAAGGGCAGAGCCGAAGGTCACAGCGTCCACGGCCACAACAGCACCAACGTCCACTTCAGTCTGGCACTGCCAAACTTCCTGCCCATCCACTGCGGGGCTGCAGGCAATATCCATGCGGTCTGTCTGAGGGAAGGTAGATGGAGGAAGAGTCTACTGTTCCCGAGCATGAGCATGCTCCGAGCCAAAGCAGTCTGTTCTAGTAGATCACTTCATATACAGTGGCCTTCTTGTCACCAGAGCCGGTCACAATATACTTGTCGTCTGTCGAGATGTCACAGCTTAGGACAGATGAGGATTCCTTGGACTGAAGAAGATAAAAAGAAAACAAAAAAAAAACATGTTAGTCCTGGAGGCCGTTAACATTCTCATCTACATTTGAAGTTAAGTGGAGAAGATTAGCTGACTACGGGGCAAGATTAGATTGCAATGACATCAAGTTCTGGCCTCATGCCCCTCAAAAATACTTCTTTGTCGTCAGGTCAATAATTCAGGTTCAGTTTTCACTGATAGGAGTGTCCTGTCAGACAGCGGTCGCTTTGCCCTTCCTCTAAGAGACAACTGTGCATACTTTTGGACTGGCTGCAGACAGAGTGTATTGATCTGCATACCTGGAATATGCTGGCGCCATAAGGAGTCCTCCAAGCATTCAACAGATTGTCCTTCCCAGTGCTTACGAACCATTTACCTGCAAAGGAAAAAAACTGTGCAATCAGGCCTCCTTGGACTAAGAAGTGGTATAAAAATATATACAAATGAATAGTTATCAGGTAACCTTCAAAACACAACAGGCATTCAGACTGTACAAAGGGAACTGTAGTTTTAGCACTACATAAAGTAGGACAGGCTCAGTCCCTTTTGCAGGGTAGTACAGTCAGCATTATCTCTCTCTCATTTTATGTGTGTGTTCATACCACAGTAGGCGAACTTGAGGGAGAGGACACAGCTCTCGTGCAGGTGGAGCTGATACTTGTCAGGCTTTGAGTGGTGGAGCACCTCCACGTTGCTGCTCTCCATGCCCACAGCAAGCCACTCTCCAGTTGGACAGTAGCCCAAGGAGAAGATCTGGAAATTGGACAGAACAGTAATTACTGACAGTTAAACTGCCCTCCACAGTAAGTCTGTGGATGTGTATGTTATCCATCTCTTCTATTTTACAAGGTTGTACCTGTGAAGTGAAGTCATGCTGCTGCAGCTGCCGACCCTCCCTCAGGTCCCAGGAGCGCACAGTGTTGTCAAGACCGCCTGTCCAAAGCTTAGTGCCATCATGGGATATGTCAATACAGCTAGCACCATCCGTGTGACCCTGAAACTGCCTGCAATCAAAGTCAGAAAGCATACAAACAGTTATTGACATCCCCTTTTAAAATTGCTCACACAACAGCACTCATGTTGTGGGGCCAAAGCCCACACAGTGTTAATAAGTGTTTTCTTCCAACCTAACGAGAGTCTGGTTGTGCAGGTCCCAAACGGCAATGTTTCCATCACTGCAGCAGGAGAAGCAGACTTTGGCGTCGGGGCTGATGGCCAAGGCGTAGCATGCCGGGGCCGAGGAGGTGAGCTCTGCCTTGATGCGGGGTGTCTGGGAGGCCAGATCCCAGATGGTCAATGTGCTGGCCTCGCCTCCAACAATCAATGTGCGGCCATCAGGCAGCAGCTTACAGGAGCGGATGTAGTTATCCCTGTTCTGTTGCACAGAGGACAAAGCGAATCAATACATGTTCAGGTCAGTGGAGCTAGAGAGAGATTTAGGAACAAGTCGGTGGGAAAGAGGATGAAAATCCTTCGGTTATAATAAACCAACCTACGGGTATTCTTAAACATGCTCTGCCTGCTATATTTTGCGATTTTAGTTTATAACATTTATTTTGTGATGTTCATATTTCATACATCATTTATAGGAATTTTCTTTTTTTTTTTTATCATTTTCTTTTTTGATTGTTGCTGAAAGTGCTTTCTTCTATTTTACACAAACATTGAGTGAAAGCCTCAGCTGCATTTGTGTACCAATGTATTTGCAGTAAACTGTCCTTGGGATGTGTTGTGTGCCCATTGTGATCCTCATGTATAACCAATATTTATTCCATTGTGAAGGGAATGAGGTTGTGTATACAGTGCATCACCTTTTGAAACAACTACACAAACAGAACTAGGTGTAGAAAAAAGTTGTTGATGAATGTAACGTGAATCAGCAGCCGTGCTCACCAGACAGTCCAGTTGGGACACGGGACTCTTGCTGCCAGGTTGGCTGATGTCCCAGATTTTGACACAGCCTTTGCCACCAGTGTAGACATGACGTGTGGGGTTGCTAATGGTAACAGCGCAAACCACCTCGCCATGGCTCAGCGTGTTGATCTGACGGGCGTGGCGTGGAATACCCGGGCCGATCAGTGCGTCAGGCGGGAAGGGCACGGGCTGCATCTGACCGTCTGCACTGACGTGGAAGGAGTAAGCCCTGATAGAAAAGACACGGGTTAGTGTTTTATATCACTGCTGTTTTTATATAAAAAAAAAAAAAAAAAAAAAAAAAAAAAAAAAAAAATCACATTTGGTGAGACACTTACGGTTTGCCACCCGAAATTGATGTGAGGCTGGCTGGAAGGCCTGGAGCTCGCATGTGGGTGTGAGGATCAAACCCCTGAAAAATGAAAAGATGGAAACCTTTGAATAAAAAGTTTTTTTACTGACCAGTGATCACAGTCACAAAAGGGATAGTTAGATATTTTGGGAAATATGCTTATTTGCCTTCTTGCCCAGAGTTAAATGAGAAGATTGGTAGCACTCTCATATTTGTCAGTTAAATATGAAGCTACAGCCAGAAGCCTGTTAGCTTAGCTTAGCATAAAGAATGGAAACGGGGAAACAGCTAGCCTGGCTCTGTACAAAAGTAAAAGAAATAATCCTCGCCTGCGTGCATGAAATAAACGAAACCTACTCCTAGATAAACAGCTTCTTAGTGCTACTCGAGGTCTAAAACTCCACAGGGAACATTTTACAGACAGATACAGAAAGGTATTGATCTTTTCATCTTACTTTGGGCAAGAGACAAGAGTGTCAAACTACTATTTTAAACATGTGCAATGCTTTAAGGTGATCCCAAATACCGCAACATAAAAAGGGCAGGAGAGAGTGTTACCATGGGGGAGCGTCCATAGGCTGCAGCTGCTGCAGCGCTCATCTGAGGGGAGATGTGCAGACCAGCGTACACACCAGGACTGGTGAGGCCTCCATTCATTTCATGATGGCCCATCATGGCAAAGGGGGTAGGGTAGGAGCCAGCGATGGACAGAGGGGTACGCAACGCTGGTGCTGCTACAAACAAAGACAGGAGGAGGATATTGGTAACATAACAGTACACTGGGAGGATGGAAATAAAATAATCTCAGTTGCTTGCGAGGAAAGAGAGTGGTACGAACCTAGAGCCTCCATGCCTGGTGGTTTGCCCAGGATGGGTCTGAGCCCGGGGGTGGAGCTGGTGCCAGGGGTGGGGGCATCGTTGCGGGGGGTGGGGGTGTTGGACTTGAGGCCAGGCGTGGAAGATTTGTCATTCTGTCGAGGGAACGAGAGAGCAAGTACATTCACAATCCCAGAAGCCAAGCACTGTGCAGATTGACAATTTGAGAGCAAACTGAACTTAATCCAATCTAATTCTGACAACCCTCATAGTCCTGCAGAGCCATAAACTGCTATTTATTCTAAAACCTATTATGGTCACAATGGAGATGGGGCCGTTTTTATCCCCTTACTGCTTTGGCTTTAATCTTTTAGTGAGGCAGAGGGGAAAAAATCCTGGAGGAGTTAAATACATTGAGCTATTAACAGAGAAGACCTGACTGATCCTGATGCGGGACAATATTATCCCTGACGTTTAGTCATGCACTTAAAGCACCGACAGCCATTCTTAATCCACTGCAGAAAACGTCCTAGATTTATTTGCACATATCCCTTTGCGCTCTCTGCAATTCTCATTTAAACCCTTTCTGTCCTAGTTTGTTCGTAACTCTTGGTGTCTTACATGACTTAGCTCCTTGGCCTTGGATGATGGGGTGCTCCCAGAGGATGCCACTGATGCAGGGCTGTTGGGTGTGTCTTTTTTTGGAGGGCGGGGCTTATCAATGCCATTTTCAGGAGGTGAGTGGGCGGGGCTTGCTCTCGGAGTGGCAGGGTCCTGGAGAAACACAGCAATAGATTTACATTTATGCAACAGCTTCGTCTTGGTACATGCCAATATGCCTTTACAATTGCATGCTGCTCTGCTCACCTCATTAGACACATCTACGACCAGGTCATCACTTTTCTCTCCGTCACTGTCCTGTGAAGATAATTGGCAAATTAGTCACCTTGACAAATCCTTTTTTTCCGTGAAATGCGCATCGGGCTACAGGAGGAAGGACGAAGTACTTTGACATTTTGGGAAATATGCTTAATCGCCTTTGCTGAGATTTGGTTGAGCCCAGCACATTAACTTCCTGGTGTCACGGTGAGGTTGCCAGGCAACCAGCAAAGACTCCGGCAACATTGATGCTGGCCAAAAATGAACTTCCCCATAAATCCACGATGTATTGTTTTTCACTTTTGTTTTTACACAAACGAGCTATAAGGTGGTAAATTGTGAACGGAAGGTACAGTTTTTGGGGGGTTCTTTTTACCTTCGGACAGAGTCAGGCTAGCTTATCTTTCTTGGCAAGAAAGCGTATTTCCCAAAAGGTCAACAATTCCTTTAATGACTTACATATCTGCTCAAACTGTCCTTTTCCTCCACTTTGCGTTTCTTAGAGTCCAAACTGTAGTCAGAGGAGCTGCGGTGCTTCTCACTGGCTGTGCGTAAGCTTTCGGATGGGGATACAGAGTTATTCTGCAAAGAGAAAACCAAACACTTTATTACCATTTCATCTTTCATTGTGAAAGAGAGCAGCGAGTCATTCATCGGTTACAAATTTACAGAGAACACACTGTGCCAACGCAAACACTAAAAATGCCCCATTCACACAACCGGGGATGCTGCAGACTCTTAAAATGCAGCTGTAGGCCAGCGCCAAGCAGTACCCTGACACCAGCCAAGGCCAATCTCACACACAAGCCCGTCCCTGGCCAAACAACAGAATGGGCCGTTATCTGAACTGAATGGAGGAGGTCTTGTTTTCTGAGCTGGGCTCCCTCCTCCTCATAACTGGACAACAAACAGCCTCACAGGGACATGAGCAGTGTGTTGTGGCTGAACAGAGGGCCTTTTCTCTGGAGTCAGTCAGGCTAAGCGTGAGAGAGAGGGAGAGAAGGAGAGGGAGAGAGAGAGAGAGAAGCTGTATGTTGTGGGCATTGATTGCCGCAGCGCGCTTGGGCAGCATGTCAGCTCAGGCTTTGAGCTCTGATAAAGAAAGAGAATCTATATCCTGCCAGTGGGCACGGCAGCGTGGGACTGACTGGTGCTTCTTCATGGAGCCTGCCTGCCTGCCCACACAAGCTGGGACAGCTCACTCCAAACGCCAACAGAATGGGAGGAACTAGGCAGGTGTCCAGCAGCTTTCACAGGAGTTTGCCATTTGCCTGTAAACTGCCAAGTTCTCCTGATTCCCTCCGTCCCTTCTTCTGAAGACCAAAGCAACGACATGGACTAAGTCGGTGGCAGCCAGGAGAAGTGAACAATGGCCGATGGACTAGCAGTCTGGGCAAAGGGCCACTGTCTGCATAATGGCTGACCTTTAAAGAGATGCTTAGCGTGACTCATTAACCAAAGTCACCACTCTGCTATCAGATGACCTGGGACAAGAGCACAGAAACAAAACAGGCCTGCTAATCGCCCCAGGAGTTCCATTTCTTCAGACATGACTGCACCCATTCAGCTAGCTCAGCCTACAGAAACACAATCTCACAGGCACATCACAAGCCATCAGAGATTGCAGCCATTCCAATAAAACGCTTTAGCAGGTCCACCAGACGGGGTGGATAAAAAGAAAACAAAACAGCTCTCCATTTGTGTTCATAAATATTCATCACATGCCAAGGAGGAGAGTGAGCTGGTAAACAAGGGAGACAGTAGAAGGGATCAAATAAATCCTTTAAGAAGGGGAAGTCAAAGTCTTTCTTTAATTGTGATGAAATTACAAGGCTTCTAATCTCTCCAGCATGATACAAGTCATTTCCCTTCTGGATTAAACACGCAGGACTTATATTCCAAGCCTCATTTCCAATTAATTATTTTATTGAAAGCAGATTACAACAGTGCATGAAATCAGCGGTAGCATGCTGTTGGCAGAAATTCGTACTTGACGTTTTCAGTGTAGATGAATAATAAAACCCAACAAGCCCTGTAACAAAAATAGTTGCTGGTTTGGACACTCACCGTGTTCTCTGTATCGCAGACATCACAGTGGCGGCAGAGGTGATGAGGAAACCAAGTGGAGCAAAGAGAAAAACACGTCAGTTAGCATATCATAATAGATGCTTCTGGCTGAACGTGTGAGAATCAGCTGCAGGGCACAAGGCCCCTCTTATCAACGTGTGTTGGAGCTGTTGAATAGCTTACGCAGTCATGGGCTGGGAATGTACCAGCTCATTACCCAGACAGAATGTGAACAGACAGGATGTGCTCCTCACCTAAGGGCCCTGTGATTCTCCTCTTGAGAGTGAGAAGCACACAGTTGTGTTTTCCCCAGTTTAACATCTATGCAATAATGTTAATATAAATATACATTTTAATTCTTCTAAATAAACTAGTTAAGCAGCAATTCCCAATTGGAGAGCAATACGCCTGAGTTTAATGCCTCACCTCTGTGTTCCAGATCGTGGTGGTTCTTCTCATCCTTCACTGGGAGGTGAGCTTGGCTGCCCAGGGCACCTAGCGCCAGCAGGCCTGATCCGGAGCCTGCCACAGGGGGGATGCCAGGCGGCTGGAGGCCTGAAGGGTGAGGTGGCATCTGGACCGGAGGCCCGTGAGCAGCATGGGAGAGGTGCTGTGCCTGGAGCTGCTGCTGCTGTAAGTAGACAGACAAAACAACGAGTGGGTCGGAGGGAGAAAGCAGGCAGAAACCACACACACTAAACATGATGCTGATCAGTTAAACCCCGGATGAAATTAGCGCATTCACACAGCTATTAGTGCCAGGACCCGACAGCAATCCCCCTTAGTGCTATTTCCATACCAGGCCAGGGTGGCATAAGCCCTAGATCTGTGCTGAGGAGAGTAGAAGTTACGAACGATCAACTGCTCAACACGTCTAATGCATGAGTCGCAGGGCTGGAGACACTCAATCGCACAGCGTTAGTAGTGCATGGTGAGTTGAAGAAAAAACAACACATTTATCTACATTAACGACAAACAGTAAAGCAAAGTTGGATTCGACCAAAGCTTAACGTAGAGGAATGATTTCACACCAGGTAAACTAGCGCATTTTATACTGCAGCACCGCTATGCCATCAGTGAGTTGAGCAATCCTCTTAAGGAACACGAAGCTGTGTAGGAATCTGTCAGCCTGTGGGCTAAACAACTACCTGCTTTTTAAACACTTCAAAAACACAACCAGCGTCTATTTACTCCTTTCATATTCATGTTCCTGGATTAACAGAACATGAATCATTTGCACACCCATACTTTAAGAGACTGAGGGAACACTAAGTGCCAGAAGCTGGCACTCTTTCCCTCTCACTCCAAGTATTTGAGTGTGTGTTTGTGTGTGCATCTGGAAGGCTGCTGTGGGAGCCAGGACCAGGGGTCCCAAGCTGGCACTCAGTCAACCCTCCAATATTCACCATCAATATTTGAAAGGCACAGGGAAATGGATGGGAGTTAAAAGGCACTCAGCATGGAAGTAAGCAGTTTAAAGCAAGGTTAAATAATACTTAGCTGAGACACCAATAAAAACATCAGCAATTTATTACCCGTCTACGAGCCAGCTGAATAATTCAGCTGCTGTAACAGCGCGCACCTCCTCTCTTTTACAAGACTGACTTCAATCAGTGACCATTTATGACCATTTCAGGAATATTAGGCACTTAGTAATGACTGGGGAGTTGGTACAACACACAACACAATCTGGTGGACTTGCCTGTCACATAGTTAAAAATACATTAACTCAGTAGGAACTTGCTCTCAAATCGTAGTTCTTAGAAAAGGGCACCTACTTCTAAAACATGTCCTTAAAAATCCTATCTGGAGGGTCTTTTTAATTGCTTCGACATTATCTGCCTTGAAGGTAGAGAAGACTAGATTGGAAATTGGTGAGGTTTTTAACTTGCAACCTTGTCCTTTGCTCCATAGGGCAGATGTCATTCCAATTACAAAATGTGTGTGTGTATGTGTGTGTGTGTGTGTGTGTGTGAGTGAGAGAGGGGGAGATGGAGAGAGAGAGAATATTGTGTCCATGAGGGAAATTAAGGAGCCAGTTCATTGGCAGGGGAGAGCCATCCTCGCTCATTGTGTTTAATGAGGCACTGATGGGTAATATGCATGGTTGATCAGCAAGAGCCCTCATTAGAGGTCCATAAATGAAGACAATAATAAATAAAGAAAGGAGTCTGGCCTATTTCCTCTAATTTAATATTCCAAGATAAAGACCTACTCTTTGCCCTTTTTTCTCAGACTGAGCGGAGCTACAGAAAAAAAATAAAACACACAAACACAGGCAGGCAAAATTTAGCAAAAGTATTATAGTGGTCTCTAGTGTACTATCTACACCAACTATAGTGAAACGCATAGCACTTGGACAGAAAAAGTGCAATGCAGCATGCACAAGCCCTTCAAGCCCAGATGTGTGCACACACCAAGTCAATTAACAACAGCATGGCACATACAGATATGTGTGGATGCCACTGACCATGAGAGCCGGGTAGGCAGCCTGCTGCTGCTGAAAAGAAGGACAGAAAACAGTCAGCGCTACAGCCGCTTTACAAGCCCTCTCGCCATTATTATATATGGCAATGAATGATGTTACAGACAAAATAAATATATATTTTACTTGAATTTCCTTTTAAAACAAAGTAATTGTGTGGGTTTATCCAGGTGGCCGGTCGGATAGAGGTGGGCTTATCTGAACTACTTCTTGGCCGACTTCAATATTTGCCGTGTTTTCTAATCAAACAGGAGCCACCACCAGTCAGGTTCATCTCAACGCAAGCAGCTGCCCTAGTTGCATCCTATTAATGGCCCCGAGTCCCATCAATAAAGTATGCAGCTGGCTCCTGGATGCTGCCTGTCTGCCTGGCACGCTCTTTCCCCCCACCTTGCTTTACAATATGCATGAGGATTTTGGCATGCCTACAGAGCTTCTCCTCAATGAATAACTAATAGAAAGGTATTCGTAAAACATACAGTAGCTACATTTCCACCTCCTCTGACATGAGCAACCGCCGTGACTTGTGTGAACACCTGACTGTTTCATAAAACAGGCCGAATGCCAAATAGGATCATAAGCTAAAACAATGAATGGGCTCGTCCAATATTTTATGAAATGTAGACTTTTAAAGATACCAATTTTGTATTATAGCCAAAAGACCAACACTGAGCCACAAAAGCACAGAAATATTCCAACATTATATTGTTCTAAATGTGAAAATCACATACACAGGACGGAGCCACAAATCAAATCTCTGTTTTGGTGAAACTGTGATAAAGCATCGGCTTCAGTTCAACTGATAAAAACAAGCAGCACTCCATCACCTCAAGACACCTGGTCTGACAAATCCTAGGGAGCAATTATCCAGGAACAAAAGGTCACCAAGGGGGCATTAATTGAATTCCCATGTGTGCCTCCAGTCATCAAGTCAGCCTTTTGGGCCAGCCTCTTATGCATGCTAAAGACTCTGCAAGATTCAACTGTAGTAATAAGACCACAGATAGCCTGAGCTTTGTATTGAGGGTGACACCAATCACTTCTGTTTAGGAGGGCAGGGTGAGTACGGCTGATCAATGAGGAGCAGATGGTGTTTTGAAGCGGTGATGAACACCATACATTACAGCTCAGTGCTGCGGTGTGCAAACAGAGCTGTGCAGCAGAGCTGCTGTGATGGCTGACTGCTGTCTGCACTGCCTCAGCTAGCTTGCAGCGCTGGCTGTGTTCTGCTCACCCTCAGCCTTTTAATTCCCACAGCTATCCAGGTCAGCAGTGAGGGATGAGGCTCCTCGTTAAAACCTTAGCCAATTAAAGCAATACAAGCTGCGAAGGGGATCTCAAGAGCTCTCAAGCTTGCATTTATAAAAACACAACAAGGCAGTGAAGATGCCGCCGAGGCCAAAGCTGGAGCAACAGACCAGGTCTTGAGAGCTACGCTTGTTCTATATAGTTTAAATATGTTTAAAGAATATAATACCAAATAGGACAACAACAACAAATATGAACAGATTTGATTCAGCACTGTAACTTCAGCAGGTTGTGTATCACACAGTTCACTCTACTCTGTACATGAAGAAGACATTGGCATGGAAAAGTATTCATAGCTAGTGATCATCATATATACAGGTCAATAAAAGGAATAAAAAGGGGTACACACGGTGAGAGGCAGATTGGGAAGTCCACGTACCCCGATGATAGCATTCAGCTCAGTCATAGTCACCTGCTTAGCCCGCTCAACTGCCTGAGCAACCTGCTGCTGGTGCTGTGGGAAGACATTTACAAAAGATGATTGGGGCATGCCAACATCTATCACACACCCACACTCACTTATCTGTGAATTTCACACTTAATTTTCATAGTGCTGCTGCAAATTTAAAAGTGAGGGCAAACACCACAGACAATTACTCAAAATTGCTTAACCTCAATTCTTTTTTTTTTTTTTAAAGTAGTATCTTTAGAAACCAGGCAACAATAAGCGACTTTACTTTAGTACTAAACTGTTGGAGCGCAACATTCAAAACTCACCTCTTGTGACAGGAAAGGCATAATTTGAGCTAAAATTGCGTTGAGCCGTTTGGCAATCTCCGTCTGAAAAACAAAAGAGGAGCAAAATGACGGTTAAGTATGGAACAGACAGTGACTTCATATAACCCCGCCTTTAATGTTTACACCGATTAAGTCAATTACTGCGGCAATCAGAACTGCTTGACTCAACATCCTCTAAACAGCGTGATATTGACATTTGAAATATTTAAAACATTAGGAGAGCCCAAGGGGATGGAGCACAGCTGTGCTGAGAGTGCACTCCATGCTAAACGGATATGAGCAGGCAGAGTGCTGCTGTGTTGAGAGGATCCTCTCTCTCGCTCTGCCCTCCTTCCCCTCATCTGCAACTCCGCCGTCCTGCAGTTAACCTCAGAGTTGAACCACACAACCACACCCCAGGAAGTGAGGCCCACAAACCAGACTGCACTGTTTACCTACAAGTGACACTGGAGTCAATTTACATTAAAGAGGTTATAACTGTAGTTTGAGCAAAGACTACAAACCATAATGACCCGGAGGGTAACGCACCTCAAATCTATGATCAATACCATTAGAAGACAACCAACAGCCTGTAAACAATAGGAGTGCAGTGTGCTAGAGCTCTGCCTTTCCAGGATTGGAGCATAGGCCATTTCTCACTGCAATCAGCTGCCCAGTCCACCAGCCTCCCAACCTCCCATCCATCCGGAGCCCTGCCTCCATTCTTCTGCTTGTCTACCAACTGCCATGGCAACGGCTGCAGCCCTATCTTGCTGGGATCATTATGCAAATGGCACCTCTGCTTGACCGTAACAGGCTTTAAAATCATATTATGTGCTTGGAGGCAGGTCATTAAATTGAATTTTCAGCCTGTCGATCACATGAACGTAGCAAATGAACGGTGGATAAAAAGAGCAGCGGGAGGAGGTGTTCACAGTCGTGGTGATATACCCCCTCCCCTGTAAAAATACTGCACAGCCGGCTTGTTCTGCCTCCTTCTTCTTCCAGGGATGGAAGATGAGACTCTCAGGTTCAAGCGCTGCGCTGGGAGCAGAGAAATAACAGTGCCAAAGCTACATCATCTATGGAATTTACGAGCTGCAGTTCAACCCAAGGCCACTGCGGAACACAAACACGTCGCAGGGATTTTCTCAGATTTTTCATTTGGAGCAGCACACACAATGTACTTTGCAGACCGCCAGCTTATTTATTACACATGGCAGAAATGCCAGGCAGTTCTGGCAGCCAGACGTATTACCTCTGAGCAGAGCCAGAGAGATTGGAGAGTAATGTCCAACAGAACGAGACCTGCTGACCCAAGCTGCAACATGGATAGCCACTTAGCCGGGCAAGCCAGCAGGACAAACAAGCTGAAGATGAAATATCAGATGAGACAAAGTAAAGCCCGGGATCGGAGGCAATAATGTGAAACAAATATATGGCAGCATGTGTTACAGAAAGTACAACAGTCTATAAGACAACACTGATTATACCTTGTTTACTGTCTGCAGACAAGAAAGACACTGAACTCCTCTGACACACAATACATGTGACCTACAACCAATAAAGCAACGGGAGGGTTAGATAAAGGTTTTATCGGCATTAGTATTAATGCAATGTCGTAAGTGCTCTAGCAAAGGCTCAAGAACGCCCTCAGAAATGGTTGAAAAGCTACAGAGCCTGTATAATCCATGTTTGTTGAGATAAGCCATGTCAATAGCAGTCGAACATTTGACAGGATTTGTGAAAAGGCCTTGAGCGCACAGTCCATTCCTCTGTAGCTTAGTGTCATGGTGACAGCTGGCTGGGAGAGGTCAGGAGGTGGCTGATCCACTGTGCCCTAAACAACTGGCAGCCTCCACACTCTTACAGCACAACATGCAAATACATGGAAAAGGCATCAACTCAGCTCA
Source organism: Ophiodon elongatus (assembly GCA_016806645.1). NCBI lineage: Eukaryota > Metazoa > Chordata > Actinopteri > Perciformes > Hexagrammidae > Ophiodon > Ophiodon elongatus. Next base: position 3,816,127 of record JACSYO010000489.1, on the reverse strand, counting down.
CCACTGTTGCCAGAATAGATACAGTGCAGTGCTGGGAGGACTTTTTTTTTTTTTGTTCTGCCAGCAGATAAAAACAGGGCTGTTGTCACTTTAAGTAGATGACAGCTTGGCCCTTGAGAGACCAGCTTTGCGCTGCTGCTACACAATTACAGGTACTCGGACCTGTGTAGCACCACTTTAAGTGCCCTCTCAGGCTGGCTTGTCAATGGTGTGCAGAAAGGTATTCGCCTGTTGCTATCAGCAGTGGGAAAATGGATTTGAGACACTGATGAGTATTAAATACAGAGGGGAAACTGCTGATGGCTCTGGTCACATGATCCATCTATAAACAATACTTGACTAGTCAGATTTAGAGGGCCTCCAGTTTGTCCAAGATGAAAGCACGTTTACTGATTTTTTTCTAGCAGGAAGAGAATTAGACTAGCACTTCACTGTTAGCTCATCTAAGCCAGAAAATGACATGTTTCCACTAAATTGAGATATTACACAAAGCCTCAGAGCCTTTGTTAATGTGAAGCAAGTCCAGAATACATTTCTAATTGGCATTTGAAGTTATTTGTATTGATTAAGTAATTGAGTAAGGCCAACAGCCGGCCTGAATGGATGCATGAGATTACTATGATTAACCTTGTCAGCTGCAGCAGTCAGCCAGGTCCTGGCTAAAGGGCAGCTGTGATCTTAAAACAATAAACGTATTCTAAGAAAAAATATATAAAATCCTAACCTTCTTCATCAAGCCTCATCTTAAAACGCGATAACTTTCTGTTAATAGAAGTGTCCCTGACATCCAACAGTTCACACCCTGGATTTATTTCACTCCAGTCAAGTCCCACATGACAGATTGGGGATATGGGAGCATTTACAGCTTGGAGAGCCACAGCTTCTCCCACCACTTTTCACTGCACGCCTCTTTTGTATGAACACTGCAGACAGTCCGCTGGCTGACCAAGTTGGTTTTGGCTCAGGGTATGGCAGATAGTTTGCTACTTAGCAAATGATTCCCGCAGCCATGTGTCTCATGTCTGTGTTACGACTACAGGTAACAGCCAAATCAGATTGAGCCTCACCAACACCCAAAACCCAAACCCCCAAGCAGCTCTTGGAAACAAGCGCCAGATGATGGTAATTACTGGCTGACAACACACAGCAGAAATTAGCTTTTCGAATCTACATACTGCCATGGCGGATAGAGAGGGATCAGATAACACTACCACATCAGTCCATCTGAGCTGTGCCGGTGTGTGTGTTCTGAAATCTGAATTATGTCCCTGCACGGTAATGAAAAAGGCACAGTTAGAGGAATGGATTTCCTCACTATGGAATAAATCTCCTGGCAGGAAAATAAAATGCCTATGTGCATCCAATAATCCATCCCAACCCTGCCTGTAAACCACTCCCCATCTTCTCCTCCTCCCCTGGCTGAGCTGTAAGCTGGGGGAGCAGCATGGACGGGGCCCACACTGTTTGCTCACAAACACGCCGTTCAGCAGGTTAGGGCCCCACTGATGAATTATTCAAGCGCTTCCATCAGCTCTGTAGAGGTTCCTGATAAAAGTCAGGCGCTAAAATGGATCAGTCGATTAACCTGTTTACACAGAGCTGGGCTGTTGCCCCTCCCCCAGCTCTAGTCTCCAACTTGTCTCCGGCTCCCATCCCCCTCCTTTTCCTCTGGTCGGCGATAAGTGCCTGACAGAAGCTATCAGAGCGGGCCGAGCCCTGACAGACATGTGGCAGTGTGACACACGGCTCAGACACTGATGGATCACCCTAGCACACCAATCCGCCATGCCCCCGACGCTGTCATTAACCAGGCTAGGCTGTCGCAGGAGAGGGGACAGCCTCACTGGTTTAAGAGAAGCATTCATGGGAATCTCCGGATTACTCATTCATTCAATCTTTATCTCTGCAAGCATCAGTGTGACTGATCTGGGGAGCAATACATGATGGGATCTTTTGATAAGATAAGGGCACAATACGTAATTAAAGGACTTTTGCCCCTCTCCTTTAATTACTGTTCCTCTTAAAAGGAAATACTGAGCCATCAGTTATCCTCTCTCTTAAATCATTCAGTCAAAGGCCAAGCCTGCCAAAGTCTACCTTTAATCTTATCAAACGGCTGAGGCAAATCCAGGCTTTACACCACTGGCGTTTCTTTTAAAAAAGGGCCACAGCAATTGTACAAGTGGTGGTACAAGTTTCCAATCGTATTGCCTTGTTTGTGTGCAATATATCTTTCTGTTCACAGCCCATTGCCAAAGCTCAGTTCAGTTCACAGACTACGAGCGGCTCCTCTTGGGTCCGACATCCCCTGACATTGTGGAAAACCACTGAGCTGAAAAAGATGAGGAACATGAAGGTACATACCTGTTTGTGCATCTCTATGTTCAGCCCGTAGGACATCTCATAATACTGAAACGAAAGCAAAGATTTCATTGGGATGATGCCAAAAAAAGTCACATTTACAATCAAGCTGTGCCAACATTTAATATATGTACACAATAACTTTAAAGTTCTTTATGAAGTCCCTTTTGTTTGATCATTTCAATGTGACTTATATACTACATTTAACCACAAATCAATATTTTTATTGATCACAACACTAATTGCATCATCCGAAGGTTTTAATCATTATGATTGAAACCTAAACACAATGTAGCTTCGGCTGGCAAAGGTGATAAACTAAGATCAGACAAAAAAGGAGTTCTTTGAGCAGCCAACAGCGCAAAGCCAATAAATCAATATATTGTTGTTATATAGTGCAGGCACAGAGAAGATAGGGTTAGATTTATTGATCACCATCTTAAACCCTCAGATCTCCAGGACGTCTATTTACTTAGCGTAACGCGATTGCTCAACACGCTTGATATTTCAAGCCAGGTCAGTCCGTCTGGCTGAAATGTAATCCGTGGAGCCCACAAGTGGCAGTCAGGGCAGAAATGGCTTTCCAGTCAGCGTCTATTTGATGAGGCCAATGCATTATTCAGTCCATTAGCTTCTTCGAAAATTACTCTCAAACAAGAGAGCCATTCTGTCTGAGATCAGAGCCTTGCAGCCGGAGAGTAACCTGACACCCAGTGCTGGCTGTGGGATACTTCCCTACATGTTTACCTAACCTCCTCCCTGTCAGGCTGACATGTTGTTTTCCTGTGAAAAGAATGTTTAACTTAAGCCCGCATGTATTGGTTTAAGTCATCCCCGGTGTGTTTACCTGGGACAACAGAGGACACTGGCACAGAAGGACCTCCTGATTGCGTCATGTCTGAGCTAAATTCCTGCGTCATAAGCGCGCCTGTGTTTTTCTAAAAGGATGGTAACTTAGTACAAAAAGAAACTGCAGCAGGTTCCACGTCCTCCATTTTGTTTGCCGTGGTGCATGTTTCCCACACACTGCTCTGGCCCTCGCCATCAGCTCACACCTAATTTATGGCCATGCATATGTCTGAGCGTGGAGTCTCCTAGGAGAATAATCAGATCAGCACACACAGAGGGCAACGCTGCAGTCGACCCTTGGAGATCAGGGGCACACTATAATGGAGCCTCAGCCCACTGCCGCCTCCTGTCAGGAAGAGCGCCTCCGTAACAACCAGCTACATCAAACCCCCCTGGGGCCTTTCACAGGCCTGTACCTGACATCCAACCCGCCCTAACCACCACACAGGTGATCACAATAGCCTGTCTCGCTCCACCCCAACTAGATCTTCAACAAGCCTTGCAATTTGGGACCATAATTGCTCCTTATTGTAACATTATCTTACCATGACATAGTGGCGCTGCATCTCTGTCTTCTCATTGGCCAGTTTGTCATACTCCACCTTAAGACTAAAATAGAAGATAAGGTGTCAATTTCAGGCATCTCTAGAACTTCAATAACTCACTCACACTTAACCACTTGACATCAGAGGATAACACAAAAAAACTGCTCTCATTTTTCATTCAACAACCAAATAGTAGCCGTAACCTTCATTATTTAATAAAGAGTAAATGTTGACACTGTCATACTTTGGTGATACACTCTGTAATCGTTACCTGTGATACTGGGCCTGCAGGAACTGAAATTCATCTTTAATCCTGTCACAAGACTCGGCTACGGTGAATTTGAAGCCAGGCTGACCGGGCTGATGTGGGGCCTGAAAGACGGGTTGTTAAAAGAAAAAAAAAATAAATCACATCAGTCCAGTCACACAAGAAAGTTGTATTCTTCATTTTCTGCCCTGTGCTGCTGAGGAGAGAAGAATAGGTCTCACATTAGACTACTTTGAAGATAATATCTGCAGTAAGCAAGACATTACCACACCAGAGAGGCCGTCTACTTCACACCTCCAGAAGCTAATAACACAACATGAATAGGCTTTCACACCGAAAATGAAATCTAATCTGAAAATAAATTCAAACCACCACCTGTCCCCATATTCAGCAGAGTCATATCATATGTTAGTGTATGGCTGAGTAAATATCTCCAGGCATGCAAACCATCTGCATCCATTTACCACTAAGTGCATATTCTGGTGTAGCATAAATGCATTATGATATAACTATATAGATGTGATGAGCTGCATTAAGGGTGGAAAACGCTTTGCAGGGCAGATTTCAGAGGGAATCAGCACAGTCAGGGAAACATGTCAACATCAGTGTTGTCAGATAAATATGGAAGCTGTAGTAAGTATATAGAGGAAGCGCCTCTTACCGGATGTCGGCCTTGTGGATACATCTTGAAATGTATCCTTTGTTTATCTCTCCAGTGTACAGGTCCTTTGGCAAAATGGTTGAAATGTGCTCACGGCCACACCGGTCTCAGCAGGCAGGGGTGGGGTGGGGGGCAGGGGAGGTCGTGAAAATCACTGTGTTGAAAAATGACGCGGTTTAATCTTTAGACGAAAAAAAACACAAAAAAACAACAACAACACAATACAGTGCACGTTGTTTGCTAATAAGTAGTCAGACCACCAAACTAGTTCCAGTTGGAGCCATGTCACAAAGCAGCACTGTGGTCCTGCGCTTCTGTCTTCTTGGTGACCTTATTCGGTCAGTGGTCAAGCGATATACTATAAAAAATATATATATACACACACATCTCGATTTACAATTTAAAACTGATCCAAACACAACATGGACCGAAGAAACGCGCTCGAAACTATCCGCCAAATGTTGAACGCTTGCATGAGATTCGTTTTGTTTGAGACTCTAATCTTGACTGATGTTCAGCCGACCAAAACCCCGGCTCTCGGACGTCTCCGGACGGGCTCCCACCTCCGGGTCGAGTCCGCGCACAGCGGCGGAGACGACGGCGCGCTGTGGAGAGCGAATACACGCCCCAGAAAACTGAGAAAATAAACCAACAGCTCTGCTTAATACGTACCAGTGCGTGCGTCCTAGCCGTCGGTCCGACTTTTGTCCCTGAAGAAAAAACAGAGTAGGCTATAATTCATGCGCTTAATCCCTCCTAATGTAAGCGTGGTGGACGCGGATCTCGACAAGCATCCTCTCCCTCTCTCCGGAGCGCACCCGGCCAGACTGGGGGAGCAGTTGGGAGAAAATTTGGTGCGGTCGGGCTCGATTAAACTACTTTATTCTCCGCCGCGAACCTCCAGAGGAATGTGCGCCTTTTGTGGCCGGTTAATCCCAAAATGAAAAGAAGAAAAAAAAAAAAGATATACGCTTCCAAAATCTGTCTTCCGACTCGAAGAGGTTGGAGATTCTTTAAAAGCGTAACATGGTACTCTCCACAATCTCGCATTTCCCCCCAGTTGTCCAGCTTACCCCGGTTGCCACACACAGGCAGCAGGGCTGAACTGCCGTGAAAGCGTCTATCTGTCCAATCGGATTACTCGGAAGGAGTAAGACCACATCTGCCTATCGGAGAGCGACGGCCCCCACGTGGGGTGCAGCGATACATGACATCATCCCGCGGATCCACCGAGGCATCATCCGTCCGTCCCACCGTGTACAACAACAGCAGCAGCAGCAGGCGGTGATGTGCCGACGATGATATCCACATTTGACAGAGACAACACAAATTCCACATCCGCGCTTCATTAGGGTGTGTTGTTGTTGTTGTTGTTTTACCGCCCAAATAAAGTTGATGAATTTTTGGGTGAGACCACCACCAGTGGGACGGGGAGGGAGGTGCGGTGCAACAACCCCTTCTTGGATTGTTATCACCATACAAGGAAAAGGGGGGACACGGGAGCTTGTTTGTAATACATAGTTATAAAAATGCGAAGCGATGTTACTGTGACACATCGAAAGTAACGGCCCAAATCAGAAACGCGTGGGTTAAACTCCCCCAGCACACATGCACCGGGAAGGACACGATAATGACCAATCGATCGACGATATCCACACAATTAAAGCCACAGGGCCGACTCGACATTTCAGTCTTAAACATCTCGTGATTTTTTTTTTTTTTTGCACAACAACATCCGTGCGCCAACCTATCAGCATCTGTGTAATAGTTACACTGCGGGGAGAGGAGAGATGATTGCCTTTGTCTGATATGAACATCAGCCATGTCTGAGCGCAGCCTCGACGCCTTGTTTTGAAGGTTCAACTCTGCCCCACGTGGGACTCCTCTGCGGCTTTAAGGCCTCTCGTCCAATGGGAAGCCGGCGCACTTACTCGCCGGCTTCCCATTGGCCCAGAAGCGTCGAGCCTGTCATTCACCGAGCAGCGTTGTCAATCAATACCACGCGGGGTCAAGCGCTGACAAATGCCTGTGCTCCTCGGTCCTCTGCCTGTGAATAGAGCCTGGAATGGCTGCTTAATTAGCTTCGAATGGCTTTTCTCTCCAGTTCAAACAATCTGTTACCACCACGTGGTAATGAGAGCCTACATTAAACAAAGGAAGAAAGGAAGCATGCAAACAGTTGTAACATTACAACCTGTAGTTTTCCTTTACATATGGGCCTATGTAAGGAGCAGACAAAAGGTTCTTGTTTACCTTTTATCAAAAAAAGGCCAATCGAACCTGTTCTAACATTAGTATTATTATTTTATGCCGAATGCATTGTCGGATGTAGAGCTTCCACAATCAAACACCACACATAAGACAGTTGTCTTTTCTGTTTTTAAAGAAGCGGCTTAAATCAGTTGTATGTTATTTCTCGGCTGTGATAACAAGCCTGTGAAATGAGGAAAAACAACAGCCAGATAGATCAAAATAGTAAGCCTAATTATATTATCTCCTGTATTTTAATATATAACACACATTCAAAGCTGTCAAATTAGCAAGATACAGGACGTGGAGTCTTCACACATTTATTCCATGTAATCTTATACAAAACAGAACCTAATTATGGTTGTGTCGATAAAGTTAATTTAATCTAATAATGGTCAGTATAAAGCCTATAAAAAGGGACTAAATTACAAAACAACCATCCATGTTTCATACGGAGTATGTAGCAGTATAGCCTTTTGGGAATGCTAAGGTCATTTTGTCATGTTAAGGTCTGAGATTGCCCAGCAGTGGTCTTACTTGTCATTCTTGTCAGCCACCTTGAGGATGTGGGATAACTGTGTTATTTCCAAGAGTATGGAGGCAGTCTGTGAGAAACTCAAGCACACACAAGAGCTGGCGGGCTAATCTCAGCCAGGCACCCCCTCATGCTTTTCAATAGAGAGTGCTTGGATTAAAGGCAACAAAAGGCCGGGCCAAACCCCAGGGAGAGGGGGCCCTCCACCCACCGAGACCCCCACACTGTTTATTTACACGGAAACCTCAGCCTCAGTGAAACTCCCACCCTCAGGCATTACACACTGGCCTATTTGCAGAGGTGGCTCTAATTCTTGACAGAGCAGGGATTGTCCTCACTCCTGCCACTTTGAACTGAGGAGCAGCTCGCTTTCCACATATCTCAGATATAGCTAGCAAATATTTTTGCTTCTTCAACAAAACAATTACTGCAGGGCTTATTGTCTAAAGGTGGCTATAACAGTCACACTCTGCATTTCTTTGGACATATTTGTGTTACACCATCGAGGTGCTGTTTGAAATCACGTTTTTTTCTGCCGCAGAACAAAGGCAAAGATCAACGACATGGAATTTATCAGATTACGCAGTATTGGCTCATTAATGTGACTTGCAGTTAATAAACCACTGGGCCATTTTTCTCTCTCATGCAGGCTCACTTTCCTGTTCACGAAGCAGAAAATGAGGGCCTGCAAAGGTTGGGTTTGTATTGCAGTGACTTACACTTCAGGGTACTGGCATGCTGTTTACGTGGAAATGCACACAGACATATATTGCACATTCACAAACAAACACACGCATGCTGTTGCAGCCACGTCATTCACAGGCAGGAGGCAGAAATTCACAAACACACACACACACACACACACACACACACACACACACACACACACACACACACACATTCCATGCAACACAGGGCCAACAGTGTGTGGTGGAAAGATGAATTGCCTGTACTGTATTATCAGTATGACTCATCAGGCAGTAATCAATAAAAATAAGGCCTTATCAAAAGAGAAAAGTGCAGACATGAAGAGCATCTCAAAACAAAAAGATGAGGTCTTTGGCAGGAATCCTGAGCTGTATTTTAGAAGGATTTAAAGCAACTTAAATGAATATTCTCTGCTATTAACCATTCCTCACTTACAAATGCACAAGTACAGAAATTAATAACAACACATGTGCACGGTAAAATTTGCTATATGCGTGTGTGATTTATCTTTAAGATTAAGTACAGGAAAAACTCTTTTTAATTTCTGGAGACAAAAAGTTACATCACTTATAGGCATCTGGTTGTAAATAATCCACTTTTCACAATTTCTTTCAGAAACATTTCATTTGTCTCTTGGAGGATTAGCCTCACACGATTTATGCCATAGCATAAACCGATCTTATCTTATATATATATATATATATATATATATATATATATATATATATATAAAAAGGGCCAAAATATAGTTGGAAGGGTTTTCCTTTCCACAACATATTCCAAGTTCCTATTGCAAGCCACTGTTACAATTCAAAGTTAATTGCATTCTGCCAGAATGCAATTAACACACTAAAATTAGACTCACATCATAGGGTCTTGGATTTCTTTGACTAAAAAGCCTATGTTCTCTTAGTTCATCTACCCAGATTATGTGTCAATATTGCCCAACACTTTTGATGATGCAAACTTGAAGTTTTGGTGCGAAATCTTTTCACATTCTAACATACACACTAAAGTGATGATGTAAAGTGCAGAACATTGTTAACATCCAGAAGGTGGACACGGCAATAAAACTGTCTAGAGCATTTATTGGCTGCGTTTGTTAATCTAGCCATGTAGCAGCCACGACGTCCTCATCTTTCAATTACAGTTTAGTCCTATAAATCTTAGTCAGCACACTGAGTCCATAAAGGATGCTGCTGATACACAGTGAAACTAAAACACAGGAAGCCTCAGAAGCTCTGCTCTGTGTTAAGCCTGTAACCCATCTGAGTGCTGAACCAGCAGCACTCACTTCATGATACATGAACACCTATCCCTCCTCATACAGCCTCGTGCTTGTACACAGAGTTGTTGTCGTGCTATGTTGTTATTGTTCGGTGTCCACCACGCACAGCAGAGCTGGAGGGCCGGCAGTTATATTCTTATCCACTTAAATTAAACAGCATTCTTTCAGAGAGGTGATGGTGGTGCACGGTAGCCCTTCTCAACTCCATGTTTCCCTCGCACCCTTCACACTGCATAATCAAGAATTCAGAGAAATCAGAATTGCTGCAGTGAGAGAGCTTGTTCAACAGACCCTCGGCTCAGGAAATGCATAGCTGCGTCATTTCTGTTTTGACAACAAACTGCATATCACAGCTGAAGTTACAGGCTCACAGCTAGTATGTGCATTGAATTATCCCCCGCCAGCAGTCTCCCTCTGGACTCAAATGCTATATGAAAAGATTCAACAATAAACTGATCAGAGGATCAAGCGGTACCAGTTGATTGAGAAGACCTTGAGCTGCTCAGCAAAGATTGTGTTACTCTAATCCAGTTTGCTAAATGGCTAATGTGATTAAAAAGATTCTTTAGGGCTAAATTCAGTTATGGTCAGTTATTACATTCACATGGCATGGGAATGACTTCACATGACTGTCTCGAAAGAAAATATGTTGTCAAGGTAACAGCCCATGCAAGAAAAGTGCAATTGCTACTGAGGTCACAGTCTGAATTGTTTGGCTGAGTGTCTCATGAGAGCAAACATTATTTTCCCGTACATCAAAAAGCAATGTAACCGCTTATGTTCGAGAAAAACCTTGAAGGGGAGAGAAGTGGAGAAGCAGCTTTGTAGAGGTCAATGCTGAGATGAATTCATTGCAGAGTGTAATAAAAGGTAAGCAGAGCTCTTTAACTAGCTCCATAATGACAACGTGAGCTGTGTATTATCTCGGAAATCTCCTTATGAGACTGCTAGCTTCTCTCCTTATATACCGCATTTTACTACTTCGGCCTCACTGAGGAGCATTTCATATTCCCTGGCACACAGTGTTATAGTTCCACTCCTCCATGCCAAATTGACTCCACAAGTGCTCCTATACCTGCTGACTGACACCTGCTCGCCGAAAATTATTCCTCCACCGGCAGCCAGCATCGCTGCTTGCTCTGGGGGTGGGGGGCGGGGGGCCGGGGGGGGGGTACTTGATTCCATTATTAAGTTGAAAAGGAGAGACAGAGTGAGTGGATGGGGGAGAAAAAAAAAGAAGCTTGACTGTGTAGAGAAGAATAATAGAGAGCTGAGGAAGTTATCAGGGCAGAGGAGAGAGAGAGCCTGCCGTCTGACAGCAGATCAGAGAGCTCCTCCAGCTGGAACCCCCGCTCATGAGCCCAGCAGTCGACCAGGATGATGAGCTCTGCTGTACAGGTCAGAGCAGGAGCACCTACTGAAGAGTATATCACCTCCACGTCTACACCACAACACACCGATTCACCGGCAGCAAAGGAGGAAGTATTTAAATCCTTTACTTAAGCAGCAGTGAAAAGTAACTAAGTACACTTGCAAAACAGTTTCGAGTTACTTTCTTGAGTATTTACTACATTACACTTCTACTCCACTATATTTTTTGACAGCTAAAGTTAGCAACTTTTCAGATTAAGAGTTAACATATAACAAACATTTTATGAGCATAAAATGTATTTGTAAAAGTCTCCTAATGGATTGTGAGTCCTCACAAAAACGCAGCGTGTTGTGGCCTCTTTTCATGTTTCAGATGTCTGAGAGTTCTTAGCGGTTCAACAGCAGTTCAGACATTTCCCCTCTGAACTTCTTACATGGTTTCATGTAAATAACTGTTACGAGGCCTAAAGGAGTAATAAAATATTATCTTTATCAATTTGAGCATTACTTTTATTTTCTTCTTTGGTCCCCATTAATCATCTCATGGCCCCGCAGATTTATGTTGTGACCTTTTGAAGGTCCCCAACCCGAAGGTTGGGAACCACTGGACGGATCTACCGAACTGCATATAAAGTAGTTAAAGTCAGCTCCTCCTTGAGTTGACCAGCTAGAACAGTAAAGTTTTGCTCATGTATTGATGCATCAGCATTAATAATGTAATGATGTCATATATATATATATATCATTTGGGCTTTTTTGCCTTTATTTGGAGATAGACAGGAAAGGAAGAGAGCAGGGACGACATGCATTAAAGGGCTGCAGGTCTGAATACCCCTTCCACCACTGTACTTATGTAAAAGTATCGATGCTACACTGAAAAATAGTAAAAGTCCTACATTGAAAATGTTACTTAAATAAAAGTAGGTAAGTACTATCAGCATAACTTTCTTGAAGTAAAAGTAAAAGTAAAAATACTCAATGCCGAAAAGGCCTTGTTGAGTGTTATGCTATTATATTATTTGAATTATATTGCAGATTATTTATTATTGTATTATCATTAAAGCAGCATTTCCCTGTTGTAGTTGGTCCATTTCAAATACTGTTAGGTAGTTTAAACTGTAGCAAAGCATCATATCCTATAAATTGATCATTTGGTTTGTATGTAAAATCTTGATCGGCAAAGTATCACCAGGTGAAACATAAATGTAGTTTAGTAAAAAGTATAAAGTATTTGTACTAAAGTATTGTCCTTGATGTAATGTAAATGTATTTACGTTCCACCACTGTTCACCGTTCAGTAGCCTTCATATAAGTAGTTTGGGAATCAGTAGATTATTTCCATATGATCAGGGATTGATCGTATAGGTGTGTGTGGTCCCCTGGATATTGCTATCAGTGTATTTTTGTTCCCTAAAGGAGGACACAAATGGGTTCAAGAATTATGGAGACAGAAGCCCTGAGAGAGAAAGCGAGAGAAAATCAACAAATTAATGCCTGTCCTATGAGAGGCTAAGCCTCTTATTTTTTATTTTAAATGAGGATAGAAATTGACTTCCTTATTAAATCTAATTATTAGCCAGTGCCCTCCAAAAGTCTTCTGAAACCGCCTGGAGCGACCAGGCTATTAACATAAACACCACCACTGGCAAGCTTAAAACAAATGGTATATTTAGTCAGTGTTAATGGGATTAAAGTGTGCTGGATTCAGGAGCAGTTCTACTAACAGTGAGCATCACATCTTCATTATGGATGCCCTGACTTCTACATTTCTACTCTCTTTGTTTGCATTTCATTCCACTCTGCTGCCTCCCGCTCCTCTCAGTTATTCAACAGATTGTGTTCAATCTTGATCCAAAAATCCCAGACAATCATAAATAATAAAGGATTACACCAATCTCTGAAAAGCTGGTGCTCGCCAGCGGCAATGTGCACACAGAGAAATAATTGTTGGCCATCTGTGCACCAGATTGGTAAGAGAAAGGGTAAACAAAGAGCACAGTGTACCTGCTAAAGCTTCCTCCCCTTCCCCCTCTCACTCCCTTTAGCCGGGGAACATGAAAGGCTTTGATGACGCTCACCCCTGCAGAATCCACTGGCTTGCTCCAAGAGATTTTTTGATTAGGGAGGTTTCAGAACCGCAGACTGACAAGCCGCGCCTGTCAGGAATCTAACAAGGCTTGGGGTTATCTCTCTATCCGCAGCCAAACAGCACAATGCCAGCCAAATAGAGTAAGGATGGAGGATAATTGACCAGACAAATGAACATATTTACATGTCATATACACAGCTCTCCAGAAAAGAAAATGAAGTCATGAGAGATTACCCTCTGCAGTCTATAAATCCCTCCTCAGTAGGCTAAGGTTGAATTTACTGGCCCAATGTTACTAACACATTGCCAGAACCACAGTTAGGGAAGCGTAAACCTACATTGAACATCACAGATCCTTATTAGGGAGAATTGATTTTGTTGCAAAGCTTGTGCAGGGGCCAATCAATGCATTTTGATGTGAGCCGTAAAGTTAAAAGTGATGTTTTAGATTTATGGGTCAGAGAATAGATCAATATGAGATGGATTTCACATGGGTTCCATCAGGTATTCAATAGCCTGATTGACTCCAATTTACTGTCTCGTGATTAAGACTCATTTGATATGAACCATCTCTTGTACTGTTTGGACAATAACCGCCAAATGTGGGATTTTCCACACAAAATGCACACCACATAACAGCTGTGAGCTGTTTCCACCTTTTAATGGGAAACTAAAACAAAAGTCTGGGTTTTGCATGCTTTTGCTGCTTCGCAGACTGTGCAAGGAGTGAAAAATTACCTTACAGTTTCCCATCCATCCCAACTGGAGGACCCTCATTATGGTGTGAGATTTATATATGTATATGCAGAGAGAGAGAGAGAGAGAGCGAGAGGGATATAGATAAATAGTGTGGGATTCTGGAGGAAGTAGGAGACAAAAGATAGGGCAGAGTCATAATGAGCTGTGTTTATGTGTAACGTTGCTTGGCCTGTTGACAGCGGTTAATGAAGTTACAGTTAGTGTGGGGGGGATCTGCTGGCACTAATTACACTTACTGTCATTAGCAGTGTTGGAAAGAGGAGGAACTGCAGCAGGAATGGGAGGAGAAAACAGGCAGATTCATCAGAGCAGCAGCAGCACACACACATAAACACACACAGGAGCTATATGTGACGAGGGGGATTAGATATAGATTTATTGTATATGGAGCACTCCTGACTTTGCATTTAAAGTTTATACCGTGTTACAAATCCTCCTAAAAGCTGACTTGTTCAAAAACAGACGCTGCTTTCTTTTAAGTTTAACAATATATCTTCTCCTACAAGAAAAAAAACTGTGATATGAGGAATAGGATTTAAACATACCTATATATGCACAACAGTCCAACAAGTGCCTAAAGAAATAAGTTGATATGTTTATATTGAATAGCAGATGCAGGAAATATTCAACACCTAACTGAGCCTACAGTGTGGATTGGCTCCTGTAGAAGCCACAGCTCTGACATCTGGAAATGTTGCAGTCACCACTGAGCTGTTAGAAAGTGGGAGAGAGCTCGATTGACTGTCACAGAGTCTGAGTGGAGCTCAGTGTGTGCCATCTAAACCACAGCTCCATCGTAGCCTGTAATCCAGCTCACCACCAAAGCCACCGCTGTTGGCTGCCTGCGCAGACCAAGCCTCACTGTTTGTTTATGCAGCACGTAGACCCGGCCATTAAAAGTGGGAAGCCTGTCAAAAATAAAAAGAGACTTTTCATGTTTGAGGGCTGCAATTGTGGCTCTTGTGTGATGTTTTTTCCTCCACACTGACCCCTTGCTTTGAGGTCGGGAAGCCGCTTAACCCTGGGCTGTAGAGCCAGCCGATTGGCTGGGCCAAACACAGTATTTTTGAATGTGGTGGCGTAGTGGGTGCCTCCGGCAGAGGTACTGTGGTTGCGTGCAATGACTATGGCTGTGTAACCAAGGCAGCCTACACATCATTATAATGGCTCCTCAGGCAAAGAAGCCAAAGATCCTTCATAAATGTGCACATCATTTCCCTCATTATGTCCTAGTTACCTTTCCTCATGTTCCCCAAACCTCTCTACAAGGCAAAGATAACCATGCAACAAGCTGAGCAAAGGCTACAGATCGTACCGATCGAAGAAATAAAGGTATAGCAACATTCTCGTCCTGAAATACTTAAATAATCTGCGTAAATACTTCTGTACAACATGCAACCCCCCCATATACAGAAGCTACTTACAAATGGCACAAGCCGTTTTAAAAATCACTATTCCCAGCTCACAGCCGTTCACATACTAAAGCAACGTAGGGAGAATGTGGAAATTTGCTATGTAGTTAACTTGCGACAGCCACCAATTAGGTTTACGATTCGGGCGCCTTTGGGCCACTGTCGCCAGGCCTCAGTCTCCCTCTGATGTCATTACACAAATCTGCTGCAGTCTGACAGAGCAACAGGGCTGTAGGACACAGGGGGAGAAGGAAAGATGGCTCGGCTCCTCTCCTCTGATAGCAGCAGATAAGCCAGCCTTGGGGCCTCTTATCTCATCTGTGGATCCTGTGCAAATGTAAGTTTTAGTCTGGCAGATTACATCAGCAGAGCCTGTTGGGGACAGAGGCTGGGCCGCTGGGGGACCGTGATGACTCCCCTCATGCGACAAATACGTCCCCTCCACCCTTCACAAACTAACAAAGCAGGACCGGAGTGGACTGCGGGAGACATCTCCTCTCAGCCAGTTAAAGTGAGTCCCCAAAGGAACCAGAATTAAAACTGTCAACTTCCATTTAGTCCCAAACGTTCACCCCATAGCATTTGTTTTCACTGTCAGCCGCACATTGTGTGCAGTGATAGTGATATTAGTAGACAGCATGCCTCACTTTGGATAAACGTCTGTATTGCAGCTGTGTGGAGGTGTGTGTCCTGACAGCGGGAGAACTGACCAGCTGATGTGGGACAGGCACCCTATGGCCCAGGGGCCACAAAGGTGCCATGTGACTGTGAGAGGTTCATTTTAGGATACATAAACACACCCTCCCTGTTTGTCTAAATGCCTCTATCCATGTACTGTATGTACAGCACATTCCAGACAGACAGACAGGCCACATCTGGAGAGCGACCAATGGGAGGTCACCCCCCTTCCGACTTCTCTCCTTGCTCTCTGCGTCTGTCATCCCACCCAGAGAGGGGAAGTGGTGAGGTTGGAGTGGTTGGCCAGCCGGGGCCAGCTGTGTGACCACAGACCTCTGAGTGTGTGTATGTGGGAGGGAGGGAGGGATCCAAAGGCCTTATTACAGACCCGACTACACACTGGGCCTCACAAACAGCTACTTCACAGCCAGCGGCAGCCACCGAGCAGCAGCAGAAACACGGCAGGATTTGTACTGTGACAGCATGAAAATGTATGCTTGTGTGTTACTATCAATCACACTCAGGCATATCTAGTATCTCATGTTTTTTAATGCATACCTGAATGTAGGGCTGGTTCATTTCTACATGTAAAATTAAACGTTAACTTTGCTATTTCATTCATAGACAAAATAAACAGATTAAGTCACTGACATGACAAACGTAGTAAAGTGATACAGATGTTAAGTAACCCTGGCAGTTTTGGGAGGAATGTGTTGTAACACAGTCTGCTGCCAACTCATATCAGCTGAAAGCGACTGTTGCTGGACTGCACCGTCAGCCGGATCACAGGACTGAAGGTCTCAGAGTGATGATGTCACTGTTTTGCCTCGGCCCCCAGGGTGGTGATTTATGAGCTAATCTGGGTCCGTCTCCCCAGATTCCAGGTCTTTCTCTCCCTAGGGAGTCGCTAATGGAAAAGTGGGATGGAGCCACCATGCAGCAGAAGTCCTCTCGGCTCTCAGGCTCTGACATCCATCTCCCTGATCACACACGAAAGAAAGAAGAAAAACAGAAATAGAACAATGTTGACTTCATTTTGCGGCACACGTAGATGTTCACAAGACTGCACACACACACACACACACACACACACACACACACACACACACACACACACACACACACACACACACACACACACACACACAGAGGCAAATACAGAATAAATTAAGTATTGCATATATAACCTTGGCTATTTGCAATTTGTCATGCAGCCCAAGAAAGATAATTGAAGCAACCTCCTAGTATGCAAATAGAATGATAATCAGCCTGCACCACTCTACCAAACACATATGCACACAAAAAAAGAGTTACATTGTTAGCAATTTCTAATAGAGGACACCTATTGACCCATTTTCTCTTGGAAAGCAATTTGTCCCTCCAAAATAAAACTAATAGGTGGCAAGATGAATGGATTAGAGTGGGCTAGACTGGGTGCACCGTGCCATGAGGCACTAAATCACCAGATTATTAGTTTTATGAGCCAAGCCCATGAGAGAATAATTGCTAATGTTCCCAGAGTAACCAAGGGAAATAAAGGTAATGGAGCAATTTATAAATTCTGATTGGTATACATAGAGAACTTCCAGCCCATCTCCTTTGTTATTTTACTGCTCTCGATAAAATACACCCCAAGCCACACAAACACTCGGGCCAGCTATCAAAATCAATACAATCACAGAACCGTGAGCGCTGCGGCTGCTCCTTTGTTATTTTTAGTGCAATGCAGCCTGACTTGCAGTTATGAATCTAAATAATGTGGACAGAAAAAAACCCACCAACAACAACTTCTATTTCTCAACTTCATTTAGCCTGTCTGAGAGACATACTGGTGATGAGTCACCCCAGCACCCTCTGCATAGGTGTGTGTGTTATTGATCACAAAGACAAGCGCTTTATGAGATCATTCACAATTTGACTTCCAGAGGTTTTAAGATAGTTTTACAGTGAGACACACACAGACACACAGACACACACACAGACACACAGACACACAGACACACACACAGACACACAGACACACAGACAACACACAGACACACACACAGACACACAGACACACACACAGACAGACACACACACAGACAAACAGACACACACACACACAGACAAACACACAGACAGACACACACACAGACAAACAGACACACAGCCACACACACACAGACAAACACACACACAGACACACAGACAGACAGACACACAGACACACAGACACACACACAGACAAACACACAGACAGACACACACACAGACAAATACACAGACAAACACACAGACACACAGACACACACACACAGACAGACAGACAGACACACTGACAGACAGACACACAGACAGACAGACAGACACACAGCTGCTGAGGCAGACAGGTGTCCTGTATAATCCACCCAGCTCAGATGAATAACCGTCCTTCACTCATCCTGTTTTGTGTAACCACACAACTTTCCATCACACAGACCCAAATCCCTAATTTCCACCTCTTCACAGCTCTCTGATGTTTAAATTGTAAGTTGCATTAAGTCCAAACGTCGTCTGAAATGTTCTGCAGATGTAAACCCTTCTCATGTGGTTCATGAAAGCAGAGATTTATCTGGTAAGAGAGGGCTCATTGCTCTGCGGCCGCAGTCTGCCTGCCTCATATTCAAGTCGAGGTGGGTGGTCCTAGCATCGTCTCATCTCCATTTCTCAGGAGGATAAACAGCACGTTTCCTGCAACAATCAACTCCTGTTGATATGTTTTAAACAAACCGCCTAATTATAATTTCATTAAAATTGAAACAAGCCAGCGTGCCTTTTAAACTAGACATGTGCAGCCATGGCCTCTAATGTAATTTGATCCACTGCTGTATTGAATTATGCATTGAAGTCGGGGTGAAAACGGATTAAGTGTAAAAAAACAATATGAAAATATGGAGGCAGGGTTAGGGTGTCACATCATCTCCCAGCCCTGAGACGCTTGTCTGTTGGTGCATCTGTGATAGATTTGCTCTGCTGGAGTGTTTGCAGCCGAGCAGAACTGATGTCCTACCATATGCAGACACAGTGTACACACACACACACACACACACACACACACACACACACACACACACACACACACACACACACACACACACAACTTGACCTTTCAACAGCAGTGATGACAGCTCACAAGCTCCTCTTGTAACTGAAAAGCTTCTCATATACTTTCAACCCGCTTCTTGTTTTTCTGTGGTGAAACTGCGTTGCTCACTTGTGTCTTCACTTCCTTGTCTTACAAGTATGAAGTAACACTGAACTGTGACAGCACAATCTGTTCAGACCTGTTGAGTTATGGTAAGTATCCTTTTTGTTTATTTAACATTCATTCCTGAGAGGGTGATTCAGTGGAGACAATTCACCGATGTCCTCGGGCCAATATGTATACATTTTCTAAATCCAAACACCCACATATCTGCACTTTCTCATCCCATCTGTACTCCTGTAGTCCCACAGAGAGGGTGTTTTTGGGTCAGATCGTCGGTTTGTCATCACCTCACATTTCCTGTTCTGAAATAGCACGACATCCGACAGTGTAAAACAGATCTTAACAAACCGTGAGAGCGGAAATCACGTAGGATGGAAGTATGGCTCACAGTGAGAAGATTCAACTCTAGTGAGTTTTACTCTCTCAATTTTTATGCTGGTGGTAAAGCATTTCATTCTGGCTTTACAGTATCATTTAAATTTAAGCAGGTTTTAAAGTAATTCGCCATCTACCTCAAATGTCAATTTAATTCCACACACAGCTTTCAAGAACCACTGACAGCAGGACGCAAGCTCAGACATGGAAATTGATTTTCCAAGGGATTGATTCCACCCCGGATCTTGTGCTGATCTACAGAGAAAAAAAAGCAGTAATGACACATTCTGTGATCCCACAGTTTCTATACGATGTGGTTAGGTTTTATCCAAATGCGACAAGGCCTGTAATAAATCTTGTCTTCCTTCCATCAGCTTGCCAGCAGCTGGGAGCCGTCAAGGGAAGCCACCCCAAGCAAAATGTTATTCCAGCTTGTTAGTGTTTGAAGTCACAGCAAGCTGGGCTGCAGAAGCTGCTGCCTGTGGTTTATGGCTTGTGGGGTTGCTCAAGATATGGAGTCTCACTTTCCAAGTCAGGATGTCTCACTGCCATTGAAGCCACAACTGTAGCTGTGAGATAACGCAGGCACGTTAAGAGGAAAGGACTTCAGAGCACACATGTGGTCTTGACTCAGTGAGTGACAACACTACAGTGTGTGCGTGTGTGGGTGTGCCTCAGCTCGTGTTTTTCCAAATCCATGCAGTGCTGCAACCACTTGCTGAAACACTATTGCTTCCTCTTCTTTCTACTTTCAGATACTTGCTTCAACCCAAAAAGTTTAGATTATTTTCACGGTGACAATTCATTAATTAGGCAATCCTGACAAACTGGAAACATTTACGTTTCTGTACTCCAAAAAAAAGAAAAAGAAATCAATGTAAAATAGAATTGGATATGCAATTGTGTATCTGAGTAACAGATGGAGGAATTTTCTACATCAAGGCCACTAACAGCTCCTTTGATTTCTGAAATTCAATAATGTCCCGAATATCTTGGTTTAGATCAGTGTTTCAGTGATTAAAGTGGTTGAATTTCAACCACGATAGGTCAAAGGTTGTCAGTGTACCCACGGCTCCGGTGTCTGATATTTCTCTGTAATCCCTCATTGTTGCACTGTTGGACTAATCCCTCATGTCTCCTCACAGTCACAGCGAGGACCCTCAAACAACTATGCTTAACAGTTTACAACCCTACATACTTTAACAAGACAGTATGAGGGAAAATGTTTGGTTAAGTACAAAGACAATCAATCAGTGGTGGAACTGTTCAGGTGTTTTACTTAAAAAAATACCAGAAAAGATCAGCATTCAAAATTCTACTGCAGTACAGTATAAGTAGTACAAGTATTATGAGCAGAAAGTCCACTTCCCACATTTTAGGTGGAGCTAATCTTAGTTACTTTATACCTTGTTGGGTTGTTAAAACTCTATCAATGCATTATATTTTAGAAACAGATCATGTGATTTTTATGTGGAATATGCAAAGTAAAATATATAGCGATGTAAAGCGACAATTGTGTAAAGTTACACAAAATGGAAATTTTGTAAAGTACAAGTGGCTCAAAATTGTACTTCAGTACAGTACATACGTACTTGCTTTCCATTACTGTAGAAATGTACATTTAGAAATCAATGTCTCTACATGTTATTCTGTTTCATCAGTTTTAATTAGGGCAGCAACTACAATTTTCTTTTTTTGTCAGAAAATAAATATAAACAAAGGGCATCTTCAGATTTGTTGTTTTATCCAACCAACAGTCCAAAATCCCAAAATATTGCATTCACTATCATAAAGACAATAACAGGCAGCAAAACCTCACTTTTGAGAGGCTGTTTGGCATTTTTGCCTAAAACGCGACACAATTAATGAACTATCAGAATAGTTGCAGATTAATTGATGCACTCACTGTTTCAGCTCTACTTGTTATAGGCAAGAGTAACAATCACCCAACCGTACACTCACTGGGATGAATTCTCCACAGGGAAGAGGAGTGCAGGACAGAGGCAGTTGGAAGAAAGTACTCTCAGTGAGAACGACATGGGAGGATGTGAAAATGTCCCCTATGTACTACTATGAATAAACCATTAGGAGCTTAAGTGAAGGACATGCAGATACTAATTGGATATGCTTGGTTGATTCTATTACACTATGAAGATAAGGTTAGGCAGAAAGGTCAAAAGGGCAAAGTGATGCTCCATCTGATTCAGTGATAGTGTTCCACTACACCACCCTCCCCCACACACACACACGACTTGGGGGTCAGCTGTCGTGGCGGCTGCTCCGGCGCGCCCCTTAGGGACAGCGAGCGGACAGGCTATTGATCAGCTGCACTATTATCAGAGCTGAATCGGTTTATCATGCTGTCTGCTCTCAGCAGGGAGTCTCCATCTCTAATGGACCGTGGTGCAGCACTCCCCTGCACCTGTCCTTGTCACCCCCACACCTTAAGCACCATCGATCCCCACATCACCCGTCCTTGCCCCCTGGTGCTCCACTCTCTGGGGGGGAGGAGGGTGTCTGCTCCTATACTTTCAGCACTGAAATATGTTTGTCATTGCTGTCGCCCCTGCTGATGAGTCCTTTTAGAAATCACCGTCACCCCAGCACTGTTTGCAGTTTGGAAACAGTGACGACAATATCAAAATTCTCTGACCTCTGACACATTAATGCTTATCACTGTCAAGTAAGCCAGCAGCAAATTGTCTTCCTCTTTACATTAAAGGTTGCTCATCATGTTAAAAAAAGTTGGTAAAAATTGAAGCTGCAGAGGAAGAGATAACCTTTCTTTTTGTCCATTGTGTGTGTTAAGATCCAAAAATACAACATCCTACATTTCCCAGAATGCAACTTGACAGCATCTTTCATTGACCCTCCCTGCCTGGTAAACAACCATATCTTTTGAACTCCGCACCTTCGGTTTAAAACACAGGCTTTTTGTTATAAATTCTTCTCCAAGATTCTTCCCATTCATAGACAGATAACCTTGATGACATCACCGTGACATCTTCAGGGTTATTATCTCATACTGGAGCACTCCTTCCGGATCCAGAGAAGATATTATTCAGCCGTTTTAACCACCCGTGACCCTCAAACTGATCTTGGCTTTTAAAATCAGTGCAGTGCTTTACCCAGATTCTGTAGAACGTGCAGACTCGTTTTCAATAAGGTTGTAATGTATTTCTAACATTTACCCTGACGACGAATAGAAAGATGTAGCCCATGTTTTCTGACAAAGCTTGAATGTTTTTTCCGTAGGGGGTAGGTGACATACTACATGTGCTCAGTTGATGGGATAAAACCATGTCTAGTCACACACTTTGAGGCAGTGGTCAATATCAGTTCTGTGTACAGCAGAGCTGTTACACTGGCCTATTAAAAAAGCGGCAGTAAATGTCACACACCAGAAGCCGGGGCCATAAACAAGCCAGTGGACAGTGGTTATTCAGAGGTCAGGCAGAGTGCTCAGTCGTCTGTGGCGGCTGGCCGGGGGAAACAAAGTGATGAGGATTTAATGATATCCAGCTTTGTGGCTATTGATAGTAGAGTCAATGGGCTGCACTGTGGGTGTCTCTCTGATACACAGCAGATTAGCAGCTCTGTGCCAGATGAAAACGTCAGAGATCAATAGGACACAGGGGAGAATCAATAATCGTCCCACTACTCTGTGGCTTTCATTTGGTGGATTGCTCTGGTCCTTTACGGCCTGCCGTGCTGTCAGTGTGCCATTAACTGCATTCATAAAACATGCATCACAGATCTGTCACGGGCATCATATGTTAATGCCTGCTGCTAATGAATATGAATGCTCTGTTCATAAGCCAAGTCTCTCTCTCATTACATTGCTTTACACCTCGCTGAGCTCAGAGAGCTCGCCTTGGATGAAATGTAAATCACTGCTTTATTGGGGTAAAATGCATGACTATCATACTAAAACTCCATGCAGATGAGAACAAAATATACTCACTTTGCAGTAGATTGAATGCTTTGAAGCCAATAGTCTTGTAAAAGTGTGAGAAATGAGTGGGCTAATTGTAGCATCATCACCGAGTTTAGGATGTGGAAATAGCCGAGAATATTCAGACATGTCCTAAATACTATAATCAGCATTACCTGGCTTGTCGCGCTTCATTATAGTCCAGAGATCTTAGATTAATTAGCATTATTGTGCACAGTGAGTGAGAGAATTGGACAGTAATTACATTAACCTTCGGGATCACACCTTGTCTTTTTACAAGACGTGTCTAGGCAATAAAAGATTGCTACTGCATAGATGATTACTCTTATCCTTGACAGTGTCTGCCTTCTAAATTGATCCAATTAGCCATTCAGGGCTAATTTAATTACTTGGGGCTGCTATAGCCTCTCTATCTTTCTGTCCTTGCCACCAGGATAATCAAAACTCTGAGAACTGGAACAGATTATCTTTAGCACATGCATGAAGAAAGCAAATTTAATCTGATATGGGAAAACATGAGTTAACAGTCCCTCTTATTGCAAGTGAATGCAAGCAAAAATACCCCTCTTTGTCCTGATTTCTAATGTATTGATGTGAAATATAGCGAGCTTATTCTTTAGTACAGACAGACCTGGGAAGGAGAAGCTGGTGAGTCTAGCTTTGTCACAGTTATCAGTCTCACAAGTCTCTTGGTAAACTTCTCTGGAATATCAATCGCGCGTGTCCCTTTAAACACTAATGAAGGTGAAAGCTAGTTCGTATGAAAGAACATATCCATATGATTAGTATGCATGGTGGAGGCTCAGAGTTGATATTAGGTGAAACCGTCTTCATGCACACAGAGCAATCTCATCTGCCTCATTTTGAGCACAGCAGTGGGACGTCGGGCACGCATCAGTCTCCTCTGCTCCGGAGACAATATGGGTTTGAGAAATGAGAGGTGGAAGCCACTGAGTTGCCAGCCAAATCCATAATTGGCAAACCGAACAAGATGAGAATGAACTCTGGGCTTGGCTCGTCTTTGTTGTAATTAAGATGAAATTCACCAATCATTTAAGCTCACAAATGGAGGTTTGACAGGAGGCCAAGAGTCCATTGAAATACCATTGGCTTGCACTTTAAGTATTTATCTGTCTCTGCAGAGCGAAAGAGCCAGTATTTAAGTTTCTCTAATCATCATTCAAGATTGAGATCCAGTGAACCTTTGAGTAAAGGTAATATATCAGAGAAAGCAGAAAACATGTACACTATAATTTAATTGAAATTAGATGCAGGAAAATATATCACAAATTCACCTTTTTGTGCAGTTGTAAACTCAATTAAGATTTGAACTTGTCATCCTGCACTGTACATGTGAAAGAGAGGCTAATCTGCAGATCCCATCTTGTGTCATTTAATGAACAGTTTGCATACTGTGTGGAAAATACAACATAAAGATCCACAGGAAACAAATCTGTTGAATATCTTGGAAAATGTTTCTTGCACTTTTTATGTCTGTTGTATCGCCTCATCTCTCTACGGATTCAATTCATAAGCATGCCATGTTAGATTCAGGCCAAGTTTGGGAGCTAATGAGTTGAAACAGATCCAGAGGCTTGATGTTCACAATAGCCAGTGGGAGCCACATTAAAGACTGTGTGTTTGCAGCCCTGCTCATCCTACGGGGGCTTTCTTCAATGCCCGTGTGTGAATCTCACTTGGACATGAGCGGAGCGTATAAACAGGGCTTTAATCAGGGAATTGTTTGGGGAGAGTTCTTTTAATCTGTGATTATAACACCAGATCAATGAGGATTGCTGCTCTGAGCCGTGTCAGTGATAAAAAGGAGGATTTACATCAAATATTCATAGCCAGTTTTCCCAGAGGATTCACCACCACAGACAACCACTGACTTTTATTCTATACAGAGCAGATGGAAAACAAAACCACCAAGTGAATTCTCTGTAAAGACCGAGCTGCTCCAAATTGTGTTTTATGTAAGGAAGGAAAGTTGCAGTAATTATCTACAAAGTGCTGCTGTATGTTTTGAGAAAAACAGAACTTTTAACAGGAAAAAAAATTGCTTTCTTGCCATCCTCCCCCTGCAACCAGTGAGCCAACAACATGTTACACACGGTTACACAACATATTATACAGTCAATGAGAGCAGTCTCCTGAGAAAAACCTGCCTTGTCATCAGATATTGTTTGGTCTTTGCTTCAGGATTCCCTCTAAAGGACTGAGGCATGATTTAAGAGTGGACACAGTCTTTTAAGTGCAACAGCAGAATTAATAATACATTATAAATGAATTAACAAAGTGAAACAATAAAGACGTTTTAGGGATTAGAGCGGTAGACGTTTCTTGCTGGTCCTTCAAGTCCTATCAGCAAATTGCAGAGGCAATTTAGGCTTTAGTGATTTTGCTTTTTTTTACATACAAAATTGTGCAATAATGAGAAGAACCACTTTTTTTGGTTATAGTCATAAATTTCTTTATTTTTTACTATTATATACTTATCTGAATGGTGGCCTATACTATAACACTGTGTTACTTTAGAGACACAATTTGTGCTCATAGATCAGAGCCTAAACGTAATATGGCCATTCATAACAAAACTTAGAGAACCAACACAAGCTCATAGCAATGCAAGCCAGTTTAATCTTTTTTAATGTTTGATGGTATTTGCTTGAGCGAGAGCAACAAGTACATAATTATCCGTCTAATTAAGCTGCCAAAACACAAGCACAGTGCTGGAGCACCTCTGAAACAGTGAGTGCACCATTCATTAGCATGTGCTATAAGCTTATTAATCATCTAACAGCCAATTAGCACACTGTTACCATTTGCAGTGGGTGTGTAAATAAATTCCTGGGTTAATTTCTTCCTCTGATAATAAAGGGAACATTATGAAAATTAGCTCTGTGACTATGTAAATGATCTATGTCGTTAATTGCATAGCAGCGATAGATGTTTGCCGTGAACCGGGCTGGTGATGCAACAAATATTTCCCAGGCTGTTAAAGAAATTAATCGGGTAGCTGCTGATTCCCTGGAGGAATCCACAAGCTACAATAATGACATTTACCCAGCCCTCTGGCACACTGATAATGACAATGTCGCTCCTTGGCAGCAGGCCAGTGGGAGGTGAGGGCGCTGGTGTGGGGCTGGCAATCATCTCTGAGAAAGACAGCATGGACACACACACAAACACACACACACACTGGCCACACTGGCAGAAAAACTGTGGGCTTTAAGGACTAAATCAGCTCTTGTATCACCCACTGGTAATTAATAATAATTGCTTTCTAATAAGGGCCATGCCATTAGCAAATTACCCCTCTACTGAAATGCAACCGCAGCAGAACATGCTGTTATTGGAAATGGAATCTAATGGGATTCACTTGACCAAAATAAAAACGCACACACATACACAATGGATTCATTGAAAACGAGTGATGACCACTCACTGCTAATGGAATTAGATGCATAACGCATTACGGCTGTCAAAATAATGTCATCACTTCCACAGACATCGAGCTGAGGCATTGTGCAGCTCTGACAGGAGAACTGAGGGGGGATTTCTCTGCTGACGTTTTACTGACAAGTCAGAGAAGTGAGACATGTTTGGATGTTAGATAAACAAAAAGTAAGGTGGGCTCTGCTTCCATTTACTTGAACTCCACAGCCATGTTCTAGCCTTGTGATAAATGCTTCAAGCTGGTCTTAATCATGCGTGCGACAGAGGAGGAGATGGAGGCCAGGGCAGACAGACAGGATGAATGAAGCATTTACTTCGGGTAGCTTCCATAAAACAGCCCTCCATGCAATACTGCCCTCGTACTGCTGACAATGTCTGGCCACTGACTGTGCAGCTCTACACTCTGCAGGGCCTGGCGGATGAAGTAAGGCTTCACTAACGCCAACAAAATTCAACGTATAAAATCAATCGGCCTTTAGAACAAGAGTCGTAAACATTCAGATTTGCATCACTTACATGACTTTTCACATTTGTGCTTGTTGTTATCTTGTGCTCTCATGGTTATGAAGTGATGAGGCTTATTAATAGTATCAAAGGACTCGTTTAGCTGTTTGGGCCACAACTATTTAGTCATATTACATAAGTGAAGGTTCAGAGTTAGTGTTCAGCTACTTAGCCTTGAATTCTCAGTGCAGTCCAATCAATTAACACACGGGTAATACCAGGCCTATTAGAACCAGCCAAAACCTTCCCTGCCCTGTCATCTGCTGTTGGAACAATTGCTTAATATAACACCAGACTCAAAGGAGCACTTACCAGGGCCCAATCTTCTGGAATCAATAACAACAGGCAGGCTATATTGTTTCAAACAAGGAAACAGTGGGGGATGAGAGAGAGAGGAGAGAGATGAGAGGTGGGTCAATACAAGTGCTTGGGTTTAAGAGACGCTGGCTCAGCCATAAAAAAAACACATGCCCTAAAGTGCTGCTGTTCTCTGACATAGATATAAGCACCACATCCTGGGCAGAGGGTCTGAGAAAGGACGTGGCCTATCACCAGGCCTCTCCAAAACTATGAGAAAAGTCATGAGGTTTAACCTCTGAGCTGCAGCACAACAGCTAAAGGGCAGCAGCCCGGAGGGAGACGCTGTGCGACCGTCTACAGCTTTTGTCACCAACACTGTGGGACACCGTCAGGGAGTGGCAGCAGCCGTGGCATTTAGGGTCAGGGAAGATTTCATTTTCTTGATGATAATTCTTCAGGAGCTGTCCATCAAAGTTGATGAAAATTCAAATTGCGCTGCAAGCAGATGATTAGAAAGGCATTTGCTATCCCTGTAACACAAATGTCACAGCCTCGCTAGCATAACAATGACAGGCCAGAGCCACCCAGCCGAGCTAATGGAGAGCATTTTTCTAGTAAGTGAGGCTGTCGCCTCTCTGGGGCCTGTCAATGTCAGCGTCGGATGGATCGCATCATTTCCTGTGCCAGCAGGGTGAGCTGGCTGGGGACACCACAAGGTATCGATCTGACTGTAATCACACCAGCAGGTTGGGGATTCAGAAAAAACTTCATCCTCAAGTGTTTAGCTTTAAGGACATGATCCAATTTCTTTGCACTGAGCAGGAGTGGACTGAAAGAAGGAGGGAGAGAGCTACAGTGTCAGTGATCTTTACTACAGGCTGAAACCGAAGAGCAGACTTATATCGACAGCATGCTGTCTGTCATCAGTGCTGGAGGTCTAAATCTGCCCCTGTATGACCCAGTGAGACTTCATCACCACTGAATCCTCTAGCACACATCCCAATAACAAATCCTTACAGTATTCAGCCTTCAGCTTAGC
Organism: Ophiodon elongatus; assembly: GCA_016806645.1. NCBI lineage: Eukaryota > Metazoa > Chordata > Actinopteri > Perciformes > Hexagrammidae > Ophiodon > Ophiodon elongatus. Next base: position 3,787,492 of record JACSYO010000489.1, on the reverse strand, counting down.
TTGGTTCGATCAGTATTTTCAAAAGGAGCATCAGAGAAGCGGCAGATCACTGATAAATGAAAGCCAACTGAGGAATGGGAAGCCACATTCTTGAAATTCTCTGTCTCCTGTTTTTTAAAGAGACAGAATTCTTTCTGAATGTGCACTCATGCATTTCTACTAACAAATGATCAGTGTAGCTGAATGGCTTTCACAAACGTCTGTGAAAAGTGAAGAAAAAAAACGATGCTTTCCGATGATGGAAATTTGAATAATTGTCTATTTTGGGAGTAGAAGGGTTTGACTAGCGATGAACGGGTGAATGATCACACCTGCATCTTTGGATGAAGATGCCGAACCTCGACCGACAGAAAATTGGATCGAGTGAGTGAGAGAGCGAGGAAACAGGTGAGGAGGAGGTGTGAACTCTAACATTCTCGAGGAGTGTGATCATTTCTGCCTCTCATCTCACTTCGCTTTGATGTATTCAAATGAAAGTGTCGCCAACGCAGACTCATCTCAATCTCATGAAGGATTAAATGTCTGAAAACCGCATGTGATATATTATTTTGTTTTACATTACAAAATGAATTACAACATTTACGACAATAAGTTTGCTCACAAAGATTTACACAAAATATAGATGAATAGGAAAGTTTTAGAGGATGTATCAAGACAAAATCACGATTCCTACCATGCTGGGTTTGCCATGAGTATGTATGGCAACACAGGAAAACCAAATAAGCCTGTAAATATTTGTAAAGAAACACTTAAATCATGAATTTGAGAGAATATTTACTCTACTGCCTCAACATATTATTGTAGACACAGATTTGCAAAGGACCATCCGACTGCAGACAAACAGACAGACAGACAGAGAGAGCTGTCTGCTGCTGTATAGCTGCTATTAAACAGCACACCATGACTTCTTCCAGCTTACAGCACGCTACCTGCATACATCCCCCCCAGTTGCCATGGTAATAGAGACTGGCGTAAGTAGTGACGGGCCAACCACAGACATCAGAGCAGCTCTTAGGCAGAAACATCAGAAGAATGCTGGCGGAGGTGATTTATTAAGCTCGTGTTCAAAGTCCATCTGAACCATAACAAGCCTATAAGCATGCCACGGATCGAATACATTAAACTGGTTGAGAAAGTCTTCTCCCTCTTCATTATAGTATTCATATTACATTTCACCATGCATGAAAGGCTGAATGAAAGGACAAACAATAATCTGAATAAAAGATACTGGAGTGTGTTGAAAATCAAGCTCACAATATTATTTGGAGCATATCATGTTTATGCACAGAGTGAGCTGTAATTTGCTGCTAAATAATTGACTTCTCCTGTGTTAAGATCTCAGGAGACCCTTTCAGTTTATTCATTGAATGGCCTTTGCAGCACGCGCAGCATATTAGCCTTTCAGAGATGTCTTGTCAGGCCTGCCACCCGGCTGTGCGTAGAGACTCTTCTCCTCCGTGCCTCTCCCGGAATAATAACCTTCAACTAACCTTTAAACCACAGTGAATAATTTCAATCCTATTTTCATATCAATGGCTAAGTCAAGCCAGGCAATTATCTTTTATCCGTATACTTTGCTGTCTGTGGAGAGAATAATAAAGTTTTCCCTTGTGAGGAGCCGGAGAAGGAAGAAAAGAGAGTGGGCCAAAAAAAGCGGAGCAAGATGCCGGAGATGCTATCTAAAGACATGAATGCGGCGATGAATTATTCAGTAATGACTACAAGATCTGTCATAAAAAAAGCTCTGCTAACATCTGCACTGTGTTCTGAGGGGGCTGAGCAGAGCAGGGCATTGACGCCAGAACGCCTCTGAAGATAAACATGACAAATTGGCAGATCATCTGTTCAATTAGGATAGCAGAGCAGGTGCGCCGGTAAGGCGCCTGTGCCACAGGATGACACAGTTACCAAGCCAAACCAGAGGCATGATGGGAAATACCTTGTTTGTGTGACAGTGATTTAGAGCGTTGCACCAGAAGGATACCCCAAGAAAAAAAAAAGGATATTCCCCTTGGTACTCATTAAAATTCGACTGCAGACGGCACCCTGCCCCTCTCCCCTTCTCCCCCTTCGTTTCATTGCTTCATCCTTCTGCTTTTGGCTCCTCAACTGCCTGACTGGACCTTCCAGGATCATTTCTTATTAATCCATAAAACATACCGCGCTGGTGATTGGATTGAAGGAAGCAGTGGAGCAGCAAAACATGAGATATGGAAAAAATATCACACATTTCGGCGAGCAAGCAGGCAGGCAGGTTTGGTGGGTGGATGGGGGGAGTAGGAGAATAAGTGGTGAACAGGGAATGGGCTGCGTGTGAGAGAGATGATGTTGAGGGGGGGAGGAGAATCATGGGGGCAAAGGAGGGAGGGGAGGTATAGAGAGAGGAGGGGAGAGAGGGGGGGGGGGGGTGCAAGCAAGAAACATGTTTTGAAATATTAATCCGTGGTTCTGGCCGTGGGCTGGAGCACAGAGATGAAATAAGCAGGGGAACCTTTGAAGCGAGGGAATGTTCCCTGCATTCGTGAAGCAGACGCTGCACAGACGGCCATGTTGGTGGAGAACAACTGGGGCAGGTGCAATGTTTCTCCCTCACATCTGAGAGCCCTCGTCTCCGCTCTACCCCATATGCCTTATTGGTGCAGCGTGTATTTAGAGTGTTCCTTTTTCCCGGCCTTGACACAAATGAGATGAGTGTGGTACAGTCTCTTAATCCCCAGTGCCTTGTAAAGCCTTTGAAAGGAATACTTACTGCGGCATAAACTATCGTTCACACTCTTAAAGCAAGCACATGAGGCTCTGTGCTCTGAGGGAAAGACAACTTCCTGCACGTCGAATCCACTGGCTGTAGCTTCATCAGATTTAGGAGAAGAGGAAAAGTGTATCACAGGATATCACAGGATCTCATTGAACCTTAATGACCTGCTGATACCCTGCTGAGGGACTAATGGATTCAGCACTCTGTTGCGACTGCCCTGTGTGCCCGTTATAACCACAGCCCACTTACTCACAGCTCTGTGAGGCTGAGCGGCCAGCCAGCCAGCCTGCTGGCCAGCCAGCCAGCCAGCCAGCCAGCCAGCCAGCCAGCCACATCACCCCTCAGCCCTCTCTCAGTGGTATCACACAAGATTTCACTACACGCACAACACCAACACTCGTCACTCTCTACACATTGCCGAACAAGAGCCCCGACCACAATGCACATGGAGCAGCATGAAGACGTCTCCACAAAGTGGCAAAAAGTGAAGGCTCATTAAACATGAAAGAAAAAACTAATTTAGGTGGATAACTTAATATGCAGTCCTCAAATTTACCACAGCAAACACATCCGCTATGAAGACAATACATTAAAACACTTTGAAAAATCACATTGGGAAAAGTCATCATCATTAAAGCGTACTCAGGCTAAGTATCTTAGATGAATTATGCTTCCTGCATCAAAAGACAGCAGGAATAACATTGGGAGTGTGTCCTTTTCTCTTCTATTCTCTGGCAGCACCCTGCTGGGAAACTTGAAATTACCCTCTGTCTGGCTATTCTCCACTAATAATAATGATAAAGTTTTTTCTCCCTAATTATGCAAAGAACTCTCAATTAGCATAACTCGTCCTCTGTGTCAGTACAAACAGTAGAACACCCCGCGGGCCCATGATGGTTTCATTCTCAGCCTGTTGTGTTTTGTTTTTTTTCATTACTTTTCTACGCTGACTTCCTCTAGTGAGTTAATTAAGATGTATGTTAATAAAGATAACTGTAGTAGTTTTGGTGGTGGTGCTGGTACAGGTGTTAAGGAGCTGCTGTAGGAGGTGACGCTGTGTTTAGTATGCTGCCCTCTGCAGGTCCCCCACAGGGGCTGCAGTGCTGTGAAAGGCAGGCCTGAAGCCTCAGTTGAGAGGCAGTGACACACTCCCTCTCACACAGCCTGCAGCAAAGATTAAAGATGTATGTTTAGGGCAGATCAAATAGAATGCAGAATCCACAGGCCCTCAGAGAGAAAGCAACATTCATTTTTTTTTTTTTTGATAAAACCATACATACTGTATGCTGGAGGCTTTGTCTGAGCCTGGAGTTATGACGGCTGATAACGTCCATCAAGCCTGCGATCATCAAAAGAAAGCGGCTTCAGGAAAACTAGAGCTACTGGTTGTGATTTGTGCATTTTAAGGACAATGCGGTCCTGAGGGGAAACCGTGAAAGAAACTGCAAACAAATGACGTTCGGTACTGTAGGAAGCTCTTCATGTAAATGTGTGTATAATGGGAATGCGTTGCCACTTGTCCTTACAGACACAGAAAAGTAACACCTGGGACACAAGGTGTCTTATGTCCTTTTTCTTTTGTGTGAGAAGAGTGTGAGAGGAAAGTAAAACATTAAAAGCTGAAGAACACAGGTGGGAAAGTATGTGCTATGTACTACTTAGTGTTGATGAAAGTGCCTGAAGTCCTTCAGGGTTTTGCAGTAAACACTACAAACAGACAATCCCCGGAGAGGCCTATCACCTCCCTCCTCCTCCACCTCCCAAAGGAAAAGCTCTTTGAGAGAGAGAACACCATTAAGACCACACTGAGGGTGAAGACACAGCATTTCTTAAAAAAAGTCAGACCAGATGCCAGTAACCCTTGAATAGATCCATCCGTTCTGCTGACTTGTGCTCTATCAAGTATCCTCAACACTGGAAAAAGTCACAGCTGAAGGTGTGAAGTGGACACCCAGCCACCACATGACACAGTGATATCCAATCAGTGAACACGTTTTAACACATCAGCAGCACTCCAGAGGGCCTGTGTCGACTCAAGTGTCCACATTCCTGCTCTGTGGGCTCTCTGGCCGGCCAGGAACAGGAACACACACACACACACACACACACACACACACACACACACACACACACACACACACACACACACTGACACAGGCATGTACAATGCACAGGGTGGAGCAATGTTTCCTGTGACAAGTGGAGATGAAAGGTCGCATTATGGTGTCAGATTAGACATGGCTTTGAGTCTGTCCCTTTCGGAGTCTCGGTCAGACACATTAGAGGGACATGTTTTCCCATCGCCTCATTTGAGGTGCGCTTGTGAGCCTCGTGAAATCCTCTCCCCTCCTTACATCCCACTTCCACCGCCTCAGGCACTCACAGAGAAAGAGAGGCGAGAGTGAGAAAGAGAAAGAGAGAGGTGTGTGAAAAAGAGCGAGGATTTCACGAATGCCTTCATCATTTAAACGGCTGTGCTGTCGCTGGAGCGCAGCATGAATAATTCAGTGAGACTGCTCCTTCTTCAAACAGACAAATAGAACAGGATTACGCCTCCACAAAGCAAACGGTAAACACCACAATCAAAACAACAGAATTAATTAGGTAATTAGGGAGACAAAATAAATGTGAAATAATGATAAACTCTTCTGAGACCACAGCTGCAACTCTGTTACAGTATGCAAATATGCAGATTCAAGAGTTCAGAATACATTACAGGCTCAGAGGATTGTTTGGAATGAATGGCACTGACAACCATTTTTAAAATGATGAGATTCAACACATAATCCACATCCAAGCACACGGCAGAGGAGGGATTTCAAAAGTGTATTTGCAAGACAGCCGTGCACAAATTTATATGAAGCCAATTAAATCAATAGTGATGAATATTATTTTTCAGGTGATCATCAGCAGAGAGTGCTTTGCTTCCTTAATGTTTGCTTAAAAACCCTGTTCCAGAAGCGCTTTGATAGCCGAATGGTTGGAGCCCGACAGCAACCAAAGGGTCAAAAAAGTGAAGTCAACGCGGAAGTGCCTCAAAGTGCCAGCAGGGGGCAACTCCTCTGGTTGCAAAAATAATTTCAATTGTAAAGAAGTCTGTGAGAAAATGACCCTGCTTCTCACTTGATTTGGGTGACGTCACAGTGAATACGTCCACGTCTTACATACAGTCTATGTTTACTGCGCATGGCATTAATCTGCATCGTCCTGCGTGTCATACCCCTCTCTCTCCCCATTTCTACACTGTCCTCTGTCAAAACAAGGCAAAAAAAGGTGCAAAATTCCAAATTCATTGCATATCTTTGAAGGATTGCAGCTCTTAACATGGCAACGGCTAACAGTGCCAACCGCCCTAACAGTGCAAACAACGGCAACAGTTCTGACAGAGTTAACAGTGTTGACCTGGGGGCGAACTGGAGGGTTGGGTTGGACAGAGGTCCCGGGACAGAGGATGTCATATGTGTACAGATTGTAAAATGGTTGTTTGCTCCCATGTTAAAAAAAATAGTGCTAAATGGACTCATACTCTTACTACTGCTGTGAAAGTTGAAAGAGATTATAAATCTTGTCGGGCGAGAGTATATTTGTATATACACACTGACACCGTTGAGTAGGAAAAAGAAAACAGATGGCAGCTTACATAATTGAAGAATGAACAGCAATCCAGCTCAAGGATTTGTAGTTCATTTGCAGTCTAGAGTTAAGGCATTTATCTCCTCCTCATTCCAGCTGGAGTATTTCTCTGCTCTATAGCCGATTAAAAGTGTAAGCAAAAAGAATCCTTCTCATCTCTGAGAAATCCAACCATGAAGAACAAGTGACAAAAGCGTGCAGAGTAGCGGGCCTACAGAGAATTTTGTTTGCCTTGTGATCTGGAAAGGTCAGGGCTAAACCTTCTGCTAGCAGCAATTAATGTCTTTGACTCATGGTGCAGGAAGTACAGTGATCATCAGCCGACATCCTAGGCTTTCATAGCATGACAGAGCCTGGCATGAGGGGCTTAGGTGAATATGAGCTATCCATTTCAAGCAATATTTAAATCACATTTCCAATTTGCAGCCCTTGAACAGCAGTTTAGAGCAGGATGAGGAGGTTGAGGCATAATGACAGCTTCTCCAGGGTTTATTGAAAGTGATGAATGCTCAGAAGAGGGGATTGCTTGATGTGAATTCATGAATTTGAAAGAGATTATTTAAGCAGAGATCAATTTGAAAGTCCTACAGCTCAACATTGATGCAATGTTTCAAGAGCACAAAAAAAAAGAAATACTGAGCACTGAGCCCTTTTGCCGCTGGAACAAATTAGCTCTCTAAATCTGATAATGCCTTCATCCAAACCAGTTTCATCAGCAATATCAGGGCAAGGGGGACACTACATGACACACTAGAGTGAAGAGACACTGTGCAGATACTGCACAGCCTAATCTACCCGCTGTATATGTGGCGGCAGCATGATGTATGAGTAAGAGGATGAAAAACAAGCCTTGATGTCCACCAAAGCAGCAGGGGTCACAAAAATAAGGCCCAATCAGTAGCCATTATAGCTATCGAGCACATATTTACAGCCAAACTGCCTCTAACCTGCTGGGACTAACTATATTAGCCATTGCTGAATACAAACCCCAGAAGACGGCATTAAAGGCTCTATAAGACAGACTCCAATATAGTGTAACTATCAAAGGGCCACAGAAACAGATCCCCTGTGTAGGAGGAAAGAAAAGAAAATACATCACTAATAAATGAACATGAGATACAAAGAAAAAGGAAAATCTGGGACAAAAAGAACGAGGTGCACATATTTCGTGTGAATCCGGGAGTCAAATGGAATAGCGAATGAGGAGCTGCTGCTACTGTCCTGCAGGGGCAGGGCGGCTGTTTTTCTACAGAAGCACATCCCCGTCTCTGCCAGCACTCATTTACTGATCTCATTAATATCCTTACTCTGAGGAGGAGAGAGACAGCAGCCGTGAAACAGCCTCCCCCCCATCTCCTCCTCCCTCCATCCTCCATGCGGCGGTTCCACTGGGTCCCCCTCCTTCTCCTCTCATCTCCGCCTCTCTGTAGTTCAGTAATTGGGCTCAGCTCATTGTTATTCAAAACCCTGTAGAACCAATTAGCTGTAGACCTCCTGACCCCGGGTTGCTATGTAATGGTGCAAGCTAAAGACTCTAAGTGAGGAAGCCAAGAGCAAAGGTTTTAAATTCCTTTAGTTCCTGATTAATAATCCTGTCAGGGCGATCAGAGACATTAAAGAGAGACTCTGGTTAGGCTCCTGCTTTTATGGCTTCTCCCTCATTTCTAGGCTGTCCATTAAAGCTTAATGATGCCGGGGGTCGCTCTCGCTCCTCTGTCTTGTCAGATAAATGTACAGTTAACAGGATGATGAGGAATCCTGATCCTCCAGCAATCTGAGACAAAGCAGGCCTGTGACCCTGCTGGGAAGAAGTAGGGCAGCCGGGGAAGATGAGCGGGGAGGACAACAGAGGCAGTGGTGGTGTGGATGGAGGACCGAGATGTCCGGCTGCCCTGGAGGATAGAGATGAAAGAGAGGGGCCGGATAGAACCTGGGGCAGGAGGCAGAGATGAGAGGGATGCAGATAACACCTCATGCAACATTGATGAGGAGGCCGAAGGTAAAGTCAGAGGAGTGATGGAGGCTGCATAGATGGCCTGGTGCTACAAGTGATTTGTTTAGCAGGGAAGAGTGCAGATGTTGCAATTCAACGTTAGATTGCTACTGAGGAAAGAATAACTAATCAGCTATACGCAGCAAGATTGTTTATTCACACCTGTTTATGTAAGCGGGTATTATAGGAGCATATGTCCATAAATTGCTTCAGTTTGTGTGCGATCAACATGTCACAGGTTGAGGCAACATTTAAATACTAAACAGCTCTCCAAGGCATAAAGCGGCTATAATGAGTATTATTCAATATTAACAATGGATCACATTTCTACTTGTCTGTGAAAGGGGTTCCTCATATGAACCCACAGAGAATTATCACCCAACTCTGCAGTTCCCCTCAGTTCTATGAGGCTGGACAACGTCTTTCAGCTTGTTGTTTTGGTTTTGCAGCCAACAGCTTTACTGCTCTGCCTCAGTCTCACTGCTTTCCTCTGCTCTGAAAACCCACGGTACACTACCTGCCCAGCACCAAACTGCAGACAAACAAAGTTAGTAACTAGCTCGTGAACATAGAGTGGAGCATTTAGCAGCTAAAGAGACAGATATTTCCATCAGGAGTTGGTGGAGACCAAAAGCAGAGCTAAAAGCAGAGTAAATATTGGACTTGCCATTTGTCCAGAAACATGACTTCAAACGAATGATAACATTTCCCGTGTCTGCTGGATGTGTAAATAAGCAAATATTTGCTTCACTATAAGTTTACCAGATGAACCTAAAAAAGCTTACCAGCACTTGCTGGTTCCCCCCTGTTTTTGTCTTTATGCTAAGCTAAGCTAACAGACTGCTGGCGTTAGCTTCCTAATTCACAGACAATTAGAGCAATATTAATATTCTCCAACTCTCAACAAGAAAGTGAAGTGAATATGCATATTTTTCCTAAATGTCAAATTATTCCTTTAACGAACACAGCTGTACTATTCAAGTCATATCCATTTGTTAACCTAATTGTATCTCCTACAAGCTTGTTGACTGTCTTGTTGTTGTCTTTGTAGTTGTTAGTATCAGTTTAATAGAGCGTATAATTGTATCAAATCCTCCCAAGGCCAAGAGACATAATTTCCAAATCGGCCCATATATGGCCACTGACTTGCCTTGTTTGTGAATCATCTCTGCAGGCGATTACAATTTTTGAACCAAGAAGACGCCAAGCTCACACCTGTTTTCTGAAACCTGTTTGGAAAAGTTGTGATGTTTGCATTCCTACCGCTGAAGTGCTTATTTGGTTCAGTTCTCCAGGCTTGGCCGAGAGTTGTGGGAGGATTCACATGCGACGCTGTAAACACTGCTTCAAGCCCTCTGACACTGATGCATCGCCTCCGAGGCTGCTATAAATCCTTTTACAACAAACTCCATAAAGCTCTTTGGTGCCTAAATATTTATGGTTCCCTGAGTTTCCCTTGAGGGTTGTTTTCTGTCAAAGTACCAACAGCACTAAGTCATGTGGAGCGATTCCAGACATCTTATCTGGGAGTCAGGGTAAAGGGCCTGGTAGTCTGGCCATTTCCACCAGAAGAGGAACACACAGGGAGGAAGGGCCACTAATGAGTGCTTCTCCCTCCATCACTTCTCTTCACAGGCCTCCTCTGTTAGTGGACTCAATTGACCCGGCAAACAAACATACTGCTGCGTGACCTCTGCTGACCAGACAGACAAACCAACAAACTTTTCCGTGTCAAAACTATCAAGCACGCCTCGGTCAGGGACCACAAGGCAGTCAGTGTAGGACAAACATGCTGGAAATATCGATGGACAGAAGACAATAACGGACCTGACAGGCTGTAACGCGACCTGGCTGGTGGATGACTCATGGATCGGGAGGTCAAACGGTGTTATCATTGCAGTACACACCATCAGTGCGTGGATAAGAGACGGTTAGAGAGTAAATACAGGTGTGCTGACGGTGAATCTCAGAGGTGGATGCCGTCCTGAAGCGTGTCATTTTGTCCATCGCAGTGGTGCTGTCAGCTGCTAAACAACGTGGCTCCTCGAAACAAGTGTCTCTAAAAATGCAGCAGCGGGCTTGATGAGTCCTCAAGCATCCTCCCAGTGCTGTGATTACTGACGTTTACCCTCTTTAATATGTGTAATTCCCATTTTCTTTGATTCAGTAAGAGCCCTCAGGGGGACCACAGTAAGTGGCAGTCTGCCAAAGCCCTCCTGTAGAAAAGGCTAAGTCACTTCTCCCTCAGCAGTTAGATACCGTGACAGTTACAGGTTGTCTCACTTTACCTTTATTATTGTTTGCATCTTGGAGCACTGATGATAGCTTGATTATACAATGCCTAATGTTATGTGCTTCACATGCAGGTGTGACACAATTATGACTACAGACCTATAAAAAGGCACTGAAAAATAATAAGAGGATGTTTCACAAACATTGGCTATAAATGTAACACAAATTGCTACTAATCGAAGACCAGAGGCCATATAATGACCACTGCTTAGTACAGCCAGCATGACCGACCACAGAGGACACAGGTATTTTCCTAATCCATTTTCCAATACACTCATACATAAAGACTTTAAGTAAAAAAACAAAAAAACATGTGCAGGTTAATGCAATATACTACAACATCCCTGCACAAATTTACATTTATGAGACTCAGAGAGGTGTTGACTAAACTGTATGTGCAAGAATCAAACGTTAATTTCTGTTTTTTACTAGAATGGACAGCAGTATATTATCAGATGTTCATGTTATTTTGTTCACAACCCTTCTGTATTTAAACTTTTGATGATGTTGTAACCTGACCTGTTTTCCAAGTCTCACACAGTAGCCCTTTGGGTTGGCTGTGAAGATCTACATACAAGCAAAGGCAAACAGTCTGTTGTCAAAATAACATTTCCAGCTTCAGTTTAACAACTAACAGAAATTCAGAGACAAGTCAATATAATATTGGATTTCTCCCACTTCCTGGCAGGAGGCCCCCTTCATCTCCACAGCAGAGAGGATGTGAGAGGTAGTGGTTTCATTTAATGTCTAGTTAGTGTATTCTTTTCATCTCTGGGTTACAGAGTGTGCTACAGGCCAAACACAGAAGGCCCACTGTTGGAGAACAGCTACATGATGACAGACCCACCAAGAATGTTGCCCTGACCGCCATATGTAATACAGCACCAGAGTTCCCTTATTAAGGAGTGAAATAATTTCCACCAAAGTGGTTGGTGGTGCTGACAGCTCAGATTAATGCTCTCTGTAAAACAGCCAGAATAACAACTGCTCCTGCACGCATCGTGAAAACCAGTACGTTTGGCTGAGGGAAGCCTGCCAGCGCTACAAATTCATGCATATTTGGGTCTGTGAACATCTGCCAGCGCAAATAATTTATGCTGTTCTCTCAGTTAAGGGGCAGTGAATCCCCTCTGAAAAGTTTTCTCCAACTTCTACAAGCCTGCACAACACCCCCCCCCCCACCCCCACCCTTCCCTCCTCCCCCTCCTGGTGTGAAGTGGTGCAGACACACGCTCCAACCACAGACCAGGCTGAATGAGGAGGATCCTGGGGCGTGTGGGAAAGTCCCAGGCACCACTTCAGTCGACCAAGAGCCAACTGTTTCCTGTCCCTCTTCAGGCCTTGGGGTTAGAGCGTGCTGTCAAGGCCATATCCATAACATCCTCCATGCTGCAGCATGAATGGAGCCTTGCCTTGGGTGGGATCTCCAGCAGCAGCCCCAGACACAGAGCAGATATCTGCATGCACGCCTCACTGTCGGGGCCCTGTAGACATATTTCTCCAGTGGAGCGGTGAATATCTTATGAGCATCATGGAGGTGGATCAAAACATTTGAGCTCACTGACACTACAGCACTTCCAAAATCTCTGTTGTTGTGTTCCAACACAATGGTATCAGGTGATTAAACATCCGAGGGGAGGCGTATTGATATTCAAAACGCCACCACCAACAGATGGTCTATTAATCATTAATTGATTGTCTGCCATTTCTGTTTGATCTACAACACACAATTCTGTGCTAATTTAGCTCCACTGCGTTATGTGCTGCTCGGTGATGATAGCTAGACTATTTATGAGCGTAGAGGGAACCTATCATTTTCCACTAAAATTATAATAATACACTGCTCTCTGTTCCTGTAGTCAACACACCCCATCGGACACAAAGCCAGCTCATACTCCATTATATCAGCTTGCAAATTAAATAACAACCGTCAAAATATTTTTGTCATTATACACCTGACAACTAATTATAACTTATAAAAAGCACCTGGAAATAAAAAAGAAAGCAGTAATTTAATAAATGAACACTTCGCCCTTTGACTCACATAGTTGAAATGCATGGGCGGAAAGCCGAGAAAAACCTCAGATTAACTGTGCCAAGTGTGTGTATGCGTGTATCAGGCGAGGCAAAGAGCTGTCAAGAAACTCCCCACCCCTCCTCATTACTCCACTCGTCTTCACCCTCTCCTCCCAGTACAAACCACTCTCTTCCTCTCCTCCAGTGGACTAGCAGGAGGTCAGCAACAGGCCAATCCCCGGTAGCCCCAGAAGGGAGCTGCTGTCAACAAGCAACATGGATAGTTTGAACACCGAGGGCAACGCTGAGGCGCTCTGAGGTCAGGAGGAATCACTCAACCAAGAACTGACCAACAGCACGGTTGGAGGAGATGTAACTGTCATGGTTCAGGCCTCCTAATGAGATATCACCATTACATTCCTACACATTTTAAGTATGCTACTGCCTGTCCTGTTGAGAATTTAATTTAAAAATGAATTTAGAAATGCTGTGTACTTTAGTCCATATCAATAATTTGTAATTCTAGTAAAGTTGAATCCATAGTATATCAGAAAGTATTTTGTTACCTTGTTGCCAATGCAACTACATCATACACTTATTTATTGTTAAGTACGACTCGCCACAATGAATGCAGTCTATTACAACGGTCCTGCAATAAATCCTGCCTTCATGAAGTTATAATGTTGTGTTTTTTTTATGTTGTCAACTTTAAGAACATGTTTGAGCCTTTTTGTATTATGTTGTATTGAGAAGTGTTTCAATTATTTAGTCTACCTTTCAATATAAATGGGATGATCATTTAACTAAATGTTACAATTTCCATGAAGGTAGGATATATTCCAGGGCTGTTGTATTAGACTGAAATAGTTTAAACTAGGTGCACCTTAGTAACTGAGTGTAGCTTATACTCCTCTTTGCTCACAGCTCGACGGCTGATTTCTGAGCTAAGTCTGCCCTCTGCAGGTTAAACATGTCAGATACTTATCAGAAAATCTCCACCTGAATATTCCACTGTGTCTTAATGTTGCTCTGCCTAGAAACATCTTCATACTAAACATTTCCACCTCTAACTTTTCCCTTTAATCTCACTAAGCAAAGTTAATAAGACAATAGAACAAAACTAAAGATTAGGTCTGAATTACTAGTTAATTAAACATAATGTAAATAAATAAAATTTACAGCATCAGAAAAAGATATTCCCCTTCTTACACTACCTCAAGATATGATTCTTTCTCTACTTCATAGCCTTTTTCTCCACCACCATCAATAAAATATAGCTCCACTTCTACACAGTAAAACTTATTTATCAAATGTCCTGCTAGTTATTACAATGTGAAGACTAGTGTCGTGTTTGTCGTGTCGTCTCAATATGTTTTGTTTTACCATTTTCTTCTTTACATTGCATTAAATGACTCCACTTGTATCATAAGTTATGTACTATTATAATTCTGTGCCATGTGTTTTAAAACTATGAATATATAAAAAAAGGACACAGAAAGACTAACATTACGAGAGTCTCCTGATAAATGTGGGTGCATGATGCTTCCTGAGATGCAAGCCTTTTTTTTCTAACCATGAGACTGCAAAATCCTGGGAAGAGGATGCAACCCTCTCAAGAGGTGTCAAATGTTAAATGACACCTTTGCCCCGTATTATTTTTGAAAGGGGGCTTTCAGAAACGTCTTATCAGACAATCTGAATTAACATAGAGACAAATCTACAGCGCAGAGGCGCAATCATACCCAGACACTCAGACGTGGATCAAAGCTGAGTGTAGCAGGGGAATAGCAGATGAAAGAGGCACGCATTAAGCTGTTTACTAAGGTGACATGAAAAGGTGTTTTAGCTCAGTATTCAGCCTAATGAGGGAGCGAAACCGAGGGTTATCTTATTAGATATTCAGAGCTGCCAGTTCGCAGCCTTTTACATCCCCTCTCAGCATCAAAAGAAAGCTCAATTTTCTGGCAAGGTGAAGTCTAATAATAGTGAGGTCCCTGTAGATTAAATTAACATTTCATTATTTCATTGACGGGCTCACTTATATTCTGGCACTAACTAGCTGAGGTGAGGTCTCAACACTCACACTTAGTGGTGTGTATTGTGACTCAAGGACACTAGTTCCCAACCTGGGGGTCAGCGCCCCAACGAGGGGTCACAAACTTGAGGGGATTCCAAATGATACACAGATGAGAAAAGACTATTATTGGATGGATTAACATTTTATACAGACATCCATGTTCTCTGGAGGTCAAATGCTACAGACTTTATTGATCTTCTAACTTTTCCTTGTAGCGCCACCATGAGGTTGAATTTTGTGGTTTTCAATGAAATGTCAACTAATATCGGCTGTATTGTCATACAGTTTACATAAATTCATGTTCTCCGAAGGATGAATTAACTGGGGGATCCCCTGATCTTTCCCCCAGCCCCACCAGGAGGCCAACATGCTGATTTTCTCCATACTTTGGTTTATGACCAAATATTTGCAAAACTAATGACATTCCTGCCACAGTTGTAAGCCCACTTTGTGTTTAGTGCTAAACACCGAATGTTAGCATGTTTAACTAAACTGGCCATTTTACCTCCTAATCATCAGCATGTTAGCATATGAACAGTAGCATTTAGCTCAAAGTACCTCAGAGTCTGACTACAGACTCAGAATGACTACCATAACAGTAGATTCTTTGCTTTTTTATCTGCTTGAAGTCATATTAAATGAGTCTGGTTGAACTGGACACAACCGTGACAACCAAAGAAGAGAGGTTTCAAGTAGACATGACTTTGTTTTAACAGGTCACAAGGCAAAAAGGTTGGGATACACTGTTAACGTATTTGAAACAGAAAACCTAAAGACTTCTCTGCATGAAAAAGTAACAAATCAATTATTTCTTATCCTGCCAAAAAGACTTATTAATTAATGTCTTTGTCAGTTCATATAATTCGATTAAAACAAACAAAGATAATGCCTGAGAGAGTTTAGGCCAGCCTATCTAATTAGAATATAATGACTGAGGCAGAGGTGAGGTAAAAAAAAAAGTAGTAATACCAAAGTGCAAAATACTCGATTACGAGTCACAAAACTAGTCGAAGTCTCCTCAATGTCTTGAAATTGAAACCCAGTGATTGATAATTAAAAAGAGGCTGAACTTTTAAATCATTTTATGAATGAACAAATTTCATATTAAGGAGATTACTAATTATCACAAGTGATAGTATCACTTGTTCATTTCTTTGTCAGATTAGAAAACCTAATAAGCAAGCAAATGTATTAAAAAAAAAACTACAGATGTCAAATGAATGGTGTAAAAAGTACAATATTTACCCCTAAAATGTGGTGGAGTAGAAGTATAAAGAAGCATACAATGTAAATATAAATGTACTTGGTTTCTTTCCACCGCTGCTCTGTGGTGGTTCCTGTTTCAGCTGAGAGCAGGGCTCACCGCACACACGATAAACCCAGAGTGTAAATTGAGCAAAGGCCCCAACATGCTCTGAAGCCTCCACGATTTCTTCGTTTCCCACTGAGTCAAGATCCTGTGCACAAAACCACTACTACGCTGCATTGAAAACAGATGGATCAAACAGTCCTTCCCCTTTATTTGGACTGCTCTCTGTTATTGGAAAGAATTTCAGTAAGAATTACCAAATCTGGCCCCCTTTCAGGAAAACAAATGGACACAGATGTAGTTTTCCATTTTACAGGCTGTTTATGTCTTGCAAATTCCTTTTCCAGAAGAGCGGGGTATGTTCTTTCATGTTTTAATGGCTCAGAGTGACCGCAGCCCTTTGTGGCAAATGCACTTTTCCAATACTAATGACATACAGTCACACAAGGCTCTGGCAGCACTGTGCTACAGAGGCTGCATGCCCACTGTGTAATTAGTCTACCACTAACTCCTAGTCTGGGGAAACATTCACGACCACATTAAACACAGACGGTTTTTCACCTCAGAGAGTCTGAAGCAGATGGATACGCTCTGGAGGAGTCATATAGAGAAAAATGGCTTTCATCAGTCAGTTAAACTGATCACATTTGTTGTCTAATGGGAGAGGGGGGATCTCAGCAGAATACCGAGAGGGATTGGATGACAATCTTTTTATTGGAGTGTCTCTTATGTGTGTTCCTGTTAGAAGAAACAAATCAGTGAAACAATTCTGATAATAATAAAAGGAGCCAATACTGTCAGTTCCCAGCACCTCACAGAAATACCACCATGGTACTCAAATGGGTAACCTAGAGATGGCTGACTGTGTAGCTTTAGTTGGTCGATGCAATCCTGCCATCTGGTGGCTATCACACAATATTATACCAAATCAAACATTATTTTCAGTGGTGGAAAAAAAATTGAGATCTTTCACTTAAAACCGCTATAATTGCTTTTTTTATCACATCAATGCATCAAATTATATTGTGAAACGTAACAATGAGAATTATCATGAAGCTGACCCTCCCCTTGGCTTTATGGAGGATTAACTGAGTTTCAGGGCCCGAAACCTTACTGTTTTGGTTCACTCACTCTTCTCTGCTCTGTGTGTTTTCAGACACAGCAGGCAGCTGTTGTCAGGAAAAAAGAGACTCAACTCCAAATGAATGATAGTTACTCCTTAACCGCTGGATGTAAACAGGCTCAGGCACCTGTTTACTATCAAGCTCTTAATATGAACTTTAAAGCTGATGTCAGTATTGTGTTCACAGCTTGTTTCTACTGCACCAAGTGGCCAAAACACCAACTCAAATAGAAATTAGGTATTGCAGGGTTTTAAGAAAAGGTTTGACATTTTGGGAAATATGTTTATTTGAGATCTTTAAGGGTTATGTAACAGACAATTTATTGGTCAGACCAGTTGCCTGGCAACTAGGAATACGTCATTTGTCATTTATACACTTTTGTACTGATTAACCTGACAAGACATGACATGTTAATTGGAGAGCTTCGGAGGTGCTGGAAGGGGGATTTTTGCTACCTTTGCTTTCTGTTTTGCCATTTCCAGTCTTAATGTTTTTAAAATGCTAAGAGTGATTTCCCATTTCACTCTAAAATGTAACGCTAGTGGAATAGAAGTATAAAGTAGTCCTAGTCTAAAATGGAGAAACTCAGGTAAAATATCTATTTGAATGAATGTCCACCACTGATTTCTGTATTAGAGCAAAAGCTTATTTGCCTTGATATATAAAACAGAGCCACATAAATGCTAAAATATGCTGTTAAATCCTACAATCGTCCCCAAAGAGCAATGAACTCCCTGAGATCCCTGATCCAAGCGGTTCCTGCAGTCCTGTCTGAAGTGTGTCGTTTGGTTGGCGGAGCAGCACAGACAGACGTGGAGGGAAACCTGCTGAGACCATCACTCAGACGTGAACCAGCCTCATTAACCGTGGCTGTATCATGCATAGGTCTCTCTCATCTGCGGGGTAATGAAAGCACTAAGGCTCCGTGGCACCAGGGTCACATGAAGGCCCTCATTCCAGAGGAAGGCCTCTTGCTGACCCCGCATGCAACGCTGCGTGTAAAGTGTTAATCGCAGCAGTAATGGAGCCAAGAAGGGAGCAGGCGCTGAGGTGTCTCCCTGAACGGAACTGCAGAGGAGTCCTGTGTGCGCGTCAGTCTTTCTGATGGGCTGTTAAAAGCCATCGGGGCGCTGTGATCTGAGAGCACACTCCAGTGAAAACATATGGTCCCGGTTAAGGCTAGGGGAAATTGGATTAAAGAAATTCTTCTTGAAACGGTCTGAATTGTTCTTGCCATAACAACTGCGAGCAGCTGACACAGACAAAACCACAAATCAGTCTGAAACTAATATTATGCTTCTCTTTTTCATGTCAAGCAAGTCACAATAGTGGAAAAGTGGAAGGGGGGATTCTACTGAACACATTTAAGTCCATTGAGGTGAGGATGAGGACGAAGGGGCTGTGGCCTGGTTTCAATAGCCTATTATATTTCTTTCCTCGCCAAAATGCTCTTGACTGCACCACATGCTTTCCATCATCGGGATGTTATTCCATCGCTGGCAGCGGGAGAACCTGATTTGATGACTCCAAACCATCAGAGCAGGAAAATAATCTCAGACATTATAAGAGGAACAAACTCACAGGTGTCTTTGTAACCTCGGAGGTTGAGCACATTCCCCACTTTGCTTGAAATTATGTGAATACGGGTGGAATAATAAAAGCTTTTAGGCATAACTAAAGAACAGGCCCGAGAACGTTTCTTCTTAGTGATTAAATTAAGACCATCTGTCCAATTCATAGTAAGTCGTCAGTTTTGTCATTAAAAAAAAGAAAAAGCATTTGGTATATTTGCTGAAGTCACAGAGCCACAGTTTGAAACAATGCGGTCAGTGTATGGACGCTACCCAAACGCCCCATGTCTACTAAACAAACCAGATAGAGCAGGGACATCAGTATACCATTTGACTGTGGCTTAGATCGGCGGTTCGATCCCCGGCTCCGCTAATCCATGTTGTTGTGTCCTTGGGCAATACACTTAACCCCAAAAATAATTGCATGTAGCTGTGCCTACGGTGTGTGAATGGTAGCCCCTCCAATAAGTGTTTGAATGGGTGAATATATGTCATGTAGTGTTAAAGCGCTTTGAGAGATCGGAAGACTAGAAAAGCGCCGTACAGGTCCATTTACCATTTGAGAGGCTAATCACACACCTGTTAATCCCAGCGGAACAAGAGATTGGATGATTACAATTTTTATTTTTATTTCAAATAATATGTCAATGCTCAATGTCTCGCAGGTGTTTTCACTTAAATTGCCTAATTCGACTTCTTGTACTGTTTTCAGGGTTTTACAGTAGAGGTGCCCCGTCTGGCCTGAAATAAAAAGCGTCATTTCAAATGACTTGGAGATATTCAGTCAAGGGCATTGTAAGACCTCCACCTGTTTAGCGTAATGCTAGTGCGATGCTAACGCTAACAAGATGCTAGCACGATGTATTGCAAAGCTAACATAATGCTAACAATAACGATATGCTAATGAGATGCTAATGAGATGCTAACGCGATGCGAGCTCAAAGCGCGATGCCAACTAGATGCTAACATGATGCTAACGCGATGTTAGCGCAATAATAACACGATGCTAGCGCAATGCTTGTGCGCTAGCGTGTATATATTGTACCTAAATAACACATCTTACTACTGGTAATGTTGCCATATATATATTGCAACGTCTTACGGCAGTCGCAGTCACAGTCAAAATTCCTCTGAAATTTTCTAGTTTTTCAGTTATACTCGTTTTTCATATTCAATTAGAATTAATTCAAAAGTAAGCGTGCAATAAGCAGAAAGCATTTAGTTCGTGTTTTACATTATCAGTTCCTCATGGAGTGATATGAAATTACCACAAAATATATGTATTATATATTACTGTGTACAGTTGCAAACAATTTTAGTTTACGGATACCCAAAGTAATAACCAAACGAACGATGAAAATACTTTATGGAAAAATGCAGAGATTAGAGCTTTTACAACTTCAATATGCTCAAGTTAGGAGGATGTACTGCAGTCAGTAACAACAGGACCAATAACAACAAGCAATTTAATTCCCCCTGTAGATAAAACAATGGACAATAAATTCCACCATGATCTAACTATCTTAAATTTGGTTAAAATCAGAGATACACCAACAACTTGAGAATGAGGTTTTTATTAGAAAATGATGACAGCCTACAAGACAAATTTAGCCAGCATCTGAACCAAGACTGGAAACAAAAAAATAATCATGATGAAATTCCTTTTCAAAAGATCTTGGTGAACCACCGGACAAAACAAGTATCATAGAAACTAAAAAGTGGTACTCAAAAACATACCAATACAGGAAGAGCGTACTCAGCAGCTTTCCACATGAAAGAAAATGAATTTGTCCAGGGATTAGTGTGACATCTTGCTCCGATTCTTCTTCCTTAATAAATCAACGGATCTCGCACAATCAGTTCTCCAAAGGCTTTTCGTGAAATCACATCCTTTCGACAGGTAAGAACGTTGTCTCCAAACTTCAACACACAAAGGCTTCAGATCCTCAAATAAAAAACCTTAAACTGCCTTGCGGTGGTACTCTGGAGGGGCAACTTCATAGTCACTTGCATTGAAGAGCGATGCAGAGTTCTTTACAAGATACCTGGAACGGAGTTGTATTTTATTCATTTCTGCTGCAGATGAATCAACACGAGCCTTATTAATGAGCGTTTTATGAATACTCACTTGAGGAAGTCTTGTAGATAACTGAGCAGCAGTGCAAGGCTCTTCTCATCCAGAGGAGTGTACGCCAGCATAGCTCCAATTCTCACTTTGAAAACAAAACAAAAGGCAGAATGTTATACATGACATGGCCTCAAACCTCATCCTCATTTATAATTACTGGAAACACTTCAATAATTCCACTTATCCTCAAGGAGGTAATTCAAGTGATGAAAACCACACAGACCACAGGTCATAGTGGTGGATGCAGATGAATACCGATGTGCACAAAAAGGTAGTTAAAGAAACAGGCTGCACTCTTATTTCTAACACCTATGTACAGTTCTAGTTGATGAGGATTACAAGAGTGTTTTGTTTTTTGTCAACGTACAAGAGAATAATATAATAACAGGTTAGGATACAGTAATGATGGCTTGAATTGTACACCAATGTTTTATATGTTGATTTTTTTATAAGGGATATTAAAGTCAGTACTAAAAAACATGAATGAAAAGTCAGATATTTGTAAATTTGGTGTTTTATGCTAACAATATAGCAGCTACAGTTCAGTGTCCGGTAAACACTTTCAAAAGCCGACAAACATATTCAATCTTTTTTTTTTTTTTTTTTGGTACACATGAGGAGCAACACAACATGATCTACTGTAACTTTCATGCAGATACCAATTAAAACTTTGATAATGACAGAGAGCTTAAGTGAGCCTGGGTTCAGCATAAGTTACCATGGCGATCTACCCCGGTAAGAAGTTGTAGGACTGAAAACCCAGCGTTAACTTTAAAGTTATATCTCCAACACCAAATCCTGCTTTATAGTACAGGGCTCAGGACTTCCAGGTGCTGCACCAGAACCATATTAAAACATCCCATTGATATTTGTGCCATCGCTAATAATAAAATCCAGCTTCTGAGTCTTTTTTTGAAAGATGCTAATAATGTTGTTTATTTATTATTTGTCTTTTTTAGCTGCCTTTAATGCACAGTCCAATAAGAGCTAAACATTGTGGCTCAACAAATGAGGTGAGTCCATTGGTGATTAGACTGTGATTAGATTATTGTGCTAATTTAACTTTTATTGGGATTACTTCTATAGTCAGATTGCTGCAGATGTTTTAAGTAGCAATGCATTAAAGCTTCTCTTCTCATAAATAAAATAAATACTACAGCAGAGTAATGTTGTGCAGGTGACTTTACCAAAGAGTCTGAGTAGGTGAGGGGCGCCGTAGATCTGAGACATAGATGTATCTGGGTGGTTGGCCAGGATGTCTGCGTACTGCGGCCTCTCAAATTTGTAGAGAAGTTGCGTCCCCAGCATGACACTGAAATATTCCCGGATACCAGCAACCACTTCATTCACAGCAAACTCCCTGAGTAGTGGAGGAAAAACAAGTTATATCTATCTGACACTGCGAGCAAACAAGCAGTAATTTATGTTTCTGCACTGCCTGCATGGTCGACAACAGCTTAGCAAGTATGAAAACAAAAACTGAAAAAATGACAAGTAATGTATATTTTTACTTGCTGTCAGAGTTTCCTCTTGATTTCTTGTAGTTTGCATAATCTTCAAGGACTGCATCAACGTTCTTTTTGGCAGGTAGGTGGAAAAGCTGAAGGCATAAAACAAAAAGAAACACAAATAAATAACTTTGAAAACATTATCAGGGCTCCACTGGTTTAAGACTTAAAGTATTTTTTAATGACATTCAGAATTAAATCAAACCTCAGAGCGACACCCCATAAGCACCCTCAGTAACAGAGAGTACATGCATTCACACATGATTGAGGTCATTCCAAAAGACGGTGTGCATTATCAGGATGAAACCTCCTGAAACTATTTATTGTAAGCAACACAAAAAAAAAGGACATTTACAGACGAGGAGATTTAAACGCTTTGGACACTGAACGGCTTTCACACCAGTTCATACATATCTTTCATATTTTCAGGGAAATTAGCTCTTTGGGATCATGAGTTCAAATATATTGAGTCAAGACCGAATTATTTATAAAAGAAATTCTCATATCCATAGACTGTATAAATAAGCTCATGTCGTGTATATAAACAATATGAAGTTTTTCATATGCTGGAATAGATGAAGTTCTTGTGTTGACATACCAGCTGTGTCTTCAGAGTGAGATATCCTAAATCATATAAAGAGTTGTGCAAAAACTGACAAATTTAGTAATTCCTTCAATATTGCACCAATATTGTGCAACCCATCTCTACCGACTTACCTTCCCTGTACAGGGGCTTTCATTTATTTGTGTCTGTATGTGTCTTCCTTTTCTGCATCTGTATCCTGTAAAGCTCCTTGTAACTTTGTTTAAAAAGGTGCTATATAATTAAGATCTTCCTTACTGACTGGGAAGCTATCACGTAGCGGCTAGGTAACCAAAAGACACAGCTTTTTGTTGAACGTGCACTTCCCAGTGTAGCTACAGTGACATCTAGCTAGCAGACAGAGGATTCTCTGCTCTCAGTAAACCAGAGGGAAAAATAAATCAGTGTTGTTGGTTCCGCCATCTACGTTAATGCTAATGAGATAAATTGGTAAAAAAAAAAGAAAGAAACTACTACTACTTCTCATGTCTTAGCATTTTTAAGACTTTTGGAAGATTGAGTTGACGATTGATTTTTTTTTTTAAACGCCTTTTAAGGATCTGCAGGAACCCTAGTTATATTGTAAATACATGCGATAATATTAATGAAGAAAAATGCAGTGTATATTTTAAAGTTACGAACCTGTTTTTGCCGTGTAATCAGGTCCCAGTCATCCACAAGCCATGGTTTCAGCTCCTCTGGAATTTTTACTTTAACCTCCACTCGATTTATGAAGGTCTCCTCCTGAGCAGACAGGGACAAATTTAAGAAAGAAGATTTGAATGTTAACACAGTTAAAGTCCTTCGATCCTCCGAAACATACCTACAGAGAATTAGACTTCTTACTCAGTTACTTCCAGTTCAGCGCAGTATTATTTGACATTATCCAAATAAACATAGAAACCACCAATTAGAAACAACATTACTATTTATGAACTTACACTTTCAACAGTTGGGTCAACGCGTGCCCTCTTCTTTCGTGGAGGGTGAGTAGGGTCACCTCCTGAACTTGTCCCTTCTCCTGCACCAGGAGCTGCAAGATCAGAAGCATACCTGAATGTTATTTCATTCATAAAAAAGTAAATAAAGTTATTGTGACATCCTGGTATGACTCTTAATTATGCTTGTATTTACTTTATATTTGACAGCTTCTGTTGTAAAGTTGACGGAAACACATTTGTGCAAAAAACTACTGATTGATTTTTGGAAGGCATGCATTTGAATGGTGTCTCCTATATAAATACACAACATGACATTAATGCTTACTCTTTTGTTTGTTCTTTTTGGTTTTCCTACAAAAGACAAAAAAGGACAGATGTTAAAATAATAACAATTTAAATCATTAACATGTATCAGATTGCTAAAACTGGAGACATCACAGCAGCTGACATGTAGAATAACAAATGACTTAAACTCACACATCATTTTTCTGCGGTGGAGCAGGTATCTTCTTATTTGGCGCAGCACCCCTCATTCTTCCTTCTACATAATGGTCTCTACATTAAGAAAACAATTACATCATTCATATTAAAGTCAGACTTTTTTTTCAGGAGATTTTAGGACACAGACTACAGTTGGTGTATTTTTTTGTTTTGGCAGTGCTTCTAGTACATTTAGACAAACAGACTGTTCTGTGTGCCCCAGTGTGTTGTATCACATTAGGTCTTACATACAATGTTAATCATGTGGAACACCATTTTCTACTAAAATTCGTCAATGACTGTATTTTGCATGAATTTGCACTTTCCGTGGACCATGTTCATAAAATAACTCCTTACAGTGGTATCTGTAAACACTAACGTTAGTAAAAAAGGGAGAACAGACTTACTGATTGGCCCTCTGAAGCTCTTTCTGTTTCTGCAGATTACTGTCCACATACTTAAGCACTCGGCTTTCAGGAACCCATTCGTCCCAGCTGGAAAATAAAACACCAAGAAAGAAATCAAGCACATGGGGAATCTTTACAGTACTACTATTAAAGATGAGATTTATCTGAACCAAAACTTACTTCTTATTCCAACCACTGTAATGAATAAAGTATTTGATTTGTTTATCCTTGATGTTTATCTTAACACACTGCAAAGAAAGACAAAATTCATTGTCAAAGAAATGTCATATCAGAGACACAGAGGAGGATCACATGATCAGAGTAACAGGCTAACTAGAGCAGCCTACCTTAGCTTCGTAGAGCAATGGCCCATGAAAACACAGCACTCTTTCACCTGAACAGAGTGTTGGTCAATTAAAATCAGCATGAGAGCAGTCCAAGTAAAACACGATGAAATTGTAAAGCTGACTAAACTACTCCTACACACAAACACACACAAGAACAATAATTACACCTTAAACTTAAATTCGTGCACAACAACAACCAACACCAGTCTCATTCTAATAGCAGAGAACAATAATTACATTCAATTAGAAATCAGTTTTAGCCACACAGATCACTAAGATCACATTAAATTCACACGAGTCAGACAAGAGTCAAGAGTTTAATTTAGCAGCAGACCTCACATGATGCATGAAGGTTAGGCTTCAGCCTAAAATGTAAGATTATTTTCATTGCCAATTTGTCTTTTGAATATTTATTAAAAAAAATAAAACAAGAAAAACATAAAATCATCATATTGAGAAGCTAAAAATAACTATGTTTGGTAAATAATTTAGATACTGATAATTAAAATTGTTAAAATTCATTTTCTGTCAAATGATCAATCCATAGTCAATTAATCAACATAAGTTAAGATTAAGTTAACATTAAGTTCAGCACTTATTGACTTGCAGCACTTTGCATCACGTTAATTTACATATATTTCAATTGAGACGGTAATAATTATTATTATATATGAATATTATAACATTAAATTATAGTATCTAAGATACTGCATACCATTTTAAATAACCAACTTGGTACTAATTAATAATATCAGAATCGAAATACACTCAACCTTAAAAACATAATTAACATTAATGGAAACAAAGAGTAACCAATAAATATGTGATATATATTATAATTAATTACTTAATCAATTAACCCAATATAGTTTTTTTTCTTTACTTGCTAAAAGTTGATTTGACACACTAACAAAGGCTCCTGAAGTAACGTCAAAACACGCTGTACTTGTCACATCAGAGAGAAACCATCCGTTAGCTCGGGCTCAGGTGGGCGGTTAATCAATGAGGAGCTAACACCGCGTTTAGCTAGCCGGGAACTAGATATCAGGGATTCAAACCACGACTTTACCGTTATACAAACGTACTGCTAAAACTACACCATGTTGGGAAGTAAATAACTACCGCGTCAAATAAAAACCATGAAGACCTGCTGTGTGCAACAACAATGAAGGCACCGCTAGCGGCTCGGTGTTAGAGCTAGCTAACACAGCTAACACAGCTAACACTTCGGACCTTTCCGAAAGGCTCCAGCATGGACAGACGCCGTAAATCTACCAGGGATGAAAACAGACAGCTTGTTACCTTCTTGAAATTTAGGTTTCGGGTCCTGTTTCGGCGCCATTCACGGATTAAACTATCAAAATATGGGGAAAATTGCTAGCTCCCATTCCAGTCTGAAACGGCGCCGCTCTCTAAAAACGTCATAACCAACGCGATGACGTATTAATACCGCGACCGGAGACGCGCCTGAAAGCAAAGAACGTTTATGTCCCCTTTCCCCAACGTCACATGCTCGAAATGAAACGCCAAATTTAAATGTATGTGAAGAGAAAATAACTATCTTTTCAATACTCTTTGTCGTATGTATTTTTGACTTCTTTCAATCTTCTTTCCATCGGTATTTAGTGGTATGTTTTAGAACATATTTAGATAGATGACTGATGAATGCAAATTAAATAGAAAAACTGAGGCCAAGGGTCACGATTCAGCCAACGCAACTGTATCCCTCAAGGAAAAGTTTTCTAGCAAGCAAAACATTAGTAACATGTTCTGATTTTTATATTTTTTCAAACATTTGCTGTTTCAGATGGTTCAAAATTACCATTACCAGGATTACTATGCAGAAATGCATCATCCCGTAATTAAGTGTAACTTAGGCTAAGTGAAGTCCTCCTTAAAATATAACCAACCTAAATTTTGATAGACAATACTTGGGACACGACCTGCCTTGCATTTTTCAGCATTCAGATTAGATGGGGACTATATGGTCAGTTTTTAAAAATGTATAAACAGTTATACTTCACTGCTAAACCCATAACAGTGTATTATATACAGGTTATGCATTAAAAGCTGAAGGCTTCCTTTGTTTCCATGAAACCCCCCTCTGTCTGTATAGACCCTAGTGGCTGCCTTCCTTTTAGGTGTGCCAGTGCGGGGCACAAATATTGTGCATATTGGTTTGGCTCACTGACACACACCTAAATGGAGCAGAGCTGTAAGATTACTTACAATCTCATCACTCCCATGAAGTACAGACCAGTGGAAAAAGCAGTAACAGGAGAGCAAATGTCTGAACAAGGAGATATAAAGTTCCCTCTTGATTTTGCTCAGAATGGTGTTAATTGTAGGTCAAATTAAATACAAATTTTATGAATCATTGATTGGAGGCACTAACTCGCCACATCAAGGTCTCTGTCACTAGGACACATAAATCAATCAGTCTCAAGACTGAATCCAACACCCGTTGAATCACGTGGTCCATGGCTAGGGAAATCAATGTCTGAGATCTTGGCATAATGGCAGTCAATACATTCAATTTTCAAGCTTTAAGCAGTTTGAAATGGGCCAACAAGTTTGGGATTTAAATTAATCAATAGGTAGGGACCGTTGTTATTTTGTGATTTCTGATTCAAATACCCCAAATTTAAAATTTGTATATAGTAATCCAAAGTTTTCTACTGGATGGATACAGACATTCATGGATCACAGAGGATGTTTCCTACCGAATATTTCCCTGTAGTACTACCATGAGGTTGTTGTTTGTGTTTTTTTTAAGTAAAATATTTCAACAACTAATGGATGGATTGGTAGGAAATTTAGTTTAGAAATTCATTGTCAGTGCCCTCTGGTGGAAAACTGTAATTTGACACCATTTGTAAACTACCTCAAACATACTGTATATTGGTGTTGCTCTCCAGCATATTCTGGTTACTCAATGCCCTCCACATAAGCTGATTATTTGTCTGAAAAAAGTCGATATTGGGCAATATATCTGCCTCTACTACAAGCATGTGCTGTATTAAAGTGTGATTAAGTTTAGGATTTTTTCCATGCAGCTGAATCAGGACTGCCTTCCGAGCAACTACAGATGTGCACTTTCTTATATCTGTTTAATTCTTACAAGTATCAAACAGCACAGTAGACCTTGTAGCGGTTCAAAATGATCAAAGCCTCTATTGAGTTATTGACATCATCTGATAGTAAAACAAACAGAAAATGTTACAATGTATGTCACGCAACTATGACATCTTTAAATAGCATTAATTATATAATTACAAAAGAAATATCACATACAATGACAGCAATGCATATCCACAAATCAAACAAATGCTTAAAATATATATGATAATAAATAATCCTAATTGTAAGCACAAGTCAAGAAAAATAAAGGGAGGGGATGCGTCCATAATAACTTCAATGGTTTTAACTTCAGAGCCAAAATCACAGTTCCCTTACAGGCTGTTGCAAATACACTGAACAACAAAAAGGCTATGCATCCCGTGGCCTCAGTAAGGAGCTGCATATTACACAACAGGTGAGCTTTCAGGCAACTTGCAGGGACATGCAAAGCTGAAAACAACTCTTGAAGTGTTCCCTGCAATCGTGGACTCTTCACTGCTCCACACAGCCTTTCTGTAAAGATCAAGTGCTAAAATAACATGAATGCAACATGAATTGTCAAATTACCTCAAGTGGACAAGAAACTAGCTGTCTTGAAAGATGTCAACCGTCCACTTTGCTGTCGTCTTTCGTGTATATTTTTGAGTGTAGTATTCAAAAATAAAACAGGTGTACTTTAGAAGAAACATACACAAAAAGAAGGCTGCTTGCTTGACGAGTGCCATTCATTTACACATTGAAAATGCCTGGTCTTACAATACTGACTTACTCCGAAATTATTTGTATTTTAGGTATAGTCTAAACTATAGACTATGGTTCATATTTGATTGACTAAAACAGGCGAAACGAGTGCTGAGTTCTGAGTTCTGAGTTCTGACAACAGTAGGATCTAGCGTTTCAATTCTAGTGGCAACAGTTCCTAGAGGCATGAGGAATGCTTCTTTAAAAACAGCATACATACAACATAACTTACATCATAAATAATTCCTTGAAAATAAAATGACCACAGCATCAATGTCTTACAGAAAAATCTACAGTGATGGCGAAAATGGCCAGGTCTTTCTGCTGTCAAAACAGTTTGGACAGAAAGGATGCCATTTAGAAAATAAAGAAAGTGTTACACATTTTCCTGTTTTGCTGTGACTTGCCTTTTGTACATCTATAACAATGCCCATTTTCTTTATACTTTAAATATCATGTTACATAAGGTGTCACCTCATTGGGTTCTGTGCACATATTATACTGAAATAATGCAATTGACATGAAATATCGAAACAAAACTGTAAAAACCAGGTACAAAAGGTACAATATAATCAAAGGACCACATGAAGAAATGTGAAAAAGTCTTCAGTATTCACAGAAAAATATCAACTGAAGTAACTCACCGGACAGGAAGCGTCCTAAGTTTATATACATATGATAAGTAAAATTGAAAATAGATTTTCCTCTCTGTACATAGCACTGTATTCTTTCATCTTCCCCTTCCTTATTTACAAAGAACTCCTGTTCCCGAGGTCTCCCATGTCTTTTCAGTTTTGTGTGTATCTAGTCAAGAGAGATAACGTCAGATATGGAGCCATAAATGGCCGCCGCCGCTGCAGCTTCCACCGAGGACCTCGACAATCCTGAGAGGCTGTGGCTGTCCCTGTCTCTGTCTCGCTCTCTGTCTTTGTCGCGGTCCCGCAGACTGCTGGAAGACACCAAACTACTGGTGCTGCCACTGTTGCTGCCTCCGTTGGTGGCGGCCAGCGTGCTGCTCCCCGGGGTGCCCGGCTGCTCCCGTAACATCTGAGAGGAGCCGTAGGGCAGGAAACGGTTAAGGAGCAGGTCGTGATCCTCCGACGCTGATGCCGATGCAGCGGCCGCAGCAGCCATCACCATGTTGTAATGCTAACAGGACCGAAGAGAGGGGCCGTTAACACAACAACCAAACATGAACTGTAGTATGATGCTGCTGAAGTTCATGTGTTTGGGTAAATATACCTGATTGTCGCCTTGGAGGAAGGAGAAGAAATTTAGATCTGTAAGCAAAGGCAAAGGCTCAGTCCATTTACTTTATTCTGGATATACTGGACCAATATTTATAGTTACAAATTGATTTAATAATAAACAAACATCTGTCTTCAAAGATAGGTTCGCTTGGATTATGCAAAGTCTGTCTTAAAACTACCTTGAATGGCTTATGTACATTGAGAGAATAATTGGTTGCTGTAATCATGTCCATACTGGCAGTGAAATGATCCTTCCTTTGTGGTTTGGTCCCTTTACCAACACGCTCAGCAGCAGTGACTACGACACACAGCTTATGGAGGAAATTATGGTAGGGTTCATTGAAAACCCTATCCTACCCCTACCCCTACCACCACTACTACTACTACTACTACTACTACTACTACTACTATTACTAATAATAACAATAGGCGTTAAAGGGTGTTAGCTGAAAGAGATCTCGGTCATTATCAGCAGCATGTCAAAACTTCAGAAGTAAACCCTGTTTGAGGAAACAAAAAGATGAGTTCTGCGCAACAAAGACTACAATGTTGAAAGATACCCAATTGAGTCAGCTGACTCAGATTGTTTTAACATCATGTTAGCTTCAGCTTAACTTAAAAACACGTCTTGTTTTACAGCCAGTATGGACAGAACAAATGAATACTGTGATCAATAATGTTTTTGCCGTACGTATGGGCATGTGATTATTGTATTAAGACGGACTCAACAAAACTCAAGACCTATCCTTTAAGGCAAGTGACAGGTGTACCTGGCAGGTCACTAGTTGTGTGATAATAGTGGCGATAGTCCTGGATAAGAGGCGGAGGGGGAGGAATGTAGCTGGTGTCCACGGTGGGCATGCTGGGTGCTCTGCTCACAGGTGGGGATTGGCTGTGTAGGTTAAGTACTCTGAGAAGAAACACCACCACCTCGGGTTAGAGACACATAACAGAACTTCTGGTGGTCTAACTTCCTGTTTATGGTTTGGAGACTTACCCTTTGCTTGGAGGTGGAGAGACAGGTGACAGCGAGGGACAGGGCCTTTTAAGAGGCGGCTCATCGTCGAGCTCCTCCTCTGAGGAGCTATCCAGTGTCAGGTCAATCACATCAACATTCTTGCCGTTGTCATGAGACGATCCCCGTTTATGCTCATGCGAATCTGTCCGAGACGAATCTAAATAGGAACAGTTAACTCACACTGTGCTCACAGCGCTCAATGACTGAGTTACACTTGAAGAATCTGAAATACAGGAGCTACGTACCGCTGTCTACACCGTTGTACGAAGCAGACACATCCTGCACCTCTTTCTTCGACCTCATGGGGGACCAGTTTCCATCTTCTTTGAACTGGATTTCATCACAGTCAGAACAGCTATTCAAGATCTCCATGAACAACCTGTGAAAACCGCACAAGGTTTCGATTCAGTTTGACAACTTTGCAACCGGAATTAAAAAGGCGTTAGTGCTTCATCGTCTTAAGTTTTGGAAATGCAGTATTAGTGGCACGTTACGAAGCTGCAATGCAGATGCTTTGGTGTCGGGTTCGGATACAAATGAGACAATTAAATATGTTCCAGGAAAGTTGATTAAAGCAATAAAGATAAAGAGTTTGAAAACTTATCCGGGGGCCAAAACACTGCACAGTGCTTTATCATACCAAGGATTTTGCTGTTTGCATTTTTTACAATGGCAATCATTTATCTTCTTTTTTTTAGCAAATAAGAACGGTTCCAAGCAAAAGTTGTGGATAGCACCTGGAACTTTTTTTGGTACCACCTCGGTCAGGGGGTTGCAAGCTAGCTGAGCCGATACTAGAAGGTGGAGTTAAAACACTTCAGACCTCACTAGTGGACACGGCACATCCTGAACAAACCCACTACTTTTAAATAGCTAAGCCATCGTCAATAGCAAACACAGTTCTATTTGTTTACTCAAGCCAGATCTTTCAAAATGTCGGCCCGCAAAGCTCCGGCGTAGACTATGCCGTACAATTGACAAAGTGCAGACGTTCCACTGTTTGATTGCCAATGAAAAGATTCAGCAAGTGCCGCGTTGAAGATGATGTCACAGCAGTTTCACGCGGCATCGCTATGCTGATCAGCTGGGAGACCCTACTACGCCGAAGGGCTACTGTCCGCAGTGGAAAACGAAATAGAGAAAAGGAACTGGTACCAAAAGTGAGTTGAGTTGAACAGAACCATGCAGTGGAAATGAGGCGTGGGACAGGAATGTGTGACGTGTTGTGCTCACCCGTCGATAATGAGGTGCTCGTAGGGTGCCTTCTTGTCACAGACTGGACACACCCAGGTCGGCTTCTTCTCATTCATTTGGATGTAAAGTGTAGCATCGAAGCACTGAAGGTGAGAACATGTCAACGCTCTGCAAGGGATCGTCAGCCTCATCTTCCCCAGCTTTACCACGAAACAAAAGAAAGACACAAAATGAATGCCGCTTAGTTTTATAATGACAGAATATTGTAGGACAAAGCAACAGTTTTCCAATTAAGAATACAGTATAAGGCACATTTTGTCTCTTATCAGCTGAATAAAATACAGTAAAAAAATCACAATGTATTGCCAATACATTTTTTGCAGATGTATTGAATAACTAATAACTATCTAATAACTAACTGGTTCTACTGCTATTCAGCAGACTACTTGGTATACTTCTCACAATAACAATAACGACAATAAATGAGCAGTAAATTGAAGTATTTACAGGACACAGGAGAGAGACTCGTAGGCTGGTGGTGGCGATCTCACTCTCTGGATCAGCTGTTAGTTTCTCTTTGACTGTGAGAAGAAAAATAAATACACAATACAACAATTATGACTTTGTTTAATTCAAGTGTGCTAATGTTAATTTGTGTATCAGGCGCTCAAGCTAGATCAGAAATAGTCCTTGATCAATACATATAGAATACAACAATTTAAAGAGAATAAATAAATATATACCACTGTATAACCAATACAAAAATATGATGGGAGGAAAATGTTCTATGTCTATGCAAAAACCAAAGTGGAACAACAGCAACTGTTCATTTTCAGGAATCGTTAAGGAACTGAATAACTTTGCAGAACTTGGTTACTTTTTTGGGTTCTAAATTTAATCCCTGGGATTTCCAAATTGTAGTGACTATGCGGTCAAACAAGCCACAAACATGCACAGGATTTACTATATGAAAGAAGGTAAATTATATGATCGTCTTCTACTTACAGATGTAGTGGCAACACCTGTTCTATGTGTTTACTACAAAATCAAAAGGCAACTTACTCAGAGCTCTTGAGTGGTCAGGGTTCCTAATTCCTTTGGCCCGTAGTCTTTGCAACAACACTGCAGACGACTGCTGTTTTACCAGATAAACAGCCATGGAAAAACTCTGACAAAACAAAAGAAAAAAGGAGCGAAACAAGTTACACCGATTTGTGACTAATGTCCTACTTAATGGGCGATCACACTTGACTTCTAAAGCTTTGCTTGGATCTTCTTACCCTCCCAATTTCTGATGTCCATGACACCACAATTGTGTTGGGGACTGTGGTGGACAGTCGAACAAGAGAGGTTATGTTGATGGGGCGACTGGGCCTTTTTGGTTCAACTCCATTTTTGGTTGGAGGAAGATATCCCTGCAGACAAAACATCAAACATCAGTGACCTTGATTCTCAGTAACTGGTGGTGTGTTACACAGAAACTCTGACACGACGGGCAGACAACAAACTGTCTGGACTCACCGGGAGATTACAGGGTTTGCTGTTCACCTTCACACACAGATTAGGGGGGAAATGATCCTCCTGGGGACAGCTGGTCTCTGATAAACAAAATCTAAAAATGCAGAAAAATAAATTATGGCGGGAAGAATTAATGTTTTGGTTCTAGTTGCCACTTTCACGCTTATTTTACTATTTCAGTTCTGTCAAGTACAGCCCACTATTCACATTACACAGATATACTTCTTGGTTAAAAGAGAAAAGTATGTTTGACATACCTTAACTGAACTTGAACAGCAAAGTCACATTTGGTCCCAGATATGTCCCTAAAGAATTAAAAGACAAAAAGACAAGTAAGATCAACCTGGTCAAAAGTTTAACACATAATCTAATAACATTATCAGCATCTTATTGCCTGCTGTGTCAGATAACACCTGCTTTATAAACAATGTAAACAGGATATTGAAAAAAAAAATTCACAGTATTATTTCTTCTTTTCTCACATCTCTTACAAGAGAACTTTTTCACTTACATGGAGCTGCTGATCTGTTGAACTTGCTGTGGCGTTAATGCAAAAGCATAACATGCTTCCTGGAACCGTTGACTGTTGTCTGAGGCTACGAAAAAGAAACCAGGAACAGAACATGACAGTCAGAACCTACAGAAATCACTAGGCTAACTAATGTCAACTCATATCGGACTTTGACCTAGCATGGTTTTGACAAGTCATGGTTCAGATATCTGTGATCAC
Source organism: Ophiodon elongatus (assembly GCA_016806645.1). Lineage (NCBI taxonomy): Eukaryota > Metazoa > Chordata > Actinopteri > Perciformes > Hexagrammidae > Ophiodon > Ophiodon elongatus. The sequence continues at coordinate 3,752,757 of JACSYO010000489.1, read as the reverse complement.
AATGCTTCATCAATATGTAGATGAGGGAAAGGTGTTATTACATACAGCTGACGAGAAAGTGGTGGACTCACCCAGGCTGGTTGGCTTAATGAGCTCATCCAGTACGTCGTAGAATGGCAATCTCTGGAGCTTGACATCAGGATGTACAGGGTGAAGGGCGGAGGGGAGGTGAGGCAAACCCAGCTCGTGCTTAGGCCCAAGTAAAGAAACAGGCAGCAGAGGCGATGCGGAACCGTGGCTGTCAAATCCCAGCTGGGCAAGGCCAGCAGGCAAGCTGGAGGCAGCGTGAACACTGGGCAGAGCCAGGTCGACCGGCGAAACCATTTTGGTTGGGAAGCGCCGTCTGTAGAGCTCTTTGATCTTCATCTGCACTGCAGGACTGCAACCAGCCTTGAGTAGGTGGAGAGCTTTGGTCAAAAGTTCGTGTTTGCGCCCGTGCTTATTCCGTCCTGCATACCCCAACAACACTTGGAGCTCCGAAACTCGAAGGCTCATTACCATTTGCTGGTGAAAAATGAAGAGTGGGAAAAATGGTCAATTATCAAACCCTGGAAAACAGATTTTCCTACTAAGGGGTAGAGAAAAAAGGTTTCTTTTCTCATCAGACTTATCATTTAAAACATAATTTTTAAAATGTGGCTTATTAATTTTCTTTAACACTCGTAACATTTCTATTGTTGAGATATGCGTGGAGCAGGAAGACGCACATTGAGAGCATCATCATACCATATATTTAACAGACACAGCCACTCTGAGATTGTTTTGGGAGAGATGGCCCTCTGGCTTGAAGCAGAGACTGCACGTAACTTATACTTAATTTCCTTTTTGCAAGCGATAATACAGGGTGTGTGGACACAACCGCATGAGTATCATCATCAACAATCTAATGACACCTACAGTACAGTGAAATGCAATCAGATAAACAACACCACAAACCTTAAAATCATCAACACCTTTGTGACAAGGAAGCTATGAAACCAAAACATTTTAATATCCAAAAAAGGTCACGTCTCCTTTCCAGCTGTTACTTTTTGTTCCATCATAGTAATGTCTTGTGAATAACTGTTTAAAAGGTGCGATGTGGCACCACACACTCATTAAACACTCAGTGTTGGCATTAAAAACGCAATCTGTAATAATGAAGTGCATATGAAAATGTAACTGGCAATTCACATTATCAATCAAGGTCATCAGCGTGTTAAATCCAATTAGCACTCAATGTGGAACTGCACAAGGTAAATATTTCAGTAACTGTCTACATGCTGATGACGCTTGATATCTGTTAATAGAATGAGGTTTCGCCAACCACCAGATGTAAGTGATGCATTTATATTTACTCAATAAATGAGATGCACTTTGATGAGTATGTGTTGAATGTATTTTATACTGTATCGAAATAATACAGATCATATGAGGCAAAGGAAGAGTGTCAATAGTACCGAGATGTGTTCAGGAAGGGAGCGGATCAAAACTAATTAATACTGTCAATTAATAAAGAATTACCAACATTGAGAGAGTAACGTGAGAAGGTGGAGGGACACAGCGTAGATTTAGCATGTAGCCAGCAGCGCCAGTGTGATGCCGGTGTAACGTAATCTGATTGAAACCTACCCTAATGTCACAGTATTTACTCGATCTCATGTATTTGAACATCAATCGCCAATATACGTCACATCCCCGCTAACCAGACTGTGGACAGCAGCTGTAGTTCGTGGTCCATCGTCACATCACATCAGAAATAACGCTAATGGAAGCTAAATTGCGCTTATCTTCCAGGGAATAGACAGAGCCCGATTTAAAAAACCAGACATTTTGGTCCACCTGGGGATCTACTGATGATGCCAAGTGGCCCACACTCCGGTGCCTTTAGATGGAACACGTTGACGTGAATGATGGTGTTCATGTCTTTCTAACAGCGGCATGTGGCCTTATCTGCAGGTGAGCCTCACAGCAGGAGCAGCCTAACGGAACGTCGGCAACAATAACAAAGCTAATGCTAGCGAGCTAGCCAGCCAGCTAACAGTGTGCCGGTCCCCACAGCTCTGTTGTTTTGGTATTTTATGCTTTGAAAACCACATTATTTGGGTCTCTACTGTCCAGTAACAATGGTGCTATGATTTGAAATTCAAATCTCACAATATGAAACGTCTATTTGTCAAGCTAATGAAGGGGCTCTCTTTACCTTCAGTTCCGCACTCTCCGCCATCTTGTTACATTTGGTGCGCATGCGCAAAAGCCATCCTCAAGGGACAGCGCAAATTCAAATTTGTGGCACTTCTTCCCCACGAACAGAAGGGGGCGCTGCCGCAACACCTAAAACTGTGTGGGACATTAAGGGTACGAGTTGGTATGTCTACCACGAATATACCATTTAATTTTTTTTTTCTGCTCGTATAAAAGAGCTCACACAAAGATAAAACTGACTGCGGGTCAAGATAGTAAATTATGTTTCTTCTTTTTCATTTGTAATTTATCTAACGATTGATCAATTATTTCAAGTCCTTGACAGGAAATACATGGCCAACTATTTTGATAGTCTTTTATGTAATCAAGGGCTAAATGTGAGGATGTGCTACTTTTCTCTATTTTATATCACTGAATATTTAATAGGCTATTTGTGTTTTGGACAAAAACTACAATTTGAAGGCGTCACAACGGGATCTGGGAACTTGTGTTGACTATTTCCCACTATTCCTAACATTCTATAGTCTTAACGATCTATAGTCTAATCAATCAATGAATCAAATAAATAACTATTAGACAATGAAAATAACCATTAGTTGAATTTTAAAATGTAAGTGTTTTCTCATGGATAGCTTCTTATTTTTGGCACTAAACAAACAAATAGCCTCAGTAATTCAACACACAAAGGTGAACGTTTCATATAAATTCAAAGGCAGAGCAACTTCAATGCTTCTTCAGAAATGGGTAAAATTATATAAATTCAACTCAAGAAAGGGAACTATGCACTGGGGGCAAGAATCCACATTTCTTTTAATAAATAATATATTTATTAGCGATGGAAACAAATATTAGGCTACATGAACAAATAGGTTACTCTTAATAGTATATGCCGCTACTTTCAAGGTCGCGGATGACCTAATTCAGCCTACTAACTTCAGTGTTTTGTAAGTCTTCAGAGACAAATAGGCATTGTTTGACCGCTACAAATAATTATATTGTCGGCCTATTTCAATGCACACGGTTTTTATGGTAATTCCCATAATTTGTTTAAAGTGCATTACATTCAAAGGAAGCTATTGGCCTGCAAAGAAGAACACAGCAAAAGTAGTAGGCTAATTCACAATACTGAGAGGATAAGGAGCAATGAATTGGCTCGTCAAAGCTGCTATTATTGACAAAAAACAACGAAATAACAACCTATAACTATTACAAGATACATACATTGTCATTGCACTTTGCCACAAATAATAAATATCATCAATGGTATAATTTCAGGAAAACAAATTACAGATGGTGACAGAAATAGTGAGGGTGGAGATACACATTTTATAATATTACAAGTACAAGTTAGTCTTCTTTTAACTTGACTCCTCGGGAGTTTTCCATGGTTTGACAGGAGCTGTATATGTGTCCTTTGTTTCCTTCTAATATAAATGTGTAATAATCTGATTCAGGGCGGTAGCAGAGGAGATTTGAAGGAGCAGGATCCGCTGCAGTGGCGAGGAGTCAACATCTTACACGAAAAATGGTGTAAAGCGTCGTGAGCTTCTATGAAGAAGGAGATAAAACAATCAATGGTGTACGTGCATGTGATGGTAACTCGGTTTAATGGAGAACAAAATATATTAGGCTACAACACACAGTTGGTGTATTTGAATTAGGCATTTTGGGTCAAACACAGTTACACAATAATAAGATCAATTGATTGAGGGTCATGCTCCAAAAATGTTTGGATCGACGAGTCTGGTCTGACAGGTAATTGTCTGTCTGTGAGCCTCTGGCTTCACAAATATAATCTGCCACACTGGCTGCTACTCCACTGATTTTACAATTACTTTTTAACTTCTTTTGAACAACTCGAATTCCCTTTCTTGGTCCAACTCGCTGCACAAAGCGACTAGAGACCGGATAAGCACGACGTTAAGACGCATGCACACTGAGCCCATCAATTTAAATCTCGGAGGAAATGTTATCTTTATTTGAGATGTCCATTACGTTATAGATCCATGTCTGTATTTAATAAGTGGAACTTAACAAACTGATCACAGGTCAAATGTGGGGGAAAAAAATCCGAAGTGTTTTCCACATAAGTGCGAGTGATTCGCGTGGATTTAACGGGCTTTGCGTATCAAAACAGTAACTTGAAGCCTACAGACAACCCACGCAAGTCCTTGATATCCAAACACACAGAGCATTTCGTGCATATAGTCTGTCATCAATCACGTCGGTAAACATGCCAGAGTAAATCTGTGAATCCACGCTGCTGTATCCGCTCCCTCTGCTTTATTTCTCTCACCTCTGACGATGTGAAGCTGCTGAACCATCTCCTCTCTGTAGGAAAGTTCCCTTTTCATTTGATCTTGAAAATTATCTGAGAAACAAATGGCAGATTTGAGTCAGTAATGCGGTGAGCCTCCATTAAAAAAACAACAACAACACCACAGCCATCAATAAGCCTAATTTCACACACACAAGGCGTTAATTTAGCTACTGTAAAATATACTTTGTAATTTATACAAATGTTGTTCTGACATTTTTCATAAATAGTCTATTCAAATGAAAATAAAAAAACACCTTAAAAATAGAAATAATCACAAGGAGTATGATGTTAGTTGGATGAAGTCCTCCCAATAGATTCTTGATTATAGGAGATTAATAACATTGGTAACACTTAAAGAGGTCCGTTCCGTAGATTCACCGGCCTCTTGAGGGCGCTGTTCTCAAGATAACGCGATAAACCTGGGACAGACCTCATAGGCTATAATTAAAGAAAACGTCATGATATGGTGTGGACATACTTGCATTTATATTTCCTAGTGGAGAGAAGAAATTAGATTTTTTTTGAAGATAATTCAGTTTACAATAATTTTGAAAAAAATCAACCTCATTGCTCAGTGTCAGAATATATTGTAACAAATGCAACAATGGGAGTTTAAATTATAGTTATAATAAAGTGTAAATGGAAAAACAGTTTGTAAATGTAGGCCTACTCATTTATTTAAAGTAAACAACCTACAAATCTAATAATATTCAGGACCGGTTGAGACATTTGTGCTGATGTTGTAATCGACATGCTTTTGTTAGTATTTTAATTGTATCTTGTTTGCAGACTATGACTTGATCCTATAACAACCCACCTTTTTGGCAATTAAGAGTATAAAAGAGAGAATAAATGTAGAACGGAGTAATTTGCACTGTGTGTCTACTGCTATAAACCAGTTTTATTGTCTTGTCATATGCTTTGTGCTCATCAAATTCCAATAGCTGGATCCAAATACTACAATGGATGCATGAAGATAATAAAAGTAGGACTATTTGAATGTTCATGATAACTCCAACATACAGCTTTACATTAGGCATCACTGGAAACTGATATCACATTTGTTAGAAAGTGATCAAATGATAATATCCAGAACCCCAAAATCCATCTTAAAGAGTATGAGATGAGAATCAAATGTACTTTGATTTTATAGCTCTTAATTCATTTCTAAAACTGTCTTCTTACTTTGACATGTGTGACACAAAGGCGAGACAAAATACGTATAATTTCAAACAATACACAACAGGTCAAATTTGAGATATTTTTCTGGTAAAATGATCAGTATAATGTCTATATACAATCAAAGATGATGAAGACTGATCTGCATTGCATGAGCTGGTCTAACGTAACCACTTTGAGAAAGACTTGTTAATACCTTTGTACAATATAACGGAGTTATTAGTTTTCCCCTTTCTGTAGATCTGAGATTTTGCACAAATAAATGAAATTTTACAAACATCTTTGGGAAGTTGATTTTTTTCCCTGCTGTTGAGATAAAACAGTTATGTGCATCACATCCATTCTCCATTTAATGAGATTCTCAAATAGCTTCCTAGAAAAAATAGAATGTGAAAAGAGTTGAGTGGGTGAGACAATTTCAAGCATCAGTTAAAAATACTGGAGCAGTCAGAATGTGAGTGGTGTTTTGTCCTACAATTCACCTGAGATTCATATGAAGCACTCTTGTTGCTTCTTCTGGATGTGGATACAATCCTATATTAAGAATTAAGATCTCAACAGCACTGGTGTTGAGCTTTTATGTATGCAGATATTCTGAAAGTATGTATTGTACACAGAATTTTTTTCATTCACATTTTTCATTGTGTTGCCATTCAAAGCAGCTTAATATCAGTCCGGATATTTAAATTCAGTTACTTTTTTTTCTCAACTATAACTTCATATTACCCTTTCCTTTTTAATTTTCTGTATGTTCAAATCTATTTAAAACAAGTTATATAACCATGGTTCTGTTATTGAAATTGAGTCCCAAAATGTCTGAAGTTCCTCCAACTATTTTACAAAGATGCAGGGATGTTTTTGGACTGAAGGTTAATAATTGCTGAATGAAATAATCCTCTCAAATCAGATTAAAAGGGGCTTTGAAAGCACCTCTTTCCAGGACAGTGTCCCTGAACCACTTAGTATTTTTGGAATAATGGTGCCCTTTAACAGATTGTTTGCTCCGCAGAGAGGAGCACGTGCATGCCACTGATTTGGTCATGGCATGGCAAGAGTTCATGTTTTGGCCTGACTCACAAACAAGACAGGGGAGCAACACTTAACATTCACCAGAAAGACTTTTGAGTTTCTGTCTGTCAAATCACTGCTGTGGTGATAAAAGTCCAAATAGTGGAAAAGCACGGCTGCAGAATTTAGCTTACCTTTCAAGTTTTGAAATTCACGTTCCAGCTTTTTCCTCAGCTCAACTTGCTCTAACAGCTGCTTCTGTAGTTCCTCTAAAAAGCAGACAAAAATAGAGGACGTTGGAGGAGGAGAAGAGGTACAGCAGGATTCCTTCTAGGACAGTTTTCTATTTTTAATGACAGCGATGAGGACACCACCATCATTTACATCAACTATTCAGAGCAGGTCTTCCTGGGCCTGCAGTAAAAAAAAAAAAAAAAAACTTCGCCTTTTATGTTTTTGGGGACGAATGCCAAATCTGCCTCAAGGCAAAAAACAGAGAAAGAAAAAAATCAGTAATTATAAGTTTTTATTAGATAATAATAATAATATCAAAATCAATAATAATAATAATAATAATAATTACTATTATTTTGTATTAATATTAATATTTTTTAAAGAAGCTTGTTATCTGTCAATCATGTTATCTAACGGTAAGACATCGTCTTACCTTTTGCCAGACTTTCTATGGCTCTTTGTGTTGGCAGAGCTCTAGCTGGCGCGTCCTCGCCTGAATACACAGAAAATAAATGATATTCCCCTATCTGCAAAAAGTAGACCCGTAGCCTATTTCTTAAAACTTACAGCTCATAACAGAGAAAATCCAACTCGCTGACCTCGGTGTAACTTACCCTCATCCGGCTCTCGCTGGCTCTCATCACTGCTTTGTTCATTAAAAGATTTCGTTTCGATCTCCTCCACTGTGGAAGACGGCTCTTCTTTACTTGCACTCTCATCTTAAGAGAAAATAAATCGATGCAATTTTAACCTCTATTTTCTTTCTTTCTTTCTTTTTTTTTTTTAACAGCGAAATGTTTTTACAGAAACAGAAAAAAGTCTAACCATTTGTTGTAAGTACTCCAGTCTTGTAATTCGCAGGTCTGAACTGATACGGACTGCTCCTTTGTTGCAGCTCACCCCTCTCCGGTGTGTACACCTAAAGAAGACAGAATCACCACTTCTTTGAACTCTTAAAATTTTGGCAAAAATAATTAGAATTAATCCAAAAAATAAATAATTAAAAATATACTCTAAGTTGCAGTGTGTACATTTTTATTTAAAGGATTGATTTATGTTTTTTTTTCTTTTCTAAATGTTGTGGACATGCTGTTTGTTGCTGCTGTTACACTGTTTTAACATAAAAGACACATTTTGCCACAAGATCACAGAGATATCTGTTTAAAAAAACACACACACACACACACAAGCCAAGGAAATAAACCCATTTGCAGAAAACTTTCGAGAGATATTACAGCTTATTATCGCCTTGTTTCTCAGTTATAAGTCACTCACTTCAGTGAAAGACGCAGCTATGTGGGTCTCTGATAACTGCTTGTTCTGCAGTTCTCTGTCAGAGGACTGGGCCACGTGGAGGCTCATTTTCTGGGAATCAACCACACTGCTCTCCTGCAGGCTCTTGGAGTCCGAGTTGCTTGGTGAAACGCTGTGAGCCAAGCCTGGGGGAGTCCGAGGACACACCGAGGACAGAGGCTGGGAGTCCTCCTCCTCCTCTGGTGTTTTATTTGTCTCCACGTCCACGTCCGGCTCGCCCTCGCTGTCCACGCAGGGGGACATGGACCGGTAGCTTGAGCTCTCGCTCAAAAAATCCGGCGACAAATAGCCGGTGCGACACCCGTTGTAAGCGCCCCTGTTGCCGTACAGCTTGGCGATGCAGTCGGCGTCTTTAATAACGGGTCTGAACGCGGAGACGTAGCTGATTTTCCGGGGCGCGAGGGTCATCCCCTCCAGCGGCCTCGCCTCGTCCCCCGACTTGTCGTCTTCATTACGCGTGGACTGAGTGCTGGAGCACCGGTCGTTTTCAACCATGCTGTCTTTTGACGTGTTGGTGCTGCGGTCGCTGTGCTCGGATATGTCCATGTCAGTCTGTCTCGGAGGACACAGCAGCTCTGGCGGGGGTTTGTGCTGAGTCTGGGGGTACGGAGGCATGGGCAGCGCGCCCGCCGCGGGCCAGAACATGGGGAAGGAGTGGTAGGCGCTGTCCTTGGTACCAGGCCACAGGACACCCGGGAGGCCCGCTTTGCTTTGCTCTCCCAGCACGCTGTCGTCCTTCTTCTGGCACAGGCCGAACGCTGGGAACCCGTACGGATGGGGGAAGAGCGGCGGTGGGATCTTTTGCAGCATCCCAAAGCCCTTACTGGGCACGGGGATGACTGGGTAGCTGCGTGCGCTTGGCATGCCGCCCCGGTTGTCCTCGCAGCTGAGAATCTTTGCAGGTATATCAGGTGAGTCTCGGGGACGGCTGTGTCCGTGTGATTTTAAGGAAGAGCCGGAGTCTGACCCGCTGCCTGGCAGCGTCCTCTTGCGACTGCCCCCATTGAACATGGCCTTCACGTCTTCCCATGCGTGTAGTATATCTGTCTGACTCCCTTTATCTGATAATTTGAGATGCCTCCTCCAAGAATTAAAATTAGCTGCGTCTGGCTGAGTGTACTTGGACTCTGGCGTGCGATGCGAATGAAATATGAATTTATTTGGAGAAAAATACATGTTGCAATAGGAGCACTTGATGCACTTGGCCCTGGAGCTGTTGTATCTGGCCGGGATGAAGTTGCCTCGACTCCCCCAGGCGCATTCGTGGGAAACATCAAAGGCAAAATTTTCTGGAAGTTTGGGCGGCGCATGAGCTCCTAGGAATGACTTACATAGTCTCTCGGCCTCGCGTTTCGTGATCATCCCGCAGCGCCTGGAGGAGATTGGCATTGCACCGGCTCTCCGCAGGATCTCCAGCTGGACAGGAGTGCACTGGACGCAGGTGATTCCCAGCGCCACGCGCCGGTTGTGTATCTCGTTATAGCTGTAAGTCTTCAACAGCGTGTTGGATATCTGGGCAAGGCAAAGTCTCTCCTGGCCATCTATCACCAAAGACACTATCGGTATTCCGTACAGCACCGTCTCCCCGACCTGGTTGGGCTTCAGGTTCTTGGTGCTCGGGTAGGAAAGTTCTTGTTTGGAGCTTGGCGAAGAGCTGGAGTCTCGTCCCGCAGGTATGGAGTCCATCCTTGGAGGCCTAGAAGCTGCAGAGACGAGAGACGTGAGATTTGGCCATATATTAACAGAATCAAGTAAAGCTTTATAATAACCTATTAATGAAGCCTTTTAGATCATCATTTCATAAGCTGCTGAACATGGCAAAAGAGAGGACAGACAATTACAGGCCTTTATTGTGAAACTCGAATTTATTTTTATTTTTTGGAACAAAATAAGAATAAAAGCAGCTTGTTATTAAGCAATATGTTTGTGACATGTTGATGGGCAAATTATTAGTGACTGCACTTAAAACTCCACTTATATTATTTATATTTGCCTGCAACTTTCGCCTTTTTTCATTGTCAACAGCAGGTTTAAATCAGGAATATTTGCATGTTATAATGTCCACAGATTGAGCGTGACATTTTTTTGTAATCTAGTAGACGCATAAAAGTCATGCCACAAACACAGACTCTACTACCGTCGAAATCATGCAGTTTCCAAAACTCACCTTTAATGTCCGCGCAGCTCCCCTCCGTCGTAAATGAGAAAGCTGTGATCAGGTGAAAGTCAGATGCGATGAAAGTCTGTGTTGGAGGACGTAAAATATGTTTGCTTTAGGAGTGGGACGCAGTTGTCCGTGCAACACCGCCTCCCTCCTGCTCACTGTCCTCCCCTCACTCTGCTCAGATGTGGGTGCACGCGGATGGTTTGTGTTGCGCGAGCAGCAGCAGCAGCAGTGTCCACATGGCATGCAGACTGTAGTACAGCCCCCTCTACGACACACACACACACACACACACACACACACACACACACACACACACACACACACACACACACACACGTACACACACACACACACACACACACACAGCAATCAAGTGCACTCCCACTCACACAAACAGTCTGCATTAACTATGGATTCATGACCAATGAAGATGGTTTGGTTTGAGTGTTTGGTCTTGGAGCAGCCTGCAGGTCTACACATAGGTTTATGGGTGTCTATAATTATCAAACAAACAAAAACAGTATGTTAACTAAACATGTTGCTGAATGCAGCCTATACGTTTCAATATATTCCAAATGAAAAAGAAAACATTAACATGAATCTGCAATTACTCTGCAGAGTATTCTGTCGACCACATTGCATTTAATCAATTATTTTGCACTTTCCTGTTGGGGAAAAAAAAAAAACACACGCAATGTTATTGACATTATGCACGGAGGAGGCTGCAGTGGGATTTGACATGCCGCTAAAAACAGCAGGGACCCACCGACACATTGTTGTGTGCACGGAGTCAGGGCCCGCTGGTGAATACGGCGTGCAGGCCTTCAACACGTGCTGGGTTCCCACGGATTCATCGTTTACGAGCAACACTTCGCCTACATGCGTTTTGACAATAAGCAGCTGCTCTAAAGGTCACTCTCTGCGATCTGCGCTTTGTTTGGTTTCCTGCGAGTCGAAAGAAGAAGAAAAAAACATCAGACAGAGGAACAATGCGGACAGCCTCGCGCCATCAGCGACGGGCGTTTAACTTTTTAAAGTCAATGAAGCTTTGGGCGAATCATTGTAATTTGGCAGCACGCGCGGCGCCAAGCGCTGATGTAAGATTGATGAAGGAAACAGGACACGTTCCTTCGGGTCCGATGGACTTCAGTGGGACAGAGCTGGACAGCAGTAATGAGGATGTGTTCGTCATTATTCAGGATTTTGCTCATTAGAATACAGGCAGCGAAGGCTACATATATCTGGCGATTGGCTAATTTCAAAATAATAACAATTCGTCTGGTCTAATAAAACTATAATTTGATCGTAAAACAGTTAAGCTAAATCGAAATGGTAATGAACAATTTTACTGTTATTCGCCGAGCAATAAAAAAAAAAAAAGTTGTCAAATCGTATTCAAAAATGAAAATGTGAAACCTTTACGACTTTGCTTAAAATGTGATTTGTTGTTTTTGCTGGAGAGGAAAGAATATCATGAAAAAAAATGTCGCTTTCTATTTGCCTTTGGGATTACACACGTTTCAGAACCAAAATCAATGTTGAAAAGATTCAGTGTGAATCTTATATGAAAATGCATTTTGCTTGAGTATAAGTCCATGTAAATGAACAGACTGATCCAATTTGAGGCGTGTCTGCACGTCAAAAGGGCAAATTCAAATCAAGCAGGTATATCTACTCCATCTGCTTATATATCGATTATTGAACGTCCTGGTAAACCTCGATTGTCATCAACACCAACATCTTAAGTAAAAGTAATTTTTGCAATCAGATTAATTCAAAGCTTTATTCACTGTAAAAAACTCCAACTGGAATGATCTAAAATGCCTGTTCACCGAAAATAGACCCTTACAATTCAACACATTTGTATGAAATCCACAATTTCAAACTAAAAGTAACATTCAGAGACTCATTCACTGTAAGAAGTGTAATATGAGGGTGCAAATAAGTGAGAAAAGTAACCCAAGAAGTCAGTAAGGTCATTAGAAGGCTCATGCTTTTCTACCTTTTTTTGCTCGGGAGAACAGCTCATTTAAAAGTGTGTCTGCATTAATCACAGTGCTGCATCAAAGTATGATAATCACCTGAACACTCTATTAAAATAAAAGTGCCAGCCCAGGGGAAATCTTACCTTACTCTTTAATTGTTTTGAGGCTTTGATAGGCTTTTTAATCTAAGATTAATTTATGCATTCTTAAATAACTCTACATATGATTAATAAGCTTGAAAATTAAAAGGAGACTGAAGCAATTATAACAAGTGGTTGGTCATCACCTCATTAGATGGTATTAGAAAGATGCTGTTTGTGTGTGTGTGTGTGTGTGTGTGTGTGTGTGTGTGTGTGTGTGTGTGTGTGTGTGTGTGTGTGTGTGTGTGTGTTTGTGTGTGTGTGTGTGTGTGTGTGTGTGTGTGTGTGTGTGTGTGTGTGTGTGTGTGTGTGCACGTGTGTGTGTTTGCCTGATTGTGTATCATTAAAATGAACAGCGGAGGGGTAAGAGCAGAGCAAAATGTGAAAAACTGTTTGATGACAATCACAGGGAAACGTGCTGCATGGCTAATTATTCTGGATGAGTCACAGTTATTTATTAGAAGCTTGAAATAATACATGACTTATTCCAACCGGCGTAGTGTCAGTTTTATCAGCACAGATCCTAATCAAGATCAACTCAGACTGTTCAAATCATCTATTGTTGACCACAGTGTTGATCCTGACTGGTTCTGAGCTGCGAAGACAAACAAAAGAGAAATATCAGCTGTTTGAGAGGCCACCGGAGAGACGCAGTGAAAACAGTGAGACTTGCTAAATGGTTGCTAATGTGTAAACAAGACATCACTCCTCTCCTGCTCTGATGTTTATTTGTCTCCAAAAAGCCCACCCCTGGGTCCTGACCCCCACATCCTCCACCGCTAAACGGAACATTTCTTCTCGCAGGAGGTGGTGTGCAATATGTGTGTGTGTGTGTGTGTGTGTGTGTGAGGGGAGGAGGGTGGGTGGGGTGGGGGAGTTCATTCCTGCATCAAATGAGGCTGAGCGCGGGGACCCTTTTGTCACAGACAGGGACTCATCTGCCAATGGTGAGCTGTGAGGTCCTATGGGAAGGTAGGAACAAAGGTGCTAAAAGGCTGTGTGACAATGAGGGTGCTCCGAGGAGAGCCTTCAAGTGCTGGACGCAGGCTGCATGGGACAAGCTGTGCCAATCACTCCGCAATTACTTTTTTGTGTCAATCCAGAGGCCTTGTGTGGGCATTCATGAAGAGACGCAAGGACACGAGCAGCCACAGCGAGGTCCGTGTCTCTCTGTACTTTGCTTCTTACATAGAGCTGACCCTAAGCTCATCGTGGCATAATATATAAATCACCTGCTCTCCGGTCTATTTGATTGTGGAAAACCAGACAAGAAAACCTCTCGCTAATTCAGCCTCTTATGACTTATTAGACTCCATATCCATCAGAGAAGAAGAGGACATTTTACACTGGAAAGATTCAAATACAAGTAATTTGTGTATTGAAATAAAATGTGGCTCAATCTCAAAGTTTTGGGAAAAATAAGATTTAGAAAAAAGAAATATAGAGAATCAAAATTCTAAATAAAAAATTCTAAATATAAATAAAAAAGTAAAATGCACATGTCACAAGGGCAAATATGCATCTGCAGGGGAATGCAGAGTATGCGTTTCAGATAAGACAGAGGGTATACAGAAGCCAGATTTCACCATCCTAATTTCTCTGCGTTGAAAAGAGAAGAATAAAAATGCATTTTGTTTCACACTGCGTTAAATCAGACTAAACTTTTCACACATGAAAAGAAAAAACTCATTTTGTCAAGATTTTAAATTCATCCTGTACCTTGGAAACGGTCGTTCACAAATAATTTAACCACAAGGTCCAGAGTCAAACTCATGTTGTTAGTTTGTAATTTCAGTTTGCATGGAAGACAACAGAGCTTTGTGAAAACAACATGATATAGGGATATTTAGCCATATCTACAACAAATCTGCACAATAAGCACACAGACCCCTCTACTGCTAATTCATAATGACAAATATTTTGCTTAATTGTCATTATACCGACTGCCTCACTATGTTTATTTAGGGAGTTTAAGTTTTTGTGTATCAACAACTACAGTGTAATAAAGAAAGATGCAAGCATTTGTCTATATCCAACGCCGAGCAGTTTCAGTGGTGTAATGAGGAGTCAAGTGAGAATGGGAATTATCGTAATGATAACAAAGGTCTATGCACCATGGCTGGGGGCTATATTGTAGGGCATTACCATAAAGATGCGATGTGCTTGTATTGCAGGGTTTTTGTGAGGGAGCAGGCCAAAGAGATAATAACTATTAGTAGATGACAGTGCTTTGTGGGATTCCAGCTGTGGAGCCCAAATTTCCATACAGATAGAATGGCTCTGGGTGGATGATACGTGTATGTGGGGGAAGGGCTGGTCGACTCAGTGGACTCATCACGCACGCACACACATGCACACCATCGTCGGCAAGAGGCAAATCTCAGTGTTGGACTCAGTCTTGGGGTCCCCTGTCAGACTTTGGGGTGAGGCGAGAGCCTCCGGTTTGAACATTCTGCAGGTCTCTGTGGAGGAACTGTCCAGAGTACTGAAAGTAGTGCCGTTGCTCTGCTGACAGCTTTCAAAGTCAGGAAGCGCAAATAGCTCTCTCTCTCTCTCTCTCTCTCTCTCTCTCTCTCTCTCTCTCTCTCTCTCGCTCTCTATGAACAGAGGACCAGAGATTTCCATCAAGATCACATGCAGGTGAGAAGTTGTGTCACATATTGTCAGCACTAGGGATTGGGGGGAAATCTTGCCTTATAAACAAGTAAAAGCCCCCCCTCCAAAACAACAAACAATCCGCCCTTCTAAGGTTATAAACTTTCAAAAGCAAACACATCCCAGAAATACAAGCTGTATCCAACATGTATGTAAGTAAAGGTTTAAAGAAATAGCTCAACATTTTTGCATTTTGTAAAATATGCTTTCTTGCTGAGAGATATCACTCTCGTGTATACACTTTAAATGTGAAACTCCAGCCAGCAGCAAGTTAACTTAGCTATGCATAAGGACCGGAAACTCTCGACGGACCACTACGACCTGCAAAGTGAGGGTCATGTGACCAGTCAATCTGCTAGCATGTTTACAGCAGTACAGACACAAAACAACTTCATTTAAACATTAAAAATATATCATCAGCGTGTTACGTTGACCACACCGGCTTTGCGTTTGACAATGTTGTTTTTACAAGGTTTCGTTTGTCATGAAGGATATATATCAGTAATTGAAGATTACGTTTTTCCAAACAGATATTCTGAATAGAGTTTGAGACCTTTGCTGATGACAAATCCATTCATTAAAGAATTTTAGGAGCATTGCGTGATAATATAACTGTATTACAGAAAATCTTTCAAAATCGGACTAACTAGAAATTATGTTTGCATAGTAGGCCTACAGATATTCATGAAGAATATATATTTTGGAGTGAGGTTGGCTTACTACAAGTCTGTTTGTTTCTCTTGTAATTTTCACATGTAAACATTTTTACATTGATTGCATTCAAAACATGGTGATAAAAGACTAGTTTAAATAAATAGAGGTGAATGAGTAAGGAAATGAGGCAGGTTGATTAATCAGTCGTTTCACATTTGTTTCTTTGCTGTACAGTTAAAATGTTTTTCAGCGACGGTTTTGTTATGCGTTTCTTCACTAATTAACTTAGCTACAAACTAGCAAGGCAACAAAAACAAGCCTACCTTTGGCCGTCTTCGTCGGTCACGTGAACTTCACCTTGCAGGTTGTAGCAGTCCGGTGAGAGAATCCCAACAGAAAGCAAGGGGAAACAGCACCTTGTTTGTTTGTTGTCCTTACAAAGACCAAGGCATCCAAATTACATTTTGTGGCTTTACGAGGGGAAAGTCACTTCAGGAAGTCACTGCTCTGGGCCATAAATTATTCCACCCCAACATAACCCCCCAAATGCTGTAGGTGGATTTAATTTCTATTGGACAAAGCCAGGCTAGCTGTCAGTCTTCTTGCTAAGCTGAGATAAGTTAACATAGTCCTGGCTGTAGCTTCATATCTTAAGGTCAGATGAGAGTGGCATTGCTATTCATAACTAACTTTCATAAGAGGGTGAATGTGGGTATTTCCCAAAATGTCAACTAGTCCTTTAAAAAGGGACACAACTGGAACTAGTTTTACACAGTAATTAATTACACTTGTGTTCCCTCTACATGAACTTGACCAGCAGCTTGTGAGAGTGTATCATTATGACCCAGAAAGGACACGCAGATGAGAGGATTCAGGGCCGAGTGAGACAGAAAAAGTGTGAGATCAGAAGGTAACTGTGATGAATTATTTATGGGAAGAGGTTAGGTTAATAATAGCAGTAGATGTTGTGGTGGAGAATTAAAGTGAGCTGTCTCCTAAGTTCCAGTCAATCCGCTGGTGTAAATAAATCCACAAACATCTGTAAACAATGGTGCACATGTTTTTTATTAAACAAAGACAGCTGTTTAAAAGCAGAGCCCCGGAGATTGAACAGGTAAGAGGGCCGGGGTCCCGGGACTGAGCAGCTTTTTGGTCGACTTCCAATGCCAGACATGCTGTGTGCGTTTATGTAAGGGCGAGGCTAACGGAGAGGAGACAAAGATAGTGGGAGCAGAGAGCATGAGGAAACCAATCACCCTGTAATTATCCCCCTGGTGTGTGAACTGCCCAACTCTCCGTCCTTGATAGATTCACCTGACCCAATAACACAACACACAGCCACAATGGACTGGAGGCGGGATAAAGACAACACCATAGATCAGCCTGGGATCAGCAATGAGACAAAGACCTAACATTTGGGAGCTGCGGTGGAATTAAAGAACCGAAAGACTGAACCAATCCTGTTACAGCTTTCCATTAATAGCCTGGGAGCTGCTTGAGAAACGGCACAAGTGAGGTAATGCAGGATTCAATTTCATTTGATATTAAAGAAACACCCCATGGCATCTCTCTCCCTCTCTTTCTCATACTCTCTCCCTCTGCTGCTCACACATCACTCTGTTACCTTAGAGTGATGTATTAAGCCATTTAAATTAACAATGAAATGACTTATTCTAATACACCCGTCCTGAGGAGAGCCTGGGATGCTTGGTGGAGTGGGACATCAACACCACCTCTAAACCTCAGGCTGGGCAGCGATGCATGTCGCTACTTCCAGATCGCCCAAACAATCTGGCCAGCACTCCCTCCAAAAGGCAGACATTCATATGGTCATTATGATGCGGAGAGGGTGAATAACACCACTGAGCCTGTCATTACTGGATACATCTCCCAAAGACGAGTAAATACATGTTGTTTCTGTGGTGGAATTGAGAGAAAAAGCAGCAGTAAATACACCAAGGTCCTATAAAGAAAATTACTTTTTTTCAGAGTTTGAGGCGGAGAAGTAGAAGCTGCAGTCTTTATGAACTTCACCAGCAGCTTGTAAAATCTCATATTATTGCTTCTCATAGTCCATGTCTGATACAGACTTCTAAATCATTCATACTACGGCCTTGGTCAGCTGAATACAAATGAGGATACAGTGGGTGCCTTGTCTGTCCCTCAGGGGGTGTACAGAAATAGATCTGAGAAAAGCACAGCTTGATTGATGCTGCTACACTCTGAATAATGATCGGTTCAGAGGTCAAACTACTTCAGTGGCATGCATTATATCATTAATTACAGACATCAATAAACAATAGGACACTGTCCATATGTTTTAAGTGTACTTATGCCTCCTCTCTTCCTCTACTTGATGATTTCACAATTAGTAACCGTTACACAGTGACCTTAAAAATACAGAAAAAGAAATCATCTGCTATTGATCGCATTCTCAGAGTATCACAGTAGAAAAATGTAGTGTAGTAATTACACGTGATGAGAGAAGCACATTTCGATCTCACAGTTACATATGCAATTAAAATATTATTCATTACCTCTTAAATAAAAGCCTGGTTCTGAAATCCCATTAAATTTGGGATAATTGTTCGTGTTTAATTATAAGCCGTGGCAGGAAGGATGGAAGGATGGAAGGAAGGAAGTTTCGGAGAAAGAAACAGAATGTGCTGTGACCTAGATAGCGGAGGAGACATTTTGTTTTAAAAGTGACCTTGCTGTGAAACCTCAGCTCAGAATAGCTCAGATAGTTTACAATGGACTCTCGGTGCACAGAACTATCACTTCAGTGAACAGGGCCATCAAAACTTCACATTTGTTGCTGATGAAAAGCTTATAATTTTAGTCAGAATACAACACTGTAATAGTGTGGTATAGTTAGACTGGTGACAGCTCCAGAGACAGATTTTTACAGTTTAATGTGCTGTGAAAACAAATGCTGCTGGACTTTTTTATTCTGGCAGAACAAAAATGACAACTGCTGGCCCTTTTTCAGTGGTGGAATATAAGTACATTTACTTAAGTACTATACTTGACAGATTACTGAGATACTTACTTGAGTACTTATAATTTATTTGTTTTACTCCACTACATTTGTCTGACAGCAACTAGTTACTTTGCAAATTAAAGAAATAATTTGAATGCACTAAGATTTATACAACTCACATCTCTGTCCATTAAATACTGTATGAAGCTACAGCCGGGTAGGTTAGTTTTGCATAAAGCATGAAAACAGCCTGGCTTAAAACCACAAATAGTTATTTTTTTGTTTTTTTAGAAGATGAAACATGCGAATGCTTTCGTTTTAGAAGTGCAGTCAAAGGATTTGTTTTCCTTCTTCAGAAAAAGCCAGACTGAGGTTGCAGATCGCCACCAACCGAAACGTCTCCAGTGTGCTGAGCCAACCCGGTCTCACTCACAACTCGTCAAATACCGACGCTTGGTCAGTGCCCCTCGGCGTCTGATACCGTCCCACTGCCCTTTCCATTAATTTCCATTTAAACCCACCCGCGTCATTATTAGACAAGCAGTGCAACTGACATAGTTTAAAGTACAAGATAGTCCACACAGGCTGGATGGGTCAAACAAACCGTGTTTGTGTTCCGTACGAAACAAAAAGAAAATGTTGATGTTTTGTCATGTCAGTCGTTACTCAAGTGAGTCCTTAGTGACGCCAGTCACGTGACTTGTTAGTCACTCATTAGTCACGTGAGTCGTTATTTAGGTTTAGGAAAAGAACGTAGTTGATGCTAACTTGACTAAGTATTTTTGTTGCCTAAACCTAACTTCCTTTGAAGAAGTTTATTTTGAAAAAACACTTGTAACGAGCAAATATTGACACTAGAGGAGTATATAGAGGGTCATAGATTGAAGCTTCGGGACACTGACCAAACGTCAGTATTTGAATAGCTGAGAGTGAAAATATGTTGGTCAAGCACTTATGTTGGCCAAAGCGAAAACACAAACACCTGATCGACCCTATCTAGAGCCAGTGTTGAGTTTGTCCGTTCTGGGCTACTGTAGAAACATGGCAGCCAGCTCTGTGAAGAGGACCCGCTCTGTATGTAGATATAAGCGGCTCATTCTAAGGTAACGAAAACACAATTCTTATTTTCAGATGTTTATACACTTAAGAAAACATAGTTATCAATAATAAATTCAATATCTTCCAATAAAGCCCTCTAAATGTTACACACTGTACCTTTAAATACACATTTCGTATAATATTTTCTTCTGAGGAAAATATTTTGATGAAGACCTTCATGAAGTATATTTAAATTGTTGTATTCTCTATATATATCGTGCATACTTCCTACATTTTTAGATTTGTGTCCTCAGATTTTCTCAACCTATAAGTTCATGTGTAAACTGTCTGCTGCCTCGGCCCAACATCCCCTGCTGGCTCCCTCAGAGCAGCTTGGCTCGGGCCGGTGGCTTCAACCTGCAGGCAGCCATAGGACAGCCCAAGCGGAGCTGTCTGCCACTCCTGTGCTTCATTAGGAAACAAAATATAAGGTTTCCACTCCATTAGGAATGACTTTAGGAGTGAAAGCACATAAGACGCCGACTCACCTCATCAACAATGCATTGCAATAACGGCTGAGGATGAATGAGAGTGAGGAGAGAGAAAACAGCATTAGCCTGTATACAATGTCTTTACAGCAGAGTGGAAAGGAAAAAAAATCATTAATGCAATAAAATGTGGTCAGATTAATCAAACGCCTCAAACTCTTATGAAAATATTACAAGGAGAGAATTTTCTATTACATCTAATGGTATCTAATCTAATACTGGCAGTTAAAGGCTTGGGCATCTATTTATTGTGAAACACAATTTAGGAAGTTTAAAGGGAAGCAGTGAAGCATGCGTGCTACATAGCCGTCAGGAACATAGGCAGAGATCTTTTATTTTCTTTCCTCCAACTCATAAAAGCTGACTATTAAAGGCTGAAGGTCTCTCTGTGTTTGTGTTTGGTGGCGGGGGGGGGGGGGATACACAGAGAGGAAAGGCAATATGTAATTAGCATGTCATAATCAAAATGACCCACTCGGACACTTTATGAGCAGCAAGACAAAATTACTGCACCACTGGTGGCAATCTGTGGGCA
Source organism: Ophiodon elongatus (assembly GCA_016806645.1). Taxonomy (NCBI): domain Eukaryota; kingdom Metazoa; phylum Chordata; class Actinopteri; order Perciformes; family Hexagrammidae; genus Ophiodon; species Ophiodon elongatus. Next base: position 3,731,813 of record JACSYO010000489.1, on the reverse strand, counting down.
TGTGTTAACAACATTAACATAATGAAAATACACAAATGTTAATAGCCCGCCTCTTCATACCGAAGAGGAGCTGAAGCACAATGTTAATTTCACAGAGCATTTTCACTAACCTGCAGGTTGTGGGGAAACGGCGGGCTGAGAGACATACAATCTTTTTGTAAATGGCTTGGAAGAAGAGAAAAAAGGGTCCTTGTCTCTTAAAACAATCTGTGAAAAGTATCATTCCCCTGCTGCACATCTCCAGTGAGAGACTCTATGGAAGATCTCATTTTCAATTAAAATCTCATTTGCTTAGAAGTTGAAATGAAATCATGTTGTGAATTAGCACATGAATTTACATACTGGGATGGCTGCCAGTGTGCACAGAGACTAATTTACCTTAAAGATTGATTTTAAAACAAAAAAAACAACAAAAAAAAGGATCTCAGTGATGGCGTGAGAGCAATGGTGCATAAGTGAAATCTGAGAAAACATTTACCAACATCCAGCAGCAATGAAAAACTAGATTGTAAGATGTAACTAGTGAGGAAAAGCCAATTCCATCTCTACTGATGCACAGTTGAGGAGCTTCTCTTCAGACAGAAAAAGAGTTTCTGCAAAGTTACAAATATAAAAACAAAAAAAGTCACTTTGTAAACTTTTGAAACCTTAACAAACATACATTAAAGGATTGTAGGTTTACCGTTAATGGCTCCATCAAAATGGATCGTTTGCAAATGGAAAGGTAATGTTGAAGGTTCATATTCTTAGTTATAGATTAATGCACGAGTGAGAAGAAACATCCAGTGTGTCTGTCATCGTCTGGTGAGGAGAAAACACAGTATTGACAAATTACTTTGGTCCCTGCAACCGGCCACAGAAGCGTTTGTCCTCGTTGTTTGTTAAGTTCTTAAAATACCCACCTGAATCCAGCTCTACTTGATGGTCTACACTCCTTCAATCAGCTATCCACTGGGCCTCGGATTGTCCACAGTAAATTACTTGCTCATTTTGCAAGGCCTTCTCTGACAAAGGGCTACAGCTGTTATTGATTCATTCTTTCAATTAAATAAAGCTTTGCTCTCTCCACTTCTTGTAAATACCTAGAGACCCCCTATCCAACACAATATCCATTCTTCTTACACTGGTAACATTATCAGTCTGCACGCAAAATTAATTCCCCCACTATTGCTGAAATAACTATAATTGCAAACTACGCAGAGAGAGAAATTGGAAGGGGGTTTTAATATACATTTCCAGGTGTATTCTCCATTTGTTCAAGTCAATAACATTTTTCATTAACATTTGTAATAAAAAAAAGAGCAAGTTCTGCTCCCTGCTCATTTCCTTTTTAATTCAGAGATGAATTCACGGCACACTTTCCAAACTGCTATGTGCTACACTTTCTCATTTAATTTGGCTTAAGACATCCAAATGAGATTAATGTTGGCTATCAAAATAAAACATTTTAATTTACATATTTATCAGTTGAATGAGCCATGACTCACAATAGGTAAGATGTATTAACACGATTGCATGTTGATGCAACACTTTAATATAATAGAATTTGAATGTGTGTATGAAAATGGTTGGCAATTCTTGTCATTTTAAATATATGTATATTATGTATTATTTCTTTGACAGACTAAGTATTTGTAAGGATGCCTTGAAAATTCCATTTGTTTCTTCAAAAGCTGTGTGTGAACAGCTATATTCTTTTGAGGAGGAATGAGGAAAAGCAGGGAGACGGTCAGTGTGCAAGGACATTCAGGAGGTGTCTCCACAGACAGGCCACGAAGAAAAGGAGAGGGGGAGGGGGAGAGCGAGAGAGAGAGAGGGGGAGAGAGAGGGAGAGAGAGAGATAAATGGGGGGGCATGTGCAGTATGTGTCAGACACGGGGGCAGAGAGAGAGAGAGAGAGAGCGAGAGAGAGAGAGAGAGAGAGAGAGAGAGAGAGAGAGAGAGAGAGAGAGACCCGTCTGTCCCCTCGCCTTCATTGTTATCCCACTGACAATCCTGCAGGTGGGCAGAAATCAGTGCGGCTTGGCCTCAGCTGTACTGAGGTCAGCTCTCTGCTCGTCTGTGCTGGAATTATGGGCTAGCCTTTTGCTCGCGGCGCACAGATTTAGCCGTGACCCTGAACATGGCCTCCCCCAGAGGTTGACAAATTTTATCACCACATTTTCCCAACTTTGCTCGGAAAACCAACCCGAGTCACAACCCCACAGCCAATCCAGCCCCATCAGAAGCTTCCCCTAACCTCATATCTCATTTCAGACATAATGGGAAAATCAGACCTCTGTGAGCAGGAATCTTTTAAGATTCATGAAAAATAAGGGCACGGGCTGGAATGACAAGGGACTCTGAGTGCTCACAGATGTTACTGCAGAGAAATTAGTATAAAGACTATCAGGTTGTAATGATCAAATTACGGCCACTTGCACAATAGAATGTTTTCAAAGATAATTTGAATAGAGTAATACATTTTAAATTTTTGTTTTGAAAAATTGAAAAATAAATTTGAAAGTGATAAGTTTTCAGATTTTTTCCAATTATAAATTACTGGAACATAAAACACACAAATATCTTAAATCTCGCAATAGACAAATGGTTATAACATGCTCAGAACTCAAAATATACATCCTTTGTCTAAATAACACACAGAATAATATGTTTTATGAACACAAAAGGTAAGCTGAGCAGAAAACTACAAACGTTTTGAATGTAAATCTAGTTTGTAGAAAATCATGGCAAATATCTTGGGAGTCAGTGTTCGCACCTCTCCACTCTGCATTTGAAAGCACAAAGTCCTACCCCAAGACAAGGAAGAAGGGGAAAAAGTAGCTAACACAAGAGACATAATAAATCAGAAAGCTCTTTGCTAGCGGCTGCATGCACATTAGACCGCATCTTCAAGATTTTCACAGCAAACCGTAGAGCAAAACTCCATTACCTCCTGACACAGAATGCAAATGAATCACAACATGGGGTGGGATGGAATTAAAGACCCTTCTCTAATCAATGACAAGCCAGGATGAAACCCTCTCTTCCATGGCTCTGCCATAGGCTAACTCCAAGCCTCCCGAAAACACATACACACACATGCACTTGTGTGCACACAAGCTAGCACCCGCTCAAAAACAGACTGACAGACACACACACATGCACATTTGGCACCATCTCTCTGGCTACGTTTCAACTCGACTTTTCCAAACTGATAGTGAGGACGTGAGCCTTTTGCATGAAGGTCTTGTCTTAACCTGCGATACCGCCCTTATATTTTTGCCATATTTCAGAAATAGCATCCGATTTTGGTCAGGTGGATGGTGCCGGACTCAGGCTGTGAGGTGAAGGGAAGAGCTGTCTCTGTTCTGTTGTGCTCTGTTCTGCTCAGACAGATGCACAGGCCTGTGTAAATGACAGCCTGAGCCCGAGGATGTCTGCTGGCTGCCGCACGGCCTGCTACAGCCTGCAGGTGAAGTGTCTGTGGCGCCATATGGAGCAGGGAAAATTAACAACGAGAGGAAATTCTCCAGAACAGCGGGAGGCCTTGCTAGTCTCTCCTCCAAACAAAATTTAAAGACGTAGAGAAACAAGAGAGGGGGAGTGATAAAATTAATGGGGTTCAACATTTTAACACAACACCGACGGCAATGTTTGCACAGAAAAACAAGAATTCCCTTTACAGTTTAGTCACATTGCACTCCTGCATTATAAATCAGTGCCTGGCCTAAGTAGTTTGACCTGTTCTATAAATGTATATTAACCCTGCTGGTGCTCCCTCGCAGGTTCTAGCCTGCTCCACAAGCCCAGCACAGTGGCTGTTAGTGCAGGTGAGCTGCCTGCATCCCTGGTGGCTCCTTATGCTTGCTGCCATCATAGCGGAGGCGCCCCCCATGGAGCCTCTCTTGGTTTGGGTCATTGATTACAAAGAGCCTCCTGGTTTTGTCTGACAGATGTGAATCCATGCTATTTAATTTGGAGAGTTACCCTCAAAGGGACCACCATTAGCTTTCCAATCTGACCACAAATAGTGTTCCATTAAGCAAAGAGTTTGAGAAGCTCTGGCGGTGCGTCTCCTGACAGCATGGAGGAAGCCCTGGCATATTACACTGAATGTTAAATGCCTGGTTGTTTAAACAAAAGGGAGATCTTACTTTAAAGAACGTCTTTGTTTTAGAGATACATAAAGAGTCCCCTCAGCGGGATTCTTCAGGCATATTAGAGCTGAAACTGTCCTTGTTTAGTGTCTAAAGAGGGTGGGGTTGGTAGTTAAAATGTTAATAAGTGCAATTCAGTTTTAATTTAACAGCCCTCTGCATTCCTAATTACTCCACTAGCTGTGAATAAATGAGGAAGCGAGCTCATCTCTTGCCCTCTGCTTTCAACACAAAACAGATTCTTACCATTTTCCGATATGGAGCTAAAGAGGACTGTGAGGAAAGTGATCTCAACTCGTCTCCTCATGAACAAAGCAGCATGGCTCAGTTGACGATTCTAGCTATTATTTTCTCAGTAGGCAGAAGCGTTCAGATCTTTGCGAGAGCTTTTACGGATTTTGTTGATAAAGTAAGAAGACAAGTGTGAAAAGTATAAGGAAGCAAAACAGACTAGATTCAAAGAGGAAGAGACAATAAAAGGAACCTGATGATCATAAAATGTTCTTTTTAAAACATTCAACAATAGACGCATGCATCCCTGTGCAGCCATGGAATAGAACTGTGCATAAATTACTTTATGTAATCATACAATGTAGATTAGCATGATAATGGTGGGTGTTAATAGATGCCAGGAAGCAGGGAGTGACAGCACTTTGAAATGAGACATGCTCGGGGCAGTGGGCTCACACACACTCATGCATACACACAGCATTGGGGAATAGCCAGTGAGGCTCTCGTGCCATTACGACAAATGTGAGTGACGGGGAAGAAAGCCACATCGAGCCAGCTGCCTGAAGGCTGCTACAGTATTTCCACAAGTCTATAGGCTCCTGGTCTCTTGGGGAGCTCTATTAATTGTGAGCAAAATGGTCCACCATTAGATCTAATGCTTTTAGAGACCAGAGGACATCTTACCCAGCCACAAGGGCCAAATTCAAAAGATCGTTGAAATAATGCCATCCTAGATTAGGCCAAATTTTACCTGCAATGTTTTTATTCTTTATTTTTTTTAAGAACTGGATTAAAGTTGGTCCTAAACCAACGACATATTCCAGTGGATATTTCCTTTGAATTTTCTTTTTAATCTGGAGTTAGGCTTTTAAAAAGGAAGAAGATTTAATAAGAGTAAAAAAAGTGAAGAGTACATAACTAAAACACATCCTTATATCCATCAGTGAGATTCAAGTGAGCAGATAACTAACCACATGTCTAATATCCTACTTGAAAGCCAGGAAGAAGAGCAACCTGCAGGATGACAAAGCTTTGAGGACAGCTCTGCAGTCACTCAAAACCCCTCATTTCTAATAACTTTATAGCCATTAGTGAATCAGATTGAATTTAGCTCCCTACGGAGACAAAAGAGGGGTAACATGAAGACCGGGATAAACCTAAGAATTCAACCTAAAGTCAAGGGCACTTATTTAAAAAGCCCCTTTGAACACAGTTGACACATTTAACAAAAATACGAGTCTCACTTCCTTTCATCCTCCAGAGCCCTGGCAGATCACAAAGGGCAGGGGGGCAGGTGGAAACATAAGGACCTTTAGATTTACAGGCCAAGTGCGTGTGACCACTCCTGTGGATTAATCCAAATCAGAATGGCTTTAAGACAACAGCAATTTGATCAACTCTGATCCGGCTTATCTGCAGGCTGCCCAGATTTGTACTCATGCACAGCGCGCGAAAGCGGCACTAAACTCCTCACTGTGGCGTGTTAATGCGACTTAAGGATGTGACAATATATTACATCCTTCTAAAGCTTAACAGGTTATTGGTTTTGACAGTTTTGTCAATAACTGATACAGCCATGATAAAGACAATTACCATGGCAACTGACAAAATAAGGGTCACGTACTACTGAATACTACACAAAGTCTTGATATTCAGAATCAATACTCGTCATTATGTTTAGCATGCTCTCATATGGAAGTCCTATTGAATCTTTGAAAGGACAAGGGTCACAGCCTCTTGAGTCCAGGAGTAAAGAAGAAGGTGCTCTGGCGCAGGGAGCCTGCACTGCTGACCTTGTGACAGCCAAGGCTGAGGAGAAAGCTACATTCATGAAGCAGATCCGAGGGTCAACGTCACCACACAAGCACTCCGAGGAGAGCTGACTGAAAATTAATTAAAAACGCTAGTGTGCGGTGAATGACAGGCCGCTTTTGTTGGTCGTCTGCATTGACGGAGGAGGCAGGACGGTCCCGTGTCCCTGGTTGCTGCCGAGCCCCTGGTGGCCTCCGCCATTGTCTCGCTGCCAAGCTCTTGCCTTATCAGCGGCAGCATATCAATGAAGCTGCTGTCTTTTTCTTGCAAATGGTAATTACAACATCCACATTTTTGTGCATTAAAACAATCTCATCTTAGTCAGGAGCAAGGAGTGTTAGCGGAGAATGGTGGACACTTAAACAGACCGTAGGGAGGATGTGCCGGGGTAAACAAAGAAATCTCATCTTTGTTTCCACCGATGCATTCAATAACATAAATACACACAAACACATACGTTGGCGATGATCGCTAACCTACGCATCAGCCAAATATATAGTTCAAGTGACAATCCAACAATCTCATAGATAAATCTCCCACAGTGTGTGGTCTTCCCACAGTGATATAGCAGAAAAGATTTAGAGTGCAAAAGCATTTAAGCAGGATGAAGCTCAGAGTTTAATGTGGTCCATCAATCGCATTCACACAGGGCTGCAGCCGCTACATCTGTCCTGTGAGACCATCAGAGTAGTTTAGTGGCATGTTGCAGTTTAAAGGTGCAACAGAAGAGTCAGGTAACAAGGGACAAAATAGTCTCGCCAACTCTCAGTTTTAACTACCCAGGTTCCCTTTTGCCCACACTCATTAAATGCAGAATGCATTTGTCCTTGTAGCTTTTCACACACACACACACACACACACACACACACACACACACACACACACACACACACACACACACACACACACACACACACTGTTGTTCACAACTCACCACATTCAAAGGCGATGGCCATTAGGTGTAAATGGATGGTGTTCTGCTCAAGTCTCAGCTGAGCACATGTTTCAGGAGCAAAGCAAATGCAGAGGCCAACAGATCCATTAAACTCCATTCAATAACACAGGGCACACTGTATCCACCACAAAGGATCTACTTTGGTAAAATAACACCGGTATGAGGCTCAGCCAAAATATCTCAACGGATGAAGGTAAAAACTGTTTGGTCAACCACTAAATACACTATTTTGTATCATTATTGGTATTATTTTGAACTTCCATTTTACAAAACAGAAGAAGACACCAAGACAGGAAAAGGAACTTCTCACAGATAGATCACCGCAGAAAAACAATATTTCTTCATGGTGGAGTCAAAATAATTAGATTGACAGAAAATGAATCGTCAACTATTTTAACAACAAATTAATCATTTACATAATTTTTCAAACAAAAATGCCATCAATTGTCTGGTTCCAGCTTCTCTTCTGTGTTTTATAACATTGGAAACCAAATATCTTTAAGCTTTAGATTGGTTGGTTGGACAACAGAGCAAAACATGTTGTAGATGTTCTGGCTTGCAGCCTTCATTAGGGTCATCCTCACCTGCATTGGTCTCACAACTAGATTGTTCTTAATATTACAAGGGTTGCTGGTGTTTTTACCTCTATGGGCTTTATCCTTTTTCTAAGCACCTGTGGGAAGTAGGTGAAGTGGCCAGAAATTCCTACATAGTTAGACAAAGTAGTCGGCACTTTTGCCTCTGGGAAATCATGAAAAACATTTCCTAATGTTTTATAGACCAAACGATTCAGCAATTATTAGAGGAAATACTAGCAGATTAACCGATAATGAAAATAATTGTTAGTTGCAGCTCTGTTTCTTTGTGCAATTTATAATACAGACAAGGTAAGAGGGGAGCAAGGGAACTGGGTTGCTGAATTATTAAGCAAGGCACTAAACAGCGCAATCAGGCAAAGAGCAGAACATTAACACTATAAGATTGCTAAGATGTACAAACAGAGTACATTTCAGACATATTGCAGATATCATGTGTGTACTGTAGTCTGTCTGTATTAATGGAAACAGCACAGAATACACAGCACTATATTCTGGTGTTGTTTGTGGTCTCCTCATTGATGTAACAGTTCAACAATATCAAGGACAGGTAATCCTGTTCTGTAGACTGCTTTTAAAGAGTTATTCTCACGAAAGAATGCACTTGCAGATCTACTGTATCGCTCAGACTGAAGACATGAGTAAAAATCACCAATAAAGAAAATATTAATATCAGCTGGATAGCACAATAAAAACAGGAGGCAGGAGAGTGCTATGCTGTTGACTCCATAGTAGGCTAGAGGGTCAAAAGAGCTGTGTTAAGCTCTATAGCCACACACAAGTGACTCAATTACCACATTTGCTCTTTGTGTTGACCCCTCAATTAGTGTGGAACTGTAACAATCTGCCCACCAAATACAGTCATTCATCACCAACTGCCCAAACCACCAGCCTGCTTCCCCGAGCCACCTCACCAGAGTAGAGGGCAAGCAGAGGTCAAATTAAAGTCTGGCCTTTGTAACTACCCCCCTTAATATCCTCTGTTCAACAGGATAAGCTCTGATAGCTCCACAGTCATTACACATGCAGTGCAACAAGCCACTAGACATTAGAGTAACATAGGAGACATGACTGTGAGTCTCCAGGAACAGCGCTGGGTTTTGGAGTTAAGGGATTTAAGATTGTTCACTATCTGACGGCAATATAAAGGCTTATATAGGTTTAAGAATGTGAAGGTAATCTGCAGGTTAATAACTATATTTGCACCCTCCCTCTCAAAGGTAATGAACAATGTTTAAAAGGAGTACGGTAAGTAAGGGTAATGTAGGAGTAACTAAGAGAGCGATAGCACAGATATCCAGATAAGGTCTAAGCGGGTGTTAGGTGGGTGGCTGTTGCCCCACCAGCTCCAGCCATGCTAGACCATTCAGAGAGGCTCTCAGCTCACGATTACTCTGTCATCACCGGCCGGCAGAGCCACGCTCCTCTTACCCCTCTCCTGCTGTGGTTAGGGTTGCAGGCACAGTAAAAGCGAAGCGCTGATGATTTAATTATGATACCGGTTCATTCAGTCACCGAGGTTAGGTTTCCAGTCAAGGGTGAACTGATATGAGCTAAGTTTGGTTTACGTTTACAGAAGCACATGTTGGAGATAACATTTAATCTCACTGGAAGGGTAGCCAGAGGGTGTGGGGTCTGCGGGGGGAAACATCCCATCCTAGCTCTGTGTAGCTAGGCCTCCTGTCGCTCCTGTCTCAGAGGCCTAGTTTATTCATGATATAACTATCCACTATCTTGCTACCTGCACCGCTTCATCTCCTGCTCGGCAAAGTCAGTGACGCACCTCACTCTGGGGGATTCAGTTACTCAGATAAATGCTTCACAAGTTCCTGACTGAATGCTTTGATTAATGGCCAACGTCTGCACCTGAGTGGTAACTATCATAATTGATAATCAACCCAACCCTGACGGCGACAGTGTTTATTTAACCTCTACCTTCCTCTTAAGGAAGACACAGCAATGTATGCAAACAGCTAGTGGTTGCATGTCTTTTGTTTCTCAGAGCAAATTAACCTTCCTACACTATTCAGTCTGTTATGACTCCAGGCTTCTCTTTTCACTTCTTAGTTTGATGGCTTGCTTTTCCTTGTAACTACAATCAATACCTTTTAAGCAAAAAATGCTTTGCTTAATTAAAGCAAGAGGGAGATATCAATCTGGAGCCATTATGCACCAGGCCTTATGGTGTCTGACATTTAGTTGTGATTACACCAGTGCCTGTATACTGTCATGGAAGTCATTAGACTGCTGTCATCTCAACATGTTTTCCTGGCCTCATTAACACAGCTTCATAATGCAACGAGAGCACTACCTATAAGGTAAAACTTGCACGTGATTAGCATTTTTAATGAGGAATTATTTTCAACAGTTTTTAGCCCTGCTCGGAAACTATTGGATGGATTGCAATACAATTTGTTGTAGACATTCATGGTCACCAGAGGATGCATCCTACTGACTTTGAGGATCCCGTCCACCATCAACACAACAATTCTCTTAGACTTTTGAACTTATGACCAAATATCTGCAAAACTGGCTCACTATTGAATGTGTGTTTAGAGGTAATTAGCAAATGTTAGCATGCTCAACTTTGATCGGTGAACATTGTAAACATTACCAGCTAAACATCACTATGTTAATATTGTGAGTATGTTAGCATGCTAGACTGCAGTTCAAAGCACTACTGTGAGTACAGCCGCAAGCATTGGCTCTGTTAGCCGGCGTTCAGACAGACATCAGCTCGCTTCATGCTGCTACAGACACCGGTGAGACCTGAAATTTGATCCAGGAGGTCCAGTTTGAGTAACAGATCTGTGAGTTCGAAGGCTTTTCAGATGCAAAAACACTGCACATGGGTTTATAGTACTATGAGACAGTATTTCAAACTTTGGAAAGTTATTACGGTGGCAAATTAATTCCTTTTTTCACGATGATAACACGGTAAACATATTACAGCATTCACATTACCATTTAATCTACCAGGAATGTGTTTGCATGTATGTGCCTTGCCTGATGGCGTCACATTGCAGCAAAAGTTTAGCTTGGTGAAACTTTTTTGTCAAGCGACACTGCGTTTGCTTTACCGGAGCCCTCTTCTTCATTCAAATGACTGAGAGGGCTGCATTTTTTTTCTCACACAGAACAACTGTTGGTCTGAATGCAGCTGTCTGGTTTCTCTAGATCCTACACGAAATGTGCAAATAGCAAAGCCATGTGTAACAGAGCTGTAGTGAGCATGATCCTTGAAACGGTGTCCCAGTCACCTGCATCTTATTTACATTCAAGTCTGGGCTGCGGCGAACGCTCTGACATCAACTATTCATGGTGCTTTCTAAACCACCCATCAGATGACAGTCGTGACCCCAGAAAGAAGGGGCTGTGCGACGAAAGCTGAAGTTCAAGCTCAACGGCATCGTGTCTTAATTCAAAACTTGTTTGCTTTACATGGCCACTGTTTAGATCTCTTTCTTTTGCGGAGCCCTTTGAGGCATGCTTTGCAATATTGGGCTATAAATAAATTAAATCTGACTTGTCTTTAGTTGAAAGGAACACCATCTGCTGAGCACTTAAAGACCACACACATTATTCTGTTCAACACCACCTCCCTAAAAGCTGTTGCCTCACACTAACCTGTGATAGAGAAAACAAAGACCATACATCAAGAGCTTGACACAGGTGCCAGACTGGGAAATTATTTTTAAGTGGCAGTGTGGTTCCTGAATGATTGAATTTACGTTAACACTGATAAAATGTTCAGTTGAAACTAGCTTGTAAAATAAACATATTTATTTCATCATCAAAGGTGCAGCCTGCAAAACTACATATTATTTTGCAAGCACAAGTACTCCCTTAGCTGTTTCTTGTTGTTGTTTTAATTAAAAAGACAGATGGGTGAGTAAAAAAAAAAAAAAAAACAGGGTGTATTTGTGTGTATTCAAACAGTTCTCTTTCTCTGTGTAACTGCATGCGATCCTGCCTGACAGATACACGGAGAAAAGCCCAATAGACCACCTGGCAGAATTATTTTCTGGGAAAGCAATCTAATGTAATATCCCCCATGACCTGCTGCGCACAAATAACCCAGGCGTAGCGGTCAGCCTGGTTGGGTTTTTACAGGAGTCGCTGCATGTACATGAGGTGGAGCACAAAACAAATTATAAAGCAGGTAAATGGCCACAAGGCTCGGCCTCGCATGCCATACTAAACACAGTGTCGCACACTGGCTGCACGAGAATACATCCCACACAACATTTATTCTGTGGAGGCTGCTGGAAGCTAAATGATATTGCCATTGTTACTAATCAATTCTGTGGGATTAGTTAAAAGTGGAAGACAAAACACTAACAAATCAGGTGGCTTCTTCTAAAACAGCACCATAAAGACATAGAGCAGCAGAGCATATGGATTTTCCACGGGGCTCAATTGTGTGAGAAGTTGTTGGGCTTGCATTATTGACTTTCTCAGTATGGTGGAACCGTGGTAGTTAGGTGCCTTTCCTCAACTCTAATTATGGTGTCATAAACAGGAGAGACCATTAATGAAACCCACTCATGGCTTTAAAACTGCAGATAGGATTTGGAGAGGAGAGAGGAGGGGGGCTAAAAGCGGTCTTAGAGTAGTCATGGTATCAATCACAGCAAACTACTCCTCTGTTGAGTAACGAGCATGAGAGCTGGTCAATAAGTCAGCCAAAGAGCCAACCGACTGTAATAGAGACACGGCGGAGGATGGGAGACAGAGGTATTTGACCTGAGACTGCCTGTCATGTTCACAAGGCCGCAGTCGTGCATCATCGAGGAGAAAAAGTCAGTGTGCCATGTGCCTGTCTGCAAAAATCAATATCATACTATAAGACGGCATGTCATGTGTTTCCTCCAACATCGTGATCTGAAATCTGAATGATCTGCTTTTTAGTTTTCTTTTGCCTTAGTATTGAGCCGACAACCATTTTCTCTATCTGTTACAAAAATGAGATGTAACCATCAAAGGTCATGCCGGATGATTGAAATACCAGGAACATATCGTACCACCTCTAAACATCTAAGGAACAAAGCAGGTCACCACAAGTTCAGCTGCAACGAGGGGAGGGAGATCAATATAACATTTTCTGTACAATAAAACCATAACACCAGGGAGAAGAAGCTGACAGACAATCGTGTGACAAATTTGTTTGGTTCGAGTTGTTCCATCTAATTTTGATAAAAGCTACCGGGACAGAGTTTTTGAAGACAAGGCTGGCATTAATGGACAAGAAGAGTTCCTTTCATTTTCTTGACACCAGTAGACACAAGAGGGTATCACCATAGGAAAGTTGTCTGCGGTGAGTTGTCAGTCTCTGGTCAAACACCTCTGGTTAAAAGCTGTTTTATAAGAAAAGAGTAATCACTCTCTTGGCTGTTGACAAAAAGCAGCAAAAAGCAGTGGCAGTTGTGAATGTACTCATCAACATATGATTGAAGATAATTCGAGCACCAATAAAACATTTTCCATCATTCCATAGCTTCATTTGCACGACTTATTAAATCACTAATTAGTAGGTCAATAGTTTAATTGACGAAGTGTAAAAACGACAAGCTGTCTTCAAGCAGTGCATTGCTATTTTTTTTATCTTAAATTATATTGTAATGTATGACAACGCTGGTAAAAATATTACATTTCACCATGAAAAAGTCATCACATGTAACTTTATGTAAATGAAGTGCAGGACTATTTCATGTATTAGCTGTAATAACATTTCTTTATGGTATTTCTCATCTTACTTGTGTAAAGGGTTTGAGTACCTCTTCCACTGATGGTGAGACAAGTAGCACGTCTACATGCATTTACAATATGATGGCCGCAGTAAAGCCATTTTGATTTTCTAGAGTGAGAGGCCATAAAATGTAATTACAACATGTTTTACTATTGACTTCAAGACGGAGTCGCAACAGCCAAAGTAATTTCATGCTGCTTGTAAAAACAGTATCCAAGGAGAAGGAAAGGCAGAGTCATGGTTGAGTGGCAGAAGAGAGAGAGTGAGGCATTGATAGCCCTCTGTGGGCCAACCATAGACACACGCATTGTATACCTAAACCAGACAAATCTATTTCAGACACATATTAGATAAATATTTATATACCATAAACTGTATCAATAAATCCCTTGGGGAAGGGAAGCTATTACACAGCATGTCAATAACTGATTTCACCAGCAGATAATCATTTTTCTCTCAATGGTGGAGGTTGATATGACGTCGATACATGCTGTCAGAGTTCATTTTGGCTGTAGCAGTTAGAGAGCGCGACACTGAGAGGATATGGCACCCTTCTATTCAGGTTCATTGATTGGGAGTCAGTGTGTTAGTGGGGGGAGAAGAGCTGGCTGTCATGTCTCATGTCGTGTGCTGTATTAAGCTGCAAGGAGGCTGAGGGCTGTGTGGAAGGTCTGCAGCTCCATTTGACCGCCGTGATCCAGGGGACACAGGGGAGTCAGGCCTTTTAATTGTCTCATCGAGACTTGGCTGCATACAAGTAGCCGCGATACACAGGAGAGGGAGAGCAGAAGAGGTTCATGGGTCTGAAATGGCAAACGCACAACACTACTCTGATACAATGAACATATACAATCAGTCAGGATAAAGATCTCACCCTTGGCGGCTTGAAAGGGGGAAGTGAGCAGCTCTCAGGAAAAATCAATACGGAACCGCTCATTTTGGAGGGACATGTGTGTCACAGTCAATAGAAGTTAATAGGCTGGGTTGTTCAGTGAAGACAGGCGGCTTGGGAGAGCAGCCCACTCTGACAGCTTAATACATACTGAATGGCAAGCTGGTTGCATGTAACAGTCACTATGGACACATCAAGTGTGGAATGGAGCCTGATGGGTGCAGGAAAAAGTTAATTATAGAGCTGAAGGTCTTACGCACAGAAGTACAGAATTACCCATCCAGTAATCAGAGCAGACTCATGCAGCTGACCCACAGTATTGCACACACTTTTATTCTCTGTTATTAACAATGACTCTAATATCCACTGTGGAAGGAAGTATGTTTAAAGCTGCCCTTCTGATTGATGTTTAAAGCATGACCTGCATCCTACTGTGTGGATGACTGAGATGACTCTACTTGAACAATTCACTATGTAGGTCCTCGTGTTTGGCTGCACACATGAGGGAACAAAGGCAGCAGATACCGGCTAAATACTTGTGTTCACCTAAAGGGCTTCCCCACAGCATCATGTGTAGATCACTTCCCTGCTCTAATTAAATAGCGTTGCACCAACAGACTCCTCACAGGTTAATTGGCTCAGAGGATGAATGTGGGACGTTGTGGCAAAACAAACAGAAGCACATTTTTACAAGGCGTTTAAACATATTTTGCCTTCAATGGAACAAGATCCAGATCAGCCAAACATAGGGAAACCGCTAATAATAACTTAATTAATTGGGGTCTGCAGGTCATGCTGTTTGGTTCCATAAAGAAGGATTATTTTCTTAATTAGTACTCATTAAGACCTAATTTGGATTATCATCGTCTCTTAATTTTATCAAGCTAATTAATAATTAATTACCATATCAGTATACAATAGAGTTAAAATGATCTGCTACATTTTTATTTTACAAATGACAGGGAAACTGAAAGTCATGGATTAAATTTAAAGAAACACCAAAGAAGCTAAACCATTACTGCTCTGTTGAGTCCCTGGGAAATAATCTGTGTGAGAACAATAATCACAAAAATAAATACTGTTTTGGATTAAATGTTATGAAAGTGCAGTTGTATCCTTCTAGTAATGGTTAGGACTCAGACAGGGAAGGAGAGGTGAGGCAGTCATAGTGTACTGAGAAAGACTGAGAAGAGAAGTAAAAGGGTCTTGGCTCCAATTGACATTTCAATAAGTGGAACAGAGCGTTTGCGATCCATTCCCAACTTTTCTGAAACAATTATTGAGATGGTACCTCCAGGCGATGTATGTTCCTGGTCCCCGGAGTCCTGCTGGCTGAAACAGTAATTGACTAAATTGTAGAACACATCGGGGCCATTTACAAATTTGCCAAAAATGAATCGTTTAAAATGAAATGAGGGTGACTCTCAAATTAGCAAGGAGTATGATTGAGATGTGGCTCTGGGAATTAAGAAACATGATTTAGAGCTCTGCAGAAAGGAGCATCTGTGAATAGTCCAGTATTACTCACCACCCTGCTCTGACTCGTATTTAAATATCACGGCGGTTTAACAAATGTTCAGTAAAACACGACAATTTATATTTAAATGTTCAATAGTGTGTCCTAAAACAGAAAGACAGGTAGAGAGGGCGAGAGAGAGAGAGAGAGAGAGATAGATAGATTATATATATACAGTATATATATGTATACACACATATATGTATATATATATATATATACGTTTATGTCTGTGTGTGTTTGTGTGTGTATGACTACAAGTGAAAACCAGCTATAACACTGAGCCATAAAACTGTACCAAAATGTTAACATTCAACCACACAGAACATTGTGTTGTAAGAGGAAGTGACTGCAGGCTTTAGAGGAGTAATTTGAGCTCATGAAACAGTTATTTATCTAAAAATAATGTTTTTTATACATGCACTGTCATAAATCATGTGACACAAATCTCATTGGTTTAAAAGTATTGTGCTGCAAGGTGTTTGGTAAAGTGATCTTAGCTACATTCTACAAGGTGTACTCATTTTTGAAAAACACCAGCAAATTACTCTGACTGTTAAGGGCCTGACAGCTTTGATTGATTGTTGTGCAGACACTGTGTTGATTGTTGCCTGTTGTGCCATTCCTGTGGCTCCCAGCAGCCACTGCTTTCATCTCACCCGGGCTAAACTCTTCCAACCAGTGATGAGTAATTACTAAGTTCATTAGCCACGCTAGTGGCCTAGAGATTTATTAAAACAAGATTTGTCATCAACTCCCTCCACTGCTTTTGAATATCCTGACTGCATCTGCATGAAGTATATCATTATTAGCTTCTCTTTATATTTTCTTTTTTTACAGGTGAAACAACGAAAAGGGGAAGACAGTTAAGGTTAAACTGAAAATGCTCTGATAAGTGTTCTGTCTCAGAAGTCCTTGAAAATATGTGATACCACTATTTGTTTTGTGTTGTCACACAAAGGGTATTTTAAAAATACTAGGTCACCAAATAAACTACCCTATAAATACTGAAATATGTTATTAGGACCGCTCATTTTCAAATGCGTAGGCAATCCCTTTGAATCATGAGCTGGCATTAAACGTTGGTCCGTTCAAGATCTATTTCAGCATATGCAGAACATGCTATCATTGTATTTGAGGTACTTTCTTTTCCTGTTGTAGTGTGGATGAATGAGTAATGGGGCTGTAAGAAAAAACTATTCTTATTACCAATTAATCAATTGACAAATCACTTGAAATATATTCAATTTAAAATTATGTAAAACACAGGAAATTAACAGATCTTTGCATCTTAGAAGCTAGAACAAGTAAAAAAAGTGTCATTGATAATGAGAAACTTTGTTTAAATTTTCTGAGAATTGATGATACAACTGTCAGGTGGCTTGTTATATGTCAATTAGCTGCTGTCCATTTCAAACCTAAACTATGGGATGGATAGATAGTCAGGTACAATCAAATGTATGTACAGTCCATGAGACAGTGGAGGCATTCACGAGGACCATAACTGATGTTCAGGCACCAGCTGCTGGAATAGACTGAAGATTTGTGGTTCGTGTGACTTCAGAGCATTTCTGAGAAAAATGAACAAATGGAAACTACAACCAGGTAAAATTATTTTAATAAATACCACGGAATCTAAGTTCAAGTTTCTTTTTGCTATTGGGATCAGGGGCGGAGGGGAGTCCAGAATCCTCAAATCACTTCTTTTCAGTTAAGTTATTGCCGAATACAAGAAGGAAAGAAAAGCAAATAACACCTCAGTAAAGACACAATCACACAAACCATCCTTCAACAAGAGACCTTTACTCCTTAGCTGGTGTGAAGTGAAACAGCCACAAGCTATCTTAGTGCAATGTCCAAATAATTTTTCTTTAATAGGAAAATTGTTACTTATTGATCTGCACTTTGTAAAGCCTTCCAGCAACACTCCAATCACCACAGCTGTCAAAACCATTGAAATACACCCTGTTCCTTTGCGATGTGATGGCACCCTGGTTCTCATTACTGGCACATTTCCAATGTTAATTACCTTCAACATAACGGCGTCTCCCTCAAAGAAGTCTCATACAGGCCACTCGTGTCCCACCAGAGGACAGCGGGGGGTAAGAGTGATAGCCCAAGTGAGGAGATACCGTGCTTTGCCCGTCTAGAGCTCGTGTTGAATCTGTGCACCACTGAGTCTGGCTATTAGGCTGCATGATGGGCTTTTCTTTTCCAGACCATTTCCCATGGTCAAAATAGCATAAAACACCATTTTGGTTCAATAGCAAAGACTTCAACTGAATAATCACAAGGGTGAAACTGTAACTATTACAGAGGCACCTCTGGGATAACCATACATAACAGGGGTGTCAAAAACACTGTCGGCTTTCTGGAGGGCAAAGTGTTTAAAGTGTATGCTGTTGGCTCTTGCTCCAACATCTGCTTTTAATTACTCAATTAGTGCAATCATTTAGTCTCCTTGACATTCATCCAAATGGCAAATCATAGCCGGAAGATGTTCTGTTTAAACAGAGCGTTAAGAAGAGTCATGAAAAATGCATACACGATAATGTATATGGATACTTAACTAATTGAACCAATTAAAGGGAGGGAACTGTTTTGAGTGTGAACAGCGCCGGCATCGCCCTCCGGGAAGAAGCTTTGACACTTCTGATCTACAGCCTCCCCTCTCCTATTCACAAACCTGGGCCTGAGGTCATATTTCAGCAGACAAAAGGTTTTTGACTTCAGTCACACAGCAACAATGAACCAAAAATGTAAAAGCCATGCAGATTGAAGGCAGCACAGAGCATCAGACAAGCCATTATACTACAAAGTAAGTACCACGGTTCTTAAGAAAATGTACTTGGTAGTTAGAACATTGAATCTGCCTCCAGAAACTGGAGAAAATATATCACAGGATTCATTAATGCATACAAATCTTCTTTGCTATGGAATTCAATGGCATTGCTACCACTGAAGTGAGATCCCAAACTGTGACATGCACATTAAAGCATAATCCCTCCTTGTTTTTCAGGACTTTTGATGATGCTTTCAGTATCATAACGAGACTCCTCTCTCAGATATTTGTATATTTCAGCATAGACATACCAACAGATCAACCTCAGGGTTAAATGAATATCTGCTCAGTTTAAGATGAGCTCGCTTACCCCCATCCCAAAGTTAAACCGATACAATCCCCCCCACCACAAAAAAAAGAATGATTGTACCCCTGCGGTGGTGATTTCCTGCATGCTATGGATGCATAAATAAACATAGGCATAAATACACAGAGGACACTGACTGGGACTAGCTGGCCAAGTGGGGCAGCTGTTATTAAAAGGGCTATTTATCACTGTCACCCCTCTCAGGTTCCATCCCTCTCTGCCCTCCAGCGATGTCACTAGGCCGCACAGGAACAATGTGGCTCATCCAACCAAACCTACCCCCTCGATCATATATACACAAACACACACGTGGTTGTAGTCACAGCTACACACACACACACACACACACACACAAAGTAAACATGTCTCGCTTTAACCTGCTTGTATATTGTGTGAATAAACTGGGATTGACTTCTCATTGGATGACTTGGCTGAAACGAACACGAAAATACAAAATCCTCGCTCCTTTCGATTTCCGTCAAATCTCTACAACACAGCTACACTGCGCACGCCGTTCATTTTCCGCTCTGTTACTTTATTGATTGTGGCCACAATTATCCACTTTTCTGAAGCACTGCATTAAGTGAATTCCCCCTTTGTTGGACAATAAGTACAGAAGGTTGGCTAAGTCATGCTATTCCTCAGCCTAAGGGGACAGTCTACTTCTCCAGCACCCTCATCATCATTAGCAAGCCCAGATAAAAACACACCTCAATTAGTCCACCTCTGCTGGGGGAGCCACATCAAGTGAGGCAGACGCTTCCAACTGACCCATGCCATAACTTCCCTTACAGCAGCTCTTGCCGTGTCCAGATTGAGGGCAAAAGATTACATTATTGAACAATTGCTTAAAGGTTTCAGCATTCAAAAGGGAGCCTTAAATCAGATTTTCAGTCTGTGTCTTGCAGTAAAACTTGGAAAATAGTATCCGAAAGACCCTGAGGTACAGAAGTGTAACTTACAATGTACCATCAGCATGATATACTGTAGATATGCAGTCAGCAAGGACTTTAAAAGAACCTCTTGCTGGAGTTTTATTTTCACATTGCGTACCAAAGTAGAAACATTAATGAAAATTTGCCATAACATGGAGAGTACATTATAATATGGCTGCAACTAACGTTTATTTCATTATCGATTAACCTGACGGTTATTTGTTTGAATACCTAATTCATAGTTTTGAAACTTCCTAGAGCCCGAGGTGATATCTTCAAATGTCTCGTTTTGTCTGAACAAAAGTCCCAAACCCCAAAGTATTGAGTTTATTATGATATATGACAAAGAGAAGCAGCAATGTTTTCATTTGAGAAGCTAGAAACTGAGACATTATTGTATTTTCTCACTGTTTTTTTTCTCACTAAATGACTGAAATTATTAATCTTTTATCAAAAATATGCAAATAATTTTTCTGTCAATTGCCTAACCAATTAATCGACCAATCGTTTCAGCTCTACATGATGTTGTTTCTTTGGGAGTTCTTGTCTACATCTACTGAGCACCAACCAGCTTTTTTAATTCTGATCTCCCTCCTTTTCTTTCATCTAAGCGCTACAACACCTATAAACCTCTCACACGCAGCAATCCACTCACGATTAATGAAGTGCTTACTTAACCAATTTAAACCCTTAATTCCTATTAATTCAACATAATAGCCACCCTCTCCGCCAGAATTAACAACACTCCAGCAGAAACTTACAAATCTCTGCAGGCCAGAAAGAGTCAACCCAGCAAATCCCATATTCTTTGATAAATATGTAACAGTATGTATATCGCTGTTAAAATGCATAACCCTCGTGTAAGACCCCTATCAAGTCTGCTTTACACCTGTATTACATTTCTCCCTCAATCAGCAGCTTTTCTGAGACACCGGCCTCCCACGAGGAGCAGAAACCATTACAAGGGGCTGCAGCTCATTTGCAGAAAGATTGGAGATCGCGCTGCATCAAAAAGTATGTGAAGCATTTCCCAGAACAAAATTGATTTATTCCATTTCTATGTTTGTATGCAGCATCAGTATCAGTGTATTTAATGTAAATCCCCAGTCTGGCACTGAGTTGCTGTGTAGGTTGCTCCTTATTGTGCAAGCAAGAAGCAAGGCAGTCAAATAACACAAGGGGCCTGCTCTGGTGCAACATTTAGGCACATGCAGTATTTTCCTATTAAATATATCTTTATCTTGAACCAAATGATAAAACATACATTCCGTATAACAGATCATATCGATCAAACAAAACCATGCACAATGCCTTTTTTTCTGATCCACTGATGCCGCTTGTTTAAGCTAAAAAGACATTAGGCTGTTCTTTAGTGAAATAAAAAGGCATAAGCAAATAAATAAATATTTCTGAGTATTTCAATTTTGACTTAGGAAAAACAGATCAAGCAGAGCCCGTGGCTAGAGGAGCCTGACTGCATGCTGGTGGGGGGTAAAAGACAGCCTGGGGGATGTGGAGGGCGTCTGTTTTTTAATGAGCTGAAACTTTAAATACTGCATAATATATAATAAAAATGGATAGTTCATTTAACTCTCCCGATAAGTCGTGGAAAAACTATTAAAATCCATTACTCTCTTAATGTCAACAGAGTAAGCATTGAGTATGAATGAAGTGAACATGAAGCCACATCATCAAGGAGAAAGAAAAACATAACAATAATCAACTTGAACTGGAAGAAAAAAAAATGGAATCTGGGCATGAAGTTAAGTGCACAAGCTCAAGGGCATCAACTAAACACAGAAAAAGCAATGACAATGATTTATCAAACTATATAAATTTGGATCCACTCTAACAATACAAAATTAGCATGTTTATCATGTTTTAAATGAGAAGTAGAAAATGAGGAACCTAGACAAAATTGTCCAGAATTTATATTTACTGCAACTGAGTCGTAATGTCATCTGGGAGTGGTCTTGAGCTGGAAAAGCCAGAATAGATGACTGACAGACATTTCAGCCACCCACTGACAGTAGCTTTGGCAACGCTGATTGGCACAGCAGGCACAGCGTTTCAATCCTTCCCCCTTCCCCCCAACACACACACACACACACACACACACACACACACACACACACACACACACACACACACACACACACACACGCACACACACACACACACCATGTCATAAAGAAGATAGGAGGATGTAAAGAAAAGAAGCATGGTGCCTCTTGTCATCCCTTGGGTGAAGAAATACACCATAATAGATTTTTTAACAGCTTCAGTGTGCTATCACCGCTCCAAAAGAGAAAGAAAAAGTAGTGATTCAAGTGTCAATGACCAAAGGTCAGCAATTATTAACAAATGAAAATATCTTTTAGCTATAACAAAAGAGGCCTAAGTAATACTCTTTCAAAGCTTATCAAGGTTTGCATATATGCAACTGGAGAGGTTTCTAGTAGAAAAGTAATGAGCTTTATGTGTGCCTTGTCAAATTGTAATTCCAAAAGTGCCATTTCACTGTGAATATTGTGACAATATTGGCTGACACCTCTGCATTGAGATGTAATTCCAAGTGTGGTCCTCAAAGTGATCTGAGTGATGGCTCTGGTACCCCCGCTGCTCGTGGAGCAAGCACGGAGACGACGCTGGTGGCCGATCCAGAGGCTTAATAATGATAACCTCGCCAATATTAGCTGCAGGGGTTTGTTCACACAATAATTGTTTCTGCCAAGCCATATATCTATATGACAGAGAAAGAACTGCTGTGACTTTCCTGCTAAATAATTGATTTAAGAATCGGCTGCATCAACTATTTCAAGAAGATGAACATGGTTTGTGCCATTTCTTTTTTTTTGCTCTGAAGAAACAGAGAATTTATTAGCTAATTAGAAGATAATTACAACTCTCTGCAAGTTGATTAGCAATTTCACTGTTGAACATTAACAATTTACAGCAACACTACACTCAATTTCAGCACTTGTTTTGCTTTACTTACCTAAATTCTAAACAGTACAAGTATTTAAAGATTTCACCTTGACAAAACTTATTACCAGCTTTCGCATGCAATTAAACTTGCCAAACAGGCATTAATTCTTTGTTCATTACCAGATTAGATGTGTGTTGGGTAATTTAGACCCTTCAATACAGGACTAGACTACCACGGGTATTGAAAGGCATCAATCTCGCATCAACTGCGGGTATATTTTTGTAATTTACAGCAGCTCATTTGCAGCACAGATACCCTAAACCTGCACTCGCGTTGACTGAGGTCCGATGTGTAACGCTAAGCCTCTGCTGGAGCTGAAGGGGTGCCCTCCCCTGCAGTTTAGAGTGACTCAAAGGTGAAGCCCTGAAAACAAATACAATGTACTCACATGCTGCACAGTTTAGATTTCACTGACTCACATCATCCTGTAAAAGCAGCACACAAAGCTGCAGTCAGTTGCAACCCCACGCAATTGTGTCTGGCTGTACGGTGGTATCTATGCAGCTCGTGGGTCAAAGGGTCAATGAGTAATTAAGACATGGTTGCCTGAGCATTCCCCATGCACATTTCCAGTCCTGATGAAAGGTTGGAAATGAAAGGAGGGGGATTTAAGTGCAGCCTGATACTACGGATCAGATTTCCATAAGTGTGTCTAAATGTTCTGTGTTCAAGGCAATTAGTATGATTAAGAGATAGTGTGGTGTCATCACGCTGTTTAAGAGGATTTTTTCACATGAATTCTGCATGAGGGTTGCATTTCTTTTACACAACAACAGTTACATTGCTTCGAATAAAAATATGCAAATTACTGTTCATCAAGGGACCTTCAATATCTGTTTAATACCTCATTCAGTTATTAGTGTGCTTGATTCAGCAAAGCAAAGCAGTTTTCTTACTTTTTTTGGGGGGGGGGGGGAAGAGGCGATGGCAGTGCGAGTATAAGTGTTGGCCAGACCTAAAAATGAATGGAGACTCCTGCCATAAGACCACGAGGAAGGAATATCAAACAGATTTTGATATATTTTTTTAAAATATTGGATTCAATTACCTTGTAAATGCTCTTTACGAGCCCGTTTCACTAAACAGGACAGTCGTGATGAGGCAGTACATCATGAACAGCATGTGGCCCGATATCGCAGCCGTCAAGTGCAGAGAAGGTCAAAAGGTGCATTGATTTACATGTACAACAAGAAATTATTTGTTAGGTTTCATTGTTGCTAAAAATGAAGAGGCCAAGGACAGAAAATTGAGGTCCCTGATAAATGCTATTAGTAGGAGATGCTGAGGAGTGAAGAAATCAATATGGCAGTTTGTCAACCTGCCTCTCAGAGGGAGCAGGACTCTGCAGCAGAGGTAAGTGTGCCCTGTCAGCAAAGCACATTACCAGAAATCAAAGTCCAGTGAAGGCCCGAAGGAAGGGATGTAGATGTCTCTGTACAAAGGCCACACTTTGGTAATTAAAACCTATTTTATCAGACCTGTCTTGTCACTGGTTTTTCTCTAACACGATTGACTATCTGTTGCATGCATAGTGACCACTAATTTACCTTTAAATAAATGAGCCAGGGTTGTTTAAAATCCTGTGACGCGAAATGAAGCAAAAGACATAAGGTGAAATAAATGATTACACTTGGTATCACTTTAATATTTAAGACTTTGAGCTATGAAGAAATTGATCTTATTTACAACTATGTATTTTTCAAGAGTCTTGAGAAGCTTGCTGACCCGTACGACCTGTTACAGGTGTTAAAGTCCATGCGGCAGGAAAACCATTGCAGCCAAATCATCTCAGTCATTTTAACACCCTTTAATATTTGTTGCAAAAAATATACTTTTACAGTGATCGTCTCTGAAGACATGTGCACTGGAGGATGATAAAACGTTCACGAACAAACACTGTAAGTATTGTGTGTCAGTGTAATAACATGCATATCCTCCACTGCAACTCTTAAATCTTAAATAATCAAACACAAATGAAACAGTGCAGTCGGACAATAAGAGCACCGGTGACATAAGATGGCCCTTCAGTCAATGTGTCCACCAGAACAGTTGAACTGTTCTAAGAACAGCAGCTTGGCAGACAAGAGTCTCTTGGAAATACACTCAAAATAGTTTTATTCATGGTTTAGTACTGTGCGTTTTCTTCTTCTTTGTAGGCAAAATAGACTGTGACAGGTCCAGCACTTGTCTGCACTGTTTCTGCAGCTCCCACCACCATCCAGCAACCAATGCCGTAGGCCAAACAAGGGATGCCTGCAGTAAAAGGACACAGTGATTATATGGTTGTGTTTTTAAAAATACATTCTGTATTTCATAGGAATAGGGAAGTGCATTAACTAGAATTACTGACCCAGATTAAGAACTTTCAACATGGTGAAAAATCTGTCCTCAAAGTCCAAGTTCTGTGGAGGCGCTTTGGTACAGTGGTATTTTATAAAGGGGAAGCAGCCTGTCCTCAGTATTTGGTAGTTGGATCCCTGGACTCTCCAATTAAAGTTGGACAGTCCAAACTGGTCATTGTGAACGGAGCTGTAGCGGACACAGTAGGAAGTCCACGGCGGGAGGTCCCGCTGCAGCAGGTGGCAGGTCAGCACCTCTGAGGCGGCTGCCCGCGGGCCTGTCCGGACAAATGTGCTCGGAAACAGGACGATCTTCAGAAAGATGCTGTGTGCCTTCCTCAAAAAAAACGTCATGACTTGTGTGAAAAGTAGAACGATTCACCTTTTTTTATCTATTATGTAAATCACATGGACGGCATGCAAACTACTCACAGACAGAGCTCTGACACGCCATAGATGAGATCTACCGACATTTTAAATCAGCTGATGTACAACAGCAACACATGCTGTATATAAACGTCTGTGACAGCAGAGGGGAAAAGGGCACAAATTACACGAGCAACTAACGTGAGCTGCAGTTAGCAAACAAGACAGTCTCTGTTCGTAAGCTCAACGGAGGCTATTCTGCTAAAGACATCTACACGCACATACACGTCCGGAGGCTCGTGCTGAACACACACGATGTGTCTCAACAAGCGGAGAGAAACGTGAAGTCTCTGCTTTACGCGCCGCAGTGTTTGCTGTTTCGCTCTGACCTGGTGCTCCCGCTAAAGTCATCCGGGTTGGAAACACAGCGCCGCCGCGCAGTTGTTCCTCTTCAACGCTGGAGATCAGCACTACAGACAGCAGTCCGCAAACCACCACAACTAAAACCAAACATTCACCACGTCAGCCAGAATTATTACTGAATATGGGATACACAGAGCAAACATGTTAAGTCAAGCTCGTATAGTTGCATACACACACGATACATACTGGATACACATTGTATAGAAGAGAAATCTGGTTGTGTGGGTGATCAGTAATGTTTAAACTCTTGTTGTGTGTGAATGCAAACATTCATAAAATCAACTCAATCTCAAAACAACTTACAGATTTAATATTTACTCCTGAAAACAACATATATATGGATATGAAAAATAACACATACCACTGAACTATGTCATGTCATCGGGGCTTGGAGGAAATCAAAAACACAAACATCCTTGCTGTTAATGTATATATTTATTATAAAATATCTACAGTATTTATTTCAGACACATGGGTCCATATACAAAAAGAAAAAACAACAACATATTACATATTGCCAACGAACAAAAGTAGTTCTTTGGCAATAAAGTTACAACCTGTACAAATCCCTTTCTCATAAACCAACCAAAGTAGTGTGTGGTCACCGGTTCAGAGAAGAAATTAAATCAAAG
Source organism: Ophiodon elongatus (assembly GCA_016806645.1). NCBI lineage: Eukaryota > Metazoa > Chordata > Actinopteri > Perciformes > Hexagrammidae > Ophiodon > Ophiodon elongatus. The sequence continues at coordinate 3,705,090 of JACSYO010000489.1, read as the reverse complement.
AACATCTCACAAACCATTAACACTAAATACATTACACACTAAAAACATACTCAAAATAATATGCAGTGCATTAACACTACATATTAATTTGATGACACACTAGTTTAAGCATTAATCTGCAATTTCCAACAAAATAAAATGGCTTTATATAATTTGAATGAATGAATGCTTAACACATTCATGAATGAAGCCTACTCATTAACCAGTGGAATTACCTTGTGCATGGTTTACTGTATGTCTTTAAAAGCTTTCATTTTACGATAGTTAACCATATTCAAGTAGTTAAAACACATTACAAAACCGTTTATCATAAGGTTAACGCAGATTCTAACAATGCTTCTTCAGGAATTTATTCAGCTGTCTGTGTTTGATCAACATTGATTCATCTCCAGGGTTTACATATTCACAGTGTAATTTCACATTAAAGGTGGCAGTTGTCTTAAGCAACTGGTTTATCCTCCACAGATCGCACCTTGTTCTGAACAGCCATCTGCAGTACATCTTCTATGTTCTTGATCAGCTCCTCCAAAAAACAAAAGATAAAATAAGTGAAATTACTACTCATTATAAATCAATCTTTCATTTGAAAATATACAATATTTACTTGAGCAAAATCACTCAAGCTGACCAGAGCTTAAGTGAAGATGCAAGTTTCATGATATAGATGAGGAGGGATCGTTAAGTCATTAACATGGTACCTTAAAATTGGTTTCTCCTTGCATGTTAGAGGGCGATATTTCCTGATGAATGACTGACAGATTCCGAGCAAAGGTCACCAGAGCTCCCTGGAGATCTTCAGAGACTGTTCTATTAACGACACCCCAAACAAACGAGTTTACTAACGTTCCCCATGTTGCCAGCTAAGAAACAATCACCTTGTTCATCTGATGGTGGTGGTTAAATGAAACTCTCAGCAGACAACATTTTCACTCTTTAGGAGGATGAGCACAGCTTGATTTAACTGTTACAGCTAAAGGATTTAAGTGACAAATATGCTAAATAACCCTCTGCTTAACAACTTGTAGAGTTTGTAACATTTACAAAGCCAGAGGTGGCATCTTAATCCTCTAAAAGAATTGTCTTTACTCTCACTCTGGAGACATTTCTCATCCACCTTATCCTCTACTGTTTGTCTATTTGAAAAGCTCGGTAAAGCAAACTTAAATGTGCTCAGAATTACTTCTCCTGGGGATTAATACAGTATGTATATGGCTTCGATGATGAGGAATACTCACATCATTCCAATGGTGCAGCGCTCACTGCTGTCGTAAACAGCAAAAACTGTTCCTTGCTTGCTCTGAAAATTAAGCAGCACAAACACACAGTCAAAAGAAGAGTTCATCATCACATAGTGTAGATTCAAAGAGTACTCCACTGATTCAGCATTGCACTCCTTTAACATTGTCAGACTCTTAATGTACAGTTTCAGATCAATATCAATAGGGCAGAACTATAAAAATTCCCTTTTATATTCCATACATTCCTCTTCCTTGTTAAAACCTGGATCCTGCTTTTCCCACAATGCAACTTGGCAGTCAGTTCGATGTGTTATGCTATCAGCATCTAATTTATCCTTGACCCGCTAGCCTCAAGCAGCGATGACGAGCCGGCTAAAGAGGTTTTCTTTATGACTGCACACAGCCATATACTTTTTTTCATTTTCAAACTTGTAGTCTTAACACTCACTCGACACTGACTCAAGTGACATCACTCGAGGCAACTATTTCCCATTAGCAGTAGAACTCACCAAGTCCTGTAAATGGACTTTGAGGTGTAAAATTGGCGGAGTTACCCTTTAAATCAATCACATGCTAAGCATCAAAATGGACAAGTTGTAAGGATGGTATACAGGTGTTTACCTTCATGTTAAATCCTATGCCATGAGCATTGCACACCATAAAGAACACATTATGGTACAACATGGAAAGGTTAGAGTGAAACAAGTGACTCCCAATAACTGCATAACAATTAACCACAGGAGGCTGTAAAAAAGAAGAAGAAAAAAGCATGAAAACAAGAAAGAGACAAATAATTGAATTGTGATTTTTGCCATTAGTCTTCTTCAATCTAAAACAAGACAAAATCATTTTATGTATTTACATTTGGAGTTAAAGTATAATAGGTGGTGTGTGTAAAATGGGTGGAGTAGAGATGGCTGAACCCCATACACATGTCCTTAGGGTCACTGTTGAGGTTGGGGAGTGTGTGTGATTAGTAAACATGATGAGTGTAGGGAACATGTGGTAAACTGTTGGGCCTTTCTTAATTAACTGCGGGGAGGAACAATTAATGTTTAGAAGACATGCCAAATACAAGATGAGCTTAATTGTATGATGCCAATCAAAGAAACCACAGTTTCGGGACTGCACATGCTTGCATTCAGTTTGAGACAAAAGCACTACCAAATGCACTAAAGGACTCCTCGACGCACAATACATATCACCATAATAGAGGGGTTCTGAGAATGTGAGTGTCATAAGTAACACTAGAGAGGTTGATTACTTAAAAGTGGCAGGGCTCAAGAGGATAAAAATGTTCCTGCTTCTCAAGCACCTTTGGGAGACAAAAAGAGCAGGCCTAAGCCTCTATGAGCTCAGGAGATAGCCCATAACTCGCTGTGATGGGTTTGTGCTTGCGGTTGTCAAACATAGGACCCTCACACAACAATAAAAGTGTCCAACAGGGATTTAATTGTGTTTGTAATATGCAGGCCCCTAATGATGGCCACTGGTAAAGCCATTAACCACTGCGGTGGCTCAACTGCTGTACTGAAGCACCAGGCTACCGACTAAATGAATGTTTGATAAAATAATACAAGTCGCGGATTAACAAGCGTAAACTCAGGCATACTGCTAATAAAAGGACTCTATTGTTTAAGGCCTGGCACCAGGTTGATGAGGTGTTCAAGCATGCATACACATGCATAATGAAAATGTTATGAATTATTAATGTGTTGATTATTTAGGCTCATCTATCAAAATGATAATGAATTCAGCACCTAAACACCAATTGAGCTCAGTGCGTAATTACATTATTTAGTTGTATTTAACAAAAATAAAGAGGAAAACACTGATCTATCTTTGTGATTACTGTAGGGGTACAATAATATCCTCTTAAGTCTCAGCTTGCTTTATAACTGGTGGTTTCTTTCTTGTTGAGGACACTGTAAAAATATACAACTTCAAATGTTTAGCATTTAAAATCAACCTTCTCCCATTTTAGGAAAATGTTACATTATTAAAAATGTCGTCATTAGCAAATATAAAATGGTACTTTGGCTGCAATCTGATGTTCACAGCATTTTTCTTGGATTGGCATTGGTACTTCTAAACAGCCTGTGTGGCAATTCAGCGTTCCTCCAGTCATCATCAGAAGCATCTGGGTCATGGCTAGCTGGTCACTGTATGTGAGGTCCAGATCAACAGCCCACACCTGCAAACAAGACATCATGAACTCTCTGTCACAGCAGAAAAAAACAAACACTATAAACTTAAATTCCAATTTTGTCATAAAAATGGAACATCAAAGTATTTCACCCACCAATCCTTAAAAAGAGAGGGGTCAGTACCTTTTAATCCCTACAGTGTTATCCACGTTGAGAGGCAAGGGAAAGGAAGACACGGTTAATGGTGTGTGCTCGACAGATTTAGGTAATTCAGTTGTGGAATGACACGTGCACAAAGTAGATCCTTCCCTGCGTATTTGTGCTCAGTTTGCCTTGGGCTAGTTTGTTTGGCACAGGTCTGATGAGAAGCTAAGTTCAGATATGTATAGTAAATGGCATCATTATAAGTATATTAAGGGGTCAGGTATGGTCGTAGCCTTCTGCTTAAACAGGGCTAATTTCCCCAATAATAACCTAATAGCTATGCCCTCTCTTCAAAAGTGGCAAATAAATCACCAGTGAAGGAGTTGTTAATAACTAAGTGGCAGTCGGCTGCCTCCCTTTGCTGTTCCTATTTGTCAAAATAAACGCTCCTGCCACTGAATGCAAATCGCTGCCTGTCTGAACCCTGCAGTCTCTGGAACCTGAGCATTTTATCTCCACTAACACACAAATATCTGACCAAGTACAGTGATTCTCTTATAAGCCACATTACATGTTTTATTAAATTCAAATATGTTGTGAATCATATATTGAGTTAATAGTCTACGGCTGCAACTAACATCCATGTTCATCATTGATTAATCTCACAATTAGTTTCTCTATTAGCCATTTTTTCAATAAAAAGTCAGAAAATAGTGGAAAAGGCTTTCACATTTTCCAAGGTTCTATTTTCTTTAAATGTCTTGTTTTGTCCGACCGACAGTCCAAAACCCAAAGATATGCAGTTTTACAATGATATAAGAAAATAAGAAAAAATAAGAAAAATCTTCACTTCTGAGGAGCTGCAACCTGATGAATTTGCCATTTTTGTTTGAAAAATAATCAAAATGAATAATCAATTATTATGATTGTTGCTGTAGAATAATTGATTAATAGCTCATTTCAGGTAATTAATTATAATAACATATGAATTTTAAAGGGGCTGTACGACTACAAAAAAATATTTCCAATTGAAGAAATACTGAAAATAATGTTTTAAAACAGTACAGACCTAAAAACTTGCAAGCTGTGTTGTTCATGTTTAGTAAAAGTTCACAGTATGTTCTGCACTCAGCGACCCTTAGCTACCACTGGACAGACACTAGTCTCTGTGCATCAGGTTGATACCTGGGCCTGAGTGATGGACACACTCAACCGCGCCATTCATTCGACTCACTAAAAATCTTACTCCAATGTCTCATTGTCACTCTTAACAAAGCCGTGGGAAATGTAAGCCTGGATTGTACCTGTTTTCTATTGCCTTGCATTTTCATTAAAAACCCTGATGCCGCAGCTGGGGCCCCACCGTTCCACAATGTGAGGAAAGACTGCAAGGGCAAACATATGTGACCCACTTCTTCCCATCAAATAAAGTAGGCAGCTTTTAGCAACAGGTTTGAATCTAAATTGATGTTTAAATCCAGACAGGTTTGCCCATGTGGCTCTCCCCTGTCTGCTCTGTGTGCGGGGAGATGGTTAAGAATCTGTCTTTAATGTTCCTGCCTCTATTGAAGCACATGCTGTTTATAGTCTGTTCTTAATTATGCTGTCAGTGAATCCCATTCAATTTTGGGTCAACATTGAAACTGAAAATTAATTTTAAGGCTGTCATTATAGCAAGTTAAAAAAAAAAAGAGCAGGTTCAGTTCCTATGATAAATTTGAGAAATGGTATATTTTCGGATTTTAGTGTCACTAAAATGACAAATTAGGGATTAAATGAAATCCTAAAATGGAAGAAATACTGTGATATATATTTTCTTACGTTTAAATTATTGTAATGGGATAAAAATCCACAGTCCGTGTAAAGACTACTGACAAAAAAATCTGTATTTTAAGTCATATAGGAATTTATAATACTAATGCACTAAAATAAAAATAATTATTTCTATTATTATACATGTAGATGTATGTATTTGAGATATAAATTGCATTGTCTGAACACTGCTTTGCTCACACTGTGCGTTAACATCTAATCCATAAGAGACTACCCTCTAGTGGCAAGCATGCCCTTAGCTAATGTCAATTCCAAATCCATTTCTTATACAGAGAATACATTTTGAATGCAAACACAAATAAAGCTTCAACAGTAAAGACAAAAAAAAATAGAAGAGAGGTATTGAAATGTCCTGAATAAGAGGAAGATACATTACTATCTGATGTATTTTTAATGTAAGAAAAAAAAAACACATTCAGTGTCCTTTTTTATCCCCTTTTGTAAAACTGTAAAGCATCTCTAGTGCTTTCTCCACTCTTTTGTAGGGTTTGTATTTTATAGACCATATTATAAACAAAGCATTTCATTTTACAGCTCTGGATCAATAAGCAGTCAATGTAGCCACATGTTAGGAGCAGAGGTTAAACCATCATAAACCAGCCCATTTCCAATATCATAAATCAAGGAGGTTTCAACAAAACTTAATCCTGACAAATGAGATAAGGCATCGATGGTGCATCGCTATAATAACGAGACAAATTTCAGCAGCCCAGTGCAGGTAAGCAGCTAGGGGTTAAACACTGACAGGGCATCCCCGTGAAGCTGCCAAATCACTTTAGAATGACCTATTGTCTGAAAGATAGGTGCCTCTGAATTTCTCGGCACTGCGAGGTTAAAGGGCAAGCCTTAAATGGTGGAATCAGTGTATCGACGCGATAAGACCTGACAGTTTATTAGATGGCCTTGTGACACATTTGGTCCCTGTGCCCACTGTTTGCCTTGCCTGTTTTCCAAATCCCAGGGGAGTTGTAGGGGAGACACCTATCTGCTCCTATGGATCCCTGACCCAGCTTTAAAAAGTATTTCTTCCACCAATATGGTGAAATAGAGAGCTTGGACGCCACAAGCTGCAACAGCCCAGACCATATTTATTGTAGTAGCATGAGCTCACCTTTTGCTCCATGGTGTTGCGGTTCAGAAAGGTAGCCAGGCCCACAGAGACATAACCCACGATAAGGCGCTGTAGACAGGCTTGGCCCACACGCATGCAGATGGATTGCAAGGTCTCTTGGTGTACAGAGGTCTGAGGAACAGTGGAGACTATAGCTTCCAGTTGACAGGAGCCCCGAAGCTGGTCTCCACAGGACAGCATGGTCACCTCACCCCCGGGCCCCAGCAGCAGATCCACTGTCAGACAGGTGACACTTTCTGAAGGGGGGTAGGCCTCCACCACACCGCCTGGGCACACAGTGAGAGCAGAGGAATGGCTACAGTACAGACAACAAAAAGTTACCAATAATACAGCATCTGAACCTCTCTGTTTAACAATCAACAAAAGTAACATGGAATGTATTAAACTTGTCAGGTCACACAGGCAACATCTGGGATCTAGGTAGGACATAGAAAATGACTATTAACATATTCCAAAAGGTTGTATTTGCAGGTAAAAAGCCTTCAGAGCCTGACAATAGGTATCTGACCTTGCCTGAGGAAGGTCTTGAGGAAGCAGGCCCACTTGGGATAGCAGGAGGTTTTAGCAGGCTGGGCGTAACGAGCAAGCCACTCTGGGATTTCATCTAAATATCTAAGCAGTGCAGACTCCTGCGGAAAGAGAGTTAAGGTGCATACATTAGGGATCTACTGAAAATGAGTTGGTGACAGATCTGAGGACATTAGGTTTTGTCAAACACAAGTCACATACAAGTCATGGCTACTTTATTTTGTCCCATTATCAAAGCTTTCTAGGTGTCGACTAAATTATTGGAAATGCCCTCGTGTTATCCGGATGACTCCAGTGACTGCTTGTTATCCTTGAGACCTTTGGTGGCTGCTTCAATTTCTGTGCGAGTGCCTGATGGATACTGCGGACGGGTCTATCTGTGAGTGACAGCCTATTATCAGAAGGCCTCAGGAGTCTAATGGCTTTAACTCACAGGCACAGAGACAGCACCTGCCCTCAATAACAACTCTCTCCACTGGGCAGCTGATGAATGCCTAAGCTAACCCCATCTATCTGGGGATCAATCAGGGCTTGACTGGGATCGATATCCCTCTTGTTTCTGTAACTGGGAAATGCCATAATGGTTTCACCACTTAATTATGCTGTTAATTTCTAACTTTTGTTTTAGGTGTCTCCTAAACAGTTTGGCAACTCAAGTACACTGTTTCCTCTGACGATGCTGTGATAAAGTCAAAGTAACAACGACTCATTATATACCATATATATATATATATATACATATTGTGTTATAAAACTACAATTGAACGCTGTGTTGACTGCATGACAAGTCCAAGTGCTGAGTCTTCTTTTAAATACAGGGTTCTGTATGTAATAATGTCTGCATATGACCATTAGATGGGAATTTAATTCAGTCATACACAATAAAACATGAGAAACCTCCCTGAAAGTCTGAATGGAAAATAATGTGTTTGTTGTTTCATCGTTCCATCCACAGCGTTACTTTGTTTTGTTTTAGTACACGCTGTCTGGCTTCACTGGAGATTATGTTGTTGATATTCCAGTCATGTAACAGCCATCCTCATATTCAAGTACTGTAAGAGGCGAGGTCAAATGCTACTCAGTGATTCCCCCTATACAAACCATAAAGCACACAATGGTGCGGCAAAAAGTGTAAAGCAACGGTTGTCATTTTTAACGGAAGAGCAAGCTCACCCCAGGACTTTGCCTGTGCAGTTCACAGAAACAGCAGGACAGGAAGAAAAGAAAGAGAGGTAGTTTGCAATAAATTATTTGGACTTAAACTGCGAACAGTACCCTGTGATAGGATTCAGGCTTTGCTTGGTGTCCACATAAAGCCAAGCAATCTGGTCATAAATAAAATAGATGTTAACCTGCCTCTTTGATTGCTATTTCATCTCTCCATTACATGGTGAAACAACTGAGAAGCTACAGTACGTCTATGGAATAGAGGGATATAATCTGACTAGTGACACATTTTGTATGAATATTTATTCTCTGTAGCATTGTTCCACCAAAGCTACAACCTCAATCTACTACAACCCACTACAAATGTCATTTGTAACACTAAATTAAAGATTAAGTTACTCTCTTGTCTCCTCATCCCTGGTCTAATTTAACATCTTTGTACAAGGGCAGAAACATTTCATCTGCTTAACAAAATGCACAAAAGCACTTCTGACCTTCAATGCAATGGAGAAAACACAAATACAACAAGGTAAATTTAGGTTAATTATATTAAGGCTGAACATTATATATTCAAACTCTTCCATGCAATCACAGACTGCACAATATTTAGACAGAAAACATCTGTACAAAATGTTCCTGGACCTCTTCAGTGGTAGTGATTATCAAATGACCCATTTCGTTGACAAACTTTACCTAAATAAGGTGTTGCTCAAGATCTGTTTGTACACTGTGGCAAAAGGAAATACTCCATCTGTTGACGCTATTAGGTGTAATTTTTACCCTCTTGTGCCTAATGACCCATGTGCAAGCTGTGTGAGCACTTAAATGTGTGTGGCCCCCTTCGGGCGTTGCATGGGTGAAGATCTACATGTCTTTAACCTCTCTCTGTGTAAATGCTAAAAGAGGCCTGGGGGCTTTCCGAAGGCGGAAACATTGTGCTGGAGGCTGTGGGCCTCACGATATTCAGAGAACCACACCATCTCCTAGACCTCTGTGGAAGCTTCTATAGAGTGTGGATGCGAAACCCTCCTCCCTCTTGTTGTTGTACCCTTTTAGGCTTTCTTTTACATAGCCAGAAGGGATCTGATTGTTGGTATTATTCTGAAAGACCACATGGCAGTCTTGTGAGTCAGGTTTCTTCATGCTGAGCCCTTCAGAACAAGCAATAATTACAAAAGTATGCACACAGTCTGTGCAGACTGAGGCTAAGTACACGATCTAACCCCTCTCTACTTTTCCAGGGATTATAAAGGGTATGGCACATTCCACTGAATTGTAAGACATATTTGTATAATATACACTTAAATCATCACTTATTTGTTATTTTTTTGGGAAACAATGATCTTGGTGGTATTCTTGGTCATTTTGAATTAATATTTAAAAGGCTTCATTAGATAATTTGTGTTGCATCAATAATTAATTGAATAGCTATTATCTTCATAAACATAGCTTTAAACATCTATTGCTTAAATGCTTACAACTATTCAGTATTTATCCTCTTCACTAGCTGTCATTGCCATTGCAATTAGGTCTACTTCTTTTCTGCAAAGTGGCAAGTTAAAGAGTGTTATATCTCAAAATATACTCCCATGTTTGTTTAAACATCCATCTACAGTTTCTGCTGTGAGGAGAGGATGGCGAGGAGATACACTGATATAAAATATTCATATGTTTCTATCTAATCAGCAACATTGTTGCTATCTTCAATATACACAAGTACAACAGCAGAGGGACGATGTAATACATTAAGGGGCTAATACATTTTAGGGGAAAACAACGTCATAAGAAAAAATCATGCAATGAGGAGCACAGGATGTGGGCTTTGCTTTGATTAAAAGAGCAAGGTGTAGAATAAAGGCCAGTTAAAGTGTTGTGTCCATATGGCCTAGAAGCCCCGAGGCTGTTGGCCTACACTGGGGGCCTCGGCACTCTTCCCTCTCCATGGGACCCCAGCTGGTGAAACAAACCCCATTTACTTTCCTGTGCTGCCTCAGCCACCATTATGGACCTTGGCTGTGGCTCAGCCACTCTCTGCCATAATTAACAGCACCAATGCCACAACAATTACAGCCCCACACTGCACATACACTATGAATCAAAGGACGAGCTAATAGGAACAAAACAGAGTGAGCCATAAGAAGCTTGAGATGACTGCTGTTCTTTCAAATGGAATAAAAAGTAAAATCGTTGTGCTCCAAGCCCACAATCATTAGCCTGTAATTAGTTTACACAAAGCTCCGAGTTAAATGGCAAAATACGGTAATTAACACATGACAGAAAATCAAAGGCTACTTTGTAAGCATATGAGAAATCAGAGCCAGGGGCTCAGAAGCTATGTACAGATTGCATCTGTACCAAATGAATGGTTTGTAAATGATTAACTGTATTTTATTTGTTTGAATAGGTCTGCGATTAAATCTGAATTTATTCTTTAAGGGGAAAGCCAATGTAAGATGTAATTTATAGAATAATTACAATGTCCCACTTTTAACACTACACACGGTACTTGTATTAAAATGTTCTCTTTACCAATGACCCAGACCTAACCAGTGATTGTTATGAAGAGACAGAGACAGAAAGCTCAGTGTTGTGGTGCTAGAAGCAAATAAAAGCATCAAAACCAGCTGCAATTAAAGAATTCAAGTGTTTAGAGTAATTTGTTCTTCAATATACTTTCAAGGCTTTTGTAATACAAATTAATTCAGCTGTAAAATCTGTGAGACAATAATCTGCACAAAAGTTTTCTAAAAACATATACACATGTATAGAGAGAGAAGTGCTCTCTTGACCAACATGTCTGTAATTTAATTGTCATTGCCAGGTGAGTTAGAGCATTAATACCGTTGGACAGGCTGCTGTTCTCCCCAACACATCGACACTAGTTGATGTGTGTGCCTCAGAGAAGGGATAATGGCTGTGTGTATAAACAGATATTTTATCTATTGATTTAATGCTCTGTGACTCTGGGGACGATGCTCAAAATACTGTACTACAGGGACCAGCATTGCGACTGTTCCAATAAAATGCCCACTCTGGCATAAATTATGGCATCTCGCTGACCCCTCTGTGACCTTAGCTTTTATTCATTCAATGACAGAAGTGAATCTAACCCTTTTTAGCTGTCTCATCCCAACAAGGATCACAATCTCCATTTTAATATCTATCTGTTACTGTAATGTTATCTATTAAGTATCTAGTTACCATGTTAACTTTAAATGGCCGATCCCTTATTGGTATGAGTGTAATAATAATAGCAATCAAGTTCATTTGCATTGCACTTTTCTAAAACCAGTGCTTTGGGGGGAGCCATAAAAACAAGACATAATAATAAAAAACATCAATTTAGGGAGAAGTAATAATGGAAAGAAATAAGAACTTAAACCAAAATTCAAGCAAATTCAAAACTAAATTGCAGAAAAGTAAGTGTATAAGAAGTGGTTCTATAGTGTATGACAGGGAGCGAATGACGTAATCCTCTGAGTGACATCTTTACCTGAATCCATTCTGCTTTCCATAGCTCAGGACCACAACGATGGCATTCCTGCAGAGCCCAGTTATAGCAGCTAAGATGGCATGTGTCACAGTATGCTGTGCCACGGCCTCCATGTTCAGAGTCCATCTTGAAGAGCCAGCGCTGCACATGAATATTTTGAGTCATGAGTCTAGCCAGTGTTTCATGAAACTAAACCAAGAGAGAGAGAGACATGTGAATTACAAACAAAATAACATAATTAATTACATATATAAGTGAAAATGTGTTCTGTACTAGCGCTGATAAAATACCTCATGCTGTAATGCTGTCTGTGAATGCATTTGTGTTTTGATCTCTGACCTGGTTTAGCGTGTAGATGTCTCCTTGACCAGGGGGTACATCAACCTCTGCCCCGATGAAGATCCTCCTCCCTCCAGATTTGGTGCTGTAGAGCTGTGCAATAGCCGGTTCTGGAGCCAGGATTGGCACGCCTAGCTCATCAGCCACTGCCAGGTCATCCACATGGGCAAACCCACCCACAATATAGGCCTGCTTCCCCTGGATCCGGTGCTTGATGCGCTTCAGGGTGCGTGGACTGTACTTTAGCAGCGTGGATAGGCACATGTTACGGGTCTGGAAGAAAAGACGGGAAAAAGGATTTCTGCTGCAGCTAAGAGTTCTTAGTGTGTCTTCCAAGGGTTGTTTCTTGACCTGATTTATCACTGTGTACACACAACAGATCTATTATTGTAATAGCCAGCAGGGTTTTAACCTCTCCTGTATTCCAGCAGGTTGAATTGATAAAAGCTGCCTGTGGGAGGCCTCCCCTATCCTTCACATCTTTAATGTGTGCTAGCAATGAGCTCCTTGGGAATATAACTAATTACTTCACATCTGTATTTATTTGATCCACATGGAATTATCCCTTCTGTCAGTGGCAGAATGCGCTGCCAGCCATGGGTAGCAGTGATTCATCTCAGCAACACGTCTGGCACAGTTTAACAACAAAACAGCAGGAAAATCAATAGACAGAAATGAAGAAGACCACATCATGTTGCACATTTAATCTAGTGCAAAAGGATTGAAAAAGATGGATAGAATGTTTGGATGTAAAAAGACAATACAATAACACCTTCATTTTATTGTATTGAGGTAATCAAAACTATTCAGAATTTTTGAAAATGCAGCAGTTAGATAGAATAAACTGATAATAAAACCAATTAATATGGAATTTAATTCTTTACTGAACACCAGCTAGAGACCATTACATGTTTTTTAATTAAGTATAACTTAATATAGCTCTCGTGTGTTTACTGTGAAACAACAAAGATGTATAATTTCAAAAGCTGTAAAAAAGAATGAAACATTTTGAACACAGAGTGTAAGGCAACTGTAAAATAACAATCTCCTCTAGTACCCTCTAGAGGAGAATTCACAAACTACAGATGCTCGAGGCACCTCGACAGTACAATACAATCGATTCATCTACAGTAAATTCCAAGAAGGGAATGCATTGTCAGGTTTGTTTCTTCAAAGTTGTTTGTGCACAAAATGTAAACGTGATTTATCTTACTGGGAAATAATCTACAGCCTCGGGTGTGAGGACGATGAAGCGTCTGACCGAGGAGGATGAGGCCGGAGTGGGCATGGTGTCATCCTCGTCTGGGGCTCCATCACACTTCAGGAGGCTGGTGTAATAGTGCAAAATGTCATCTCCGAGATGTCGTGGACATACGTAGATGACCTCCACATTTTCATCTTAAAACATACAAAGACAATGAGGAAATCACATGTTTACATTAAAGCACACAGAGAACGTTAATGTGTGTATATGGCAGTGAGGTTGTAAGAAAAGCTCCTACCTCTGATATCACACAGTCTGCTTATTTGGATGTTCTGTAGGATGTCAAATCCCCTCAAGTGCATACGCTGGCTCTGAGTGTATCCTGTCAGAACAAGGTCACAAAAGTCTGCACATGATTTTCATAGAGAGATTCATATCATCTCTAACTGGCTTTATTAAAAATCTGTAGCTCTGTACAAATACTCTCATGTGTACTCTACTAGACTTGGGGGATAGGTAGTTACGTCTAATCACACAGTAGGGCAATCGGATGATTAATTTAGCCTAATAACTAGCAGGTGCAGTGTGCTGGGCATCCTGTTGCACCATGTCCAGTCACCGCTGAGCTACATCCAGTGGCACCGCCAGGATTGTACTTTATGTCTGTCTGGATTTCTGCCTGAGAGAGAATTCTCAACTGAATCAAGGTAATTAAATGATTGGATTCATGCTAATTAACAACAATGGGGTTCAACTTTCTAATTATCCTTGCTCACACAGCACTCTCTGCAGCCACCCCAAGTGCAAATAAAGCATTCCATCTGCTAGTAATTAGGCTTAATAATTTCAGACAATCGCTCAATGATTTACAATGCACATGCCTGATTACAGTCTAAATGTGAGTGCCATGGTGAAATTAGAACAAGAAGGGATCATAGCTTGCACACTGTCTAGTGCAAAATCACAAAAGCCTCTTCCTCTTTTGTGTGTGTGTTTTTTTTCTGCACAGCAATAAAATAAGACCTCTTGCAAATATTCAACAAAATGGCTTTTCATTTGCTTAATCTGCAAATTAAATGGCGATAGAGACTAAATTGTTCAGTTCCCTGGCATGGGGACTGTCATCACCCTGTGAGTGCTTTCCTGCAGAGAGTCATTTGAACGAGACAGAGTGCCTCCACCAGGGCCACAGACTGGGGCAGCAGAGTGGTGAGACAGGGGATGACTGCTGCTGGATCAGATGTGTCTGTGTGTGTGTGTGTGTGTGTGTGTGTGTGTGTGTGTGTGTGTGTGTGTGTGTGTGTGTGCAGCAGGCAGAGAAAGCTACCTAATGAAGGGATGTGGATAATGGTCCTCTTGGAGGACTGGATGTGTTTCCAGTTGGCTGCCAGATGCTGGGGATGGAGAAAAGGAGTGATCAGAGAGGGGCTGCTTGAATGCGTACACACACACACACACACACACACACACACACTTACACTTAAACGCACGCACGCGCACAGACGCACCCACGCACACACACACACACACACACACGCACACACGCACACACAAATCATCATTGCATAGCTAAAACACATCAAGCCAATCTCTCTCTGGGCTAACAGAAGCAAACCAAGCATAAAATACCACCTTAATTAAATTAAGCGTTTACTTTAGAATTATCTTCTCACAATTAATTCAATCAGCAAGGTACATGATGCTACTGCCAGGGGAAGATTAGCAGGCTTAATTAACAGGGTATGAATGCTTAAAGAGTGAGAACATACATTTAGTGCATGTATACACGCACAGCGATGTTAAAACTAAATGAACTTGTAGGCACTAATTAATATTGTGTCAGCAGTCTAAAAGACGTTCAACCCAGATGACAGCACAGACATGACATCTATGCTGAATAGGGAAAAATGTACAGAACATTATGCATCTCGGAAAACTGTGCTGTCCTACTGCTCTCTTGAAGATCTAAATAGAAGAAGATCTTTATCTTTTGAGGATTGCAAGGTTCTGCTACGGCAGAAAGAAGTTAGACATGTTTGCAGTAATCTAATGTAGTAAATTGGTCTTCATGGCTCAACAAGAACCCATAAAATCTTAAAATTTCTTCAGTAAGATTTAGTTGCATTAAATTAAAAGAGTTTGGACATGGTCCATGTTTTCGAAATATCCAATTCAAACCAATAGCTCCACGTGTCGAACTCAACTACACATTACAATATTTCAACACATTTTTTTTATTTAAATAGTTAAACTATCTATAGTATTTATAGCATGTCATTATATATTTAGTTACTGTTATATGTACTGTAATTCGCAATTTTAATGCATTGGGTACCTTTTGCCATAGATCTCTAGCCCTCATAATCACTGTTTCTCCATTTTTCTTCTTGCGTTATCAATGTGGCTGCAGTTTTACTTTATTCATCTGCCTCCCTCTTTATTGCTGCTTGTTCTCAACTGTTCATCTAACTCCTCTGATGTTTTGTGTTTATCTTGATCCTTTCTGTTGTTCTACTCTGTTCATCTGGCGCACTGCTCCCCTTTGCTGTTCTGTGTTTTTGTTACTCAAACTAGAAGTACTAAAGCAGCACATTTTAGTTTAAGTTACATACCATGATTAATGTCCAGCATTTCTATTGACATGGCATTGCCCCATTTCTGTCCTTGCTTTTACAGTAATTTACTCAGAGTGGTCGAGACTCAAACACAGATAGATTTTAAATGATAATGGTATTGTAAAACACCAACGTTATTGACTGAATGGAAAATACACAAGCTCAGTTATATTCAAATATTATGCAGATATAAAATCAAATAACAAATAAAGTTTGACTCTAATTCTGAGAAATTGGGAAAACAAATAAACAAGGGTGAGCTTTGAAAATATAAGCAAGCAATATTAAGTAAGAGAGAGGGAGAGAGAGAGAAATCACACAATGATTATAAGCAACATCACCTGCGCTCTGCTGCGGAAATTCTCCAGTTGTCTGAATCGCCGGGCCTCCAGGGCCCTCCTGATGTGACACATCTGAGTGTGCATCAACCAGGAGACAGCGATGGTGCCTACCGCCCACTTGCGTTGGCAGTGGCGCAGGTAGGCTGTCCGGGCTAAGTAGCGCCTCCAGCAGGACTGGATGTGGATGGCAGCCGCCTCAATGCCTCCCTCTCCCTTGTAGCGCTGACCTGGGAGTAAGACAAGACCCAATACCTCCTCCCAGTTTTCAAGCACTGAGAGGAAGCCGGTCACTGGAGGAGCTTTAGACCAACCACTTTCCCAAACATGGCTTAACTCCACTAGCCGTTCACCGCTCACATTGGCTAGAGGCACAGCAAAGTCCCTGAGCAGCTTTTCCAGGGCCTCCAGAACATCTACGACACTGCTCCAGCACAAGCTAAAGCTCTGCTTGAAGTGACAGAAATCTGTCGCCATTGGGTTGGTCCGTCCCATTAAGATGGTAAAGTCGTATTTGCTGACATTTACTGAAACTTGCACAGGTAGAATCTACAGAACACAGGGAAACCAAGACTTTAATCATACAGTTAAAGGAATTTAAATAGTATATTTGCTCACCTTCTCTTTCTCTATTTAATTTAACATATATTTTAAACTATTACAGTGATCTTACATGAGGGTTTTCGGGGGTACGACCGTTGGTGACCTGCGTCATACCCCTGCGGTCCATGCTCTCGGAGGTTGCGGTGGGAGGCGGAGTCTTGGTGATCCAGGTGGGTGTGCATTCCCTGCGTATTCTTTCGCGGGTGGATCCAGGTTCTGCTTCCCATTTCAGCTGCTTGTGACACCTGGACTTCAGACCTAAAGTCACAAAGAGACAGGCTCAACTGTACTCTATCAGTCATCAATGTCAAATCGAGGGGCAGCTGTCCCTACTACGCCGGAGTCACTGAGCAGACCTGTCTTAGCAGAACATGAATCCTCTCTGGAGTGAAGAGAGGCAGCCTTGTGCTGGATCGACATGTGAAGCAAACTTGTATTTGGCACTGATGAAAACAGAAAATAAAAGAACAACATTCAAAACGCTGTGCTTGTCCTTGTTTATAAAGGTTTCAGACAAAATACGAGACAATAATTCGGAAAACAGCATAAAAAAACCTAACTAATTGAATGTAACAAGAGTAAATTATAGTTCACAATTTGTCACTGAATATAAGGTCAAAATTCCACAAACAACAACTGACTCAATCTGCACATTCAATGAGCATTTGTCTATACTATAACAGAGGTAAGGTGTCGGTGCTGAGGTGATAAAATGTATGTTTACCTCTCCCCATGTCTTTTTCAGGCATGGTCAGGCTATCACGGCTCTTTGTGACTGGAGGACTCACCACAGGGCCAGGGATTTTTCTGCGATGTTTTTCCTGAACAGAACATTTTTATAAGATCAGAAGTTGTACATCTTGTATTAATAAAATCAAAGCAAAGCTACCAGACCCTGGCCCTAAAAAGTTGTTGCCAACAGCTAAGGAAGCCCGGCCCTAACTACATCTAACTAAATAAAACAGTTACAGGTTTAAAGCTTGAGCATGTTTAAATTGAATGTTTTTTCTTCAGCAGAGTTTCTTTCTTTTTGAGAGGTATTGTTGTAAGTGTAGGAGGTAACCAACCATTAATCAGACTCTTGCGAGCTTGGTGATGTGAGAAAATAATTACTTTCTAGCAGAATAATTATAAAGGAGAGAACTGGGATAGCTACATGATTACAAACAATAGATTTTCTGTTTTCATTAAGAATTTGAGAAAGCCATAAAGCCGGCACTGGCAAAGTTGTAAACCGTCCTGTAACCCATCTAACCCTACATCAATTAATCACAAAGTATCCAAGATTAAAGGTTATCTTAACCTTTAAGCAATTCTGTTCTGCTCAATTTAAATATTTTGAATACATAGTATTGTATTGTAATAATGGCCTAGTTTAATATAAACAGTTTCAAATGTGTCATTACTCATAAAACACAAAGTTTGTGCTGCAGATCCTCTAGACTTGTCACCTAATGTCCTCTCCTTCGTCCTCCTCAGACCACTGAGCTCTCTGACAGACCACAGGTAGTAGCCAGGTGCTGGGAGAATATCCCCTCAAAGGCACACATCTGTTTCAGATGGGGTTGGGAAAAGGTGGCACCTTTTTGTAAAATTGCTAAAATGCAAAAGCTTATTTCCTGGCATGGCTATGGAGTGGAGAAGAGCTGGCCTGAGTTGCAGGAGGAGGCAGCAGGCAGAGAGCCAGTAGTTAGCAGTTGGGGAAGCTACGGCTGTCTTATTGGCATGCTGGACCAGGTACCTACTTCTGTCCTGAGACAGCTGTAAACCAGTAGCCCATAGCACAGCAATCAGGCGCCTGTTTCTTTAGAAGAATGCTGATGTGCTGCAATCTGCTGCTTTCCGCTTTCTGCAGCCAGCACTTCCATCTCTCCTACATCAGAGTGACAGTCTTGGCCGCTATTTCTCATGTCAGGTATAGATTACCGAAAACGTATTGGAAAATAAAGTGAGTAAAATATATCTAAGAATAATGCCGACCTTTGCAAAGATTAATTTGTTTTCTGTGACAAGTGTTGGCTGTCATCATTGAGCCAAGTGACCTTTATGTCACTGTCTCTCTGAGCATGATACTTGAAGCATCTATTAATGCAGACCTGTATCATCACGCTTTACTCCACCATAAAGTGTCTATTCTGGGGATTAAGGGAGTAAGCTTCGGGGAAAGGAGCAATGATATCCAATTCATCTTAGTTGTAGCAGAACCTCTTGTAATGCTTCATAATCAAATATTTCCTGAGGCATGTGCTGTATGCTACAATTAATATCAACAAAGACTCAAGACACAGGAATCAATTCTGCTCTATATCAATCTCACTGTGCAAAGCAATTAGCTGGATGACATGATATTATTCTGATTATAGTTGATTATTATAGTTGATTATAGTCCTTTCCAGCAGTAAGACTGACGTGTGATGAGGAAATCTGCACCATAACTAAGAAAGCCAAAATACCAGATGTAGACTAATTTCTGCAACTAATAACAAGTTAAAATTCTCCTGGTTGTTCAGTTTTACAAAGCCACAGCTGAATCAACTATCACTCTCTCCATGGTTGTTATGTATACTACTCAATCTGGCAACACATTGGAGTATGTACTTATGAAAAGAATCAACTATCACCTTGATTCCACAAAGAGCTTGAAAGGCTCCAGGGCAGGACTGAGTCAAGTAGCATTTTTAAGTTCATAGCATTTACTGTAAACCCACCAAGAGTACACTTTGCATCAAAATGAGGTACTGACATGAAAGTCACAGACAAAGAGTTTTAACATTATTTCCAGCATCAATAAACAATACTTTCATGATACTGATGGCTCAAAAAACATACTGTATTTTGAAACTACTTAATCAAACATCACTGTAAAGTGTTGTTTCTATGGATAATATGCATGGCAAACAACATGTTAGACTCCTAATTTACAGCTAAAAGTATATTAATCTAGATTTATAGTAGGATTACTTACTGTATTTGTCCTCCTCTTGTGGACATCAGGGAGTGATATCCCAAATTTCTGGTGCATAATAGCTCTGTTGTTTGGATGAGCAGGATTATGCAACAAACGCTTGGTTAACGCTGACTTGTGCTGATCAAAACAGATAAAGGAAAAGTTTCAAAACTTGAGTTAGTTAATATCAACAATTTAAATGTATGTATATTTCTGCTGAGCCAAGAAGTATAATGTGTTTTATTTTTGTCTCTTGTGCCGCTCCACCACACCATGTATAATTTTGTTTGTCTTGCCTTAATGTGTAATACAACAGAATAGTTGAATTTCTAATTTACCTAACTGCAGTATATATTGTAGCTTGCACTCTGTATTACTAAGTAAATAAAGTAGTTTTCATTTCTGAACAAAATTAATTATAATCTACCTTTTCCCCAGGTGGAATGTCTTCCCTTTGTGGACGCACATCTTGGATACTCTCCAGGGAAGGTTTCCTGTGTGATGTCTCTATTTCAGTCTCTATTTCAGTCTCAAAATACATATCACTATAATGTATGCAATTCTGAAGATACTTCGTAAGAGTTCTTATAACGAGATGGTGGGAAAAAAGTGATTATACACTAAACAACACATGTAAGCTTCTCCTTACTTACCATTTGGGAATCTGTTTCTTCTTTTGCAAGTCTTCAATTCTTGGAAGGACCAGGAGCTGCTTCGTCACTCTCAGATAATCATCTGCATGCTTCTATTTACAATGAACATAAATATATTGAATAATAAATATATAGAATAATATAAAAATAATACTAAATACGTATATAATACTATGCATATAATGTATATAATTTATAGATGTGTGTGTGCGTGTGTGTTTGTACGGGTATTATTACGGGTATCAGTGCTTATTCTGCATGAAGCATCCTCACCCTGATGCTTCTCTCTGTCTTGCCAATGGCCTCGTCCAAGGCCTGAATGTCCAGTGTTGTCCCCCTCTCATTGACACTTATGTTCTCAAGAGTACATTTGAGTTGTCTCAAATCCTCTTGAACCTGGAAAATACAGTTCTGTAAAGTAACTACATATTGTGGATATATGGCCTAAAAATACCCAAGCTTGTTCTTGCGTATTGGTAGTTTATCTCAATGTATTATAAGAAATAGCAATGTTAAAAGTGTATGAAACATGTAATGTTAGTAATTGTCTGCTGTTAGTCTAACCTAGCTCACTATATTATCTAGTAAAGTAGCTAGCGTTAGGTTATTAGCTGAGGTAGACAACATTACCTGAAACAAAACTGCTCCCAACTTATCTTCGCTTTTAAGTGTGTCAGACATGTTTTATCAGGTTAATAATAATAATAAATAATACAACATGTGTCACGATATCACGATGAAGACCTCAAACCGCTAACGCTAAACCGCTAAACTTCTGTAACAAGTTAACTAAGCTACACGTCAATCAAACGTCTTCACGCAGTACTCGCAACCATGACAACCAGAAGCTAACTTTTGGAGTTTAATTTACCCCGAGTACGAACTGTCGGACAGTCCGTCCACACCTGTGGTTAAAACCACCACCACCATGGTGGTTTTTATGACACAAATGTAATCTTACTCTCGCCACTAACGTGAACATATATTAATAGTTTATTGGTCGGGCTTTTGGAGAGATGCTTTGCTATTTGCCTGAAAGAGTAACTCAGGGCATTAAAACGCCCTTTTATTCTGAAAGGCTTCAGTACAGGAAGCGCATTTAAAGTCTGTGTTGACGTATTCACGCAGTCTATCTGTGCATATACACAAGTGACATTTTAGTTATATCACGAGAATATAGTACCTAATGGAAACGCACATACATGTGTCGAAAGGCGTTATTAAATAGGCTCTGAGCCCTGTTAGTTCAGAGCACCTGACGTTGCACCGGAAGAGACTCAGTCAGAGTTCAAAGGTCATCAACGTCACGTCAAGCTAGCAGGCGAAGAAGCTTGTCCTATTTATTTTAAAAATGTCAACTACAGAAGAAGACGTGGATATGCCTATTCCGTGTGTGCTCGTCACGAGCTGTGACGACGGTTTTAAAGAAGAAGAGCTGATAAAACGTGAGTTTAGCGTAACGTGACAGGCCACCGCTGAGCAAAGCTAACTTACTCTTAGCACAACAGGTAGCGCATGCATATTGTTATGCAGGTCGATAATTATAAGCTGTCCGAGGTTGTCAAGCTAGTTAGTGATGTATTGTTATAGTATCTATATAAACGACATAGCTCAGGCTGAAGGAGGCTACGTGCTTCTTATTTCTGCAGCTAGCCGGTGGTCAAAACTTAGTCCAACGTAATGGCTTTCTTTGCATGTGTGGTTTATAACAAACGTGTTCTTGCCTCAGAGATCATCAGTTCGAAGACTTTGCCCGAGCCGATCAAACGAGAAGAAACCGTAGCCTGGTATCCGTGGACCATCAACAACAAATATTATACAGCGGATGTGAGGCTATGCGTTGTGCCGAGCACTTTCCATATGTCGTCGGAGATCGCCCAGTCCATGCAGGCTTTCATCGCTTATTTTGACAGCTCAGTGGTACGTGACTTCAGAACATGCTGTAGTTTGAGAAACTCAACGGTATATTTCCTGTGATACATTTGTAATGTTTATTGCATGTGCATGGTGTTTGCAGAAGGACGGTCTGGAAAAGCTACTTCCTTGGATATCAGTGGTAGAAGATCTCACTCCAGAGGTGCTCATTCTGGTGTGTGAACGAGTCTGTGAAAATGGTTAGTTCCCCCAGCTCTCAATGTCTGTTAGCGTGCAGAAAGCACTTGCATACGATATTGAAGGGTACTTTATGGCATCTTAACTTTAATTTGTCTTCAAGGGGTCACCAGACATGAAGCACAACAGTGGTGTTTGGCTCACGCCTTTGAGCTGGTGGAGCTTAATCCACTGGATTTGCCAGATGAGGATGGTGAGTTTTACAGCAGGAATTAAAATGACATACATGCATACATTTATATTTTCTAGTTCTTTATATTATGCATTGTTTTGTACTCATTCACACTGTCTTTGTTGCCTTATCAGATGACTTTCCAGAATCCACAGGAGTAAAGAGAATTGTCCAGGCTCTCAATGCCAACGTGTGGTCCAGTGTAGAGATGAAGGATGGTGAGATGACATCACTAATACAATTTACCTTTTGTATTTTCATCTATTTCACTATTTAATTAGGCTCTGTGTATGAATGGTATGTGACAGTATATCTCTATCTGATAGGGCACAATCAGGGCTTCGGTCTGATGAGCAGTTTGGTTGCTGCCAGACACAACAACCCACGCAGCTGTCAAGATCCCCAGGTCAGTGGCACTTTAGTTGTAAACATTTTCACTTACTTAAATTGTAATTTAATTTATAGTTTTGTTTTTCGACGTGTTCTTCTTTCTTGTGTGTCATCGATTCGTTTTCAATTAAATAGGATTTAAATGTGCCAGTGTTCGATGAGGCATGCTAACCCAAGCTTCTTTTCTGTGGCAGCCTTCCAGTTCGCCAGTAGAGGGCTCACGTGTCAGTGAGGAGACGGACCACACAGAAAGTAGTGCAAACACAGTCACACAGGGAGAAACAGTTGTTGGTAAGTGAACAACCCCTGACAACATCTGTTATAACAGATAGAACAATAAGGGATTAAGTATGTTCACCCAAAAACATGAATATTTTGAGGATTGGAGGCGTCATTTAATGTTCACTTGTGTTCATTCTCTCAGATGCAATGACTGATTTGGACATTCAGGAACTCGCTAATCTCACGGCTGGAGATGCAGATGTGGATAACTTTGAACGTCTCTTTAGCAAATTAAAAGAGATGAAAGGTAATTGGGGAATGAAAAGGGAACACACAACTGTGTATTGGCCATTTTTTCTTTTTTTTAAACAATGTATGTTTGTACATTGCTTTCATTGTTGGTGTGGCGGTCAAATACATTTACAGCTGATTTAACTTATGATGTTTTGGTTCTCTCTGATTTTCAACCTGCAGACAAAGCTTCTTCATTACCTCATGAGCAGAGAAAGGTTCATGCAGAGAAGGTAAGCAACTGTATTTACCCATCGTTACAAGACACTAACACCAGGACAGGTTCATTCTCATCTTTGTATCCGCTTTATATAAAAAAATGTATAATTTATCGTAAAATTGTTTTGAGCAGTGTATCACAAACCGATATTATCTTCACCATCTCGCCTCCTTGTTTGGCTCAATGAATGATGAGGGTAAACATGTTTAAGTCTAGTATCGAGTATTTACACAAAATCTACTTTCCAGGTAGCAAAAGCGTTTTGGACGGCCATTGGTGGTGATGATGATGAGATAGACGGGTTATCATCGGGAGAGGAAAGCTAAAAGCATATACCTGTGACTCAGTCTCGTTTTTCTCCTGGTCCTCCTCCTTTCCTGGGGCTCCCACAAGATCCAGCGCCCTTGGACTTGCATCTTTTACCTGGAAAGTGGAGGTGCTTACAGATGATACTGTAGGCATAGTCATATTTAGAAATGTTTGATTCTTAAAATGAAATGATTGCAATACTGGTGTATAGTGAGACGCAGTTGAGTATTTTGATTGGGGAGATTAGTGATCCCCTGGATCCCTCGCTCTGCTCTGAGCAAACCTCAACGCCTGGTGTGGCAGGTGGAAAAAGAAGTAAAATTATGTGGTCTTTAATTTAAGTATACGTCCCTTAGGTACAATTGTCACATATATTTGCAAGTGACATAATGTGCCTTATCCTTCTATGAGTTGTAAGACGTGTAATGCACATTCTGTTGAATCAACATAAAGACTTGTGATTTAACTTTTTATGCTCCTTTGTGTGACAGTGGTGCATTTGTTGTGAACACAAGACTGTTGCACTACATGGGTACATACAGGTCGTCTAGGGCTGATTTAAGAAACGTATGCAGACCAGAAAAATAGAAACACCTGTCACTGTATTAATGAGTCATGGTTTGAAAAAAAGAAAAGACTTGAAATAATTTTACTCAGTTGCAATTCCTTAAATTTTCACAGATAACAAAACAATGGTCATTTGAGAACAAATATTAGGCTACATGAAAAAAAAAATGTACATAAGACTTGGAACAGAAAACCACCAACTAAGAACATCAAAGAACACAAGTACTGATACAGAACTACCAACTATACCTAACGCACTGTAGTACACAGTATTTCAGTTTAGCACCTTGTAAATATTTTAAATAGATTACACGGTGACTCGATCTTGTGTAAGTGCTTGATAAACATGGCTTCATAGACAATGACCAAGGACAGCGAGCATATTACTCATGCCTTATATTGTAGCAATATACAGTATTTACTAGACAAGCAATTACCACTAGAACTAAAGCATTACACTTATTGACACGTAAATTGGAAGTGCATCATTTACCCACAAGGATCAGAGTGTACTATTGGTAATATTTGCATTTGTTTTTACCCAATATGCCATCGATGGTTGACCCACTGCCATGGGGTAGCGAGTACCCTTCACACTATAGTCACATAGGTGCCTAAATTCAACCAGTTCACTGTGATCGTTCATTCTGTGTCATACTCTCTGTCATACTCTTTGTCCTTATAACATTAATAGCTGGTACAGTAATTCACACTTAAGTAGACCTGCGTCATTAATGCAAAGTCTTTTTGTGAATCTACTCATGCCAGAGGTCAGTTGGGTCCACCGTTTCAAGCACTGCATGACTACGAGAAATCACAAGCTATAAATATTTATGTACAATTATATTGAGGCAATAAAAAAAATATATTCCCATGCAGGACAGTATGCAAAAATAACTTAGAAAATGTCTCTTTCGCTGAGCAAAATAGTTTTCATACAAGGGTTCTTCTCAAGAAACAATGGTGCTAATGTCTATATTTTGTTTAAAATAGATAAAATACCAATTACATGATCAATCAGATAATTGACACTTTAAGTCATACAGATAAATTAATATGGGCAAAGTACGTTGTACTTAAGATATTAATTAAATATATTCTATTTAATCACTACTCAGAATGACATTTTTCATCTTAATTTCTGGTTCAATTGATAAATAAGCCTCCTAATTCAGTGATTACAAAGAGTGGTACTGGGACACTGAAACACCAGTGACGATAGCATATTTTAGCCAATTCATAGAATCAAAAATGTTTTGAAACATGTTAAAGGTGACCAAGCTGAAACTGTGCCATAACCTCAACTTGGGAAACAAACATTTGAATCTCCTTCGTAAAAAAAATGACAACACTGAGCAAAGACATGATGTCTTAATGAAAAATAAAGAAAATGTGGTTAGTCTTTGAAACCTATTGCAAATACCCTGTGGCTGCCCGTTGAACACGTGAAAACAAAACAATGCAAAAGTCCTAAAATAACCACCAAATGGAGACACAAAATGGTACTGAGGAAAGTGCTATAGATGTGAGGTGAAATGTTAGAGACCGCGAGGGACGAGAGTAATTTTTTTGATTTGGTGAATAGTGTCTTCTTCCTCAGTGAGGGATGCTTGACTTTTCCTATGTGGTTTGTGGATGTGTGTTTGTGTCTATGTGGATGGGAAGGGGGGTTTCTGGGAAGCATGTGCTGCTCCTAGGACACACTGGAGCAGTGGATGCTGGGAGAGCCCATCTGTGTGAGAACCTTGTCCAGCCACTGCAAAGGGCCATTGAGATGCAGTTCTATCCAGCAGGGGGTGCTGGTCACTGTCTGACGTCTGCAGGGTACAGAGAAGAAGAGGGGCAACACAGTTTGTCAGCTTTTCACACTACATCATAGTGCCACACGTTTAAGATTTCCATTAGGTCATTGTTACTTTAACTTCATTACGCCACATACGATCCCACTACATCCTTGTATATCGGGTCCCTCCTAAGTTTGAGTGAGGATTTCGCTCTTGATTATAGTCAATGCAAAGATACAGTCTGCTTGTCTTAGTTGAATTAGCACCAACACGTAAGCCAACTCTACAAGCTATTTCTGAAGTCATTCAAGTTTCTATCAGAGATGTTTTCCTCAAAGTTGTTTGGTGCCAGAAATATAACACCAGTGGGAATCCCCTTCGCAAAAGGTGTCTGAAATGTGTTCACCTCCCACTGCATGTCCCCCTCACGAATGCATGCCTGCTGCATTCTTCCTCTGTTACTCAACCCTCTCTTGCCGACTCACAGCAGCACCCTCCCCCAATAACCCTCTTTCTCCTTTCCAAGTCGGCTACCGTCTGTGCACGACACCCCTTCCTTTTTTCACCACCAAAACTTACGTAAATTATCCTGACCATGGACATCAAAGCCCTCTCATATTTTCTTCTTAATTTCTAAAGCACACAGGTAAATGACATGTTTGTGTTCTAAATGTGCGCAGTGCAACAGGCTCAAGGAAAAGAAGAGTGATGAAACCCTTAAAACCAAATGTTTACTGATAACTTTAAACCGTCTGGGATCAAGGCAACAGCAGCACCTTGGAAAGCTGAAATACGAAGCAGCTAATTGAACGCTTAACCATTCATTGATGGCCTTTGTAGACAAATAATGAAAACTAACAACGGAGAAGGTAAAGTATAGCTGTGAGAAGGGAAAGGTACACAGCATGTCTCGTCTTGGCTGTTGATGGAGTTATGTGCCGTGTCTGCAGAATGAAGTCTTCTGTTGCTGCCTTTGCTGATACTGGAAATTACCTAACTGAAAAATGGCAACGATTTGAATGGCTCTAATATGGCATCTTAAGCAAACATTATATATATTTGTCTTCATAACTCACACCAGCACAATCATTCAATGCATTCATATAATTGTGATATAATTCTAATTGTCTTAATTTGTTTGAAATGTATTCATTTACCTGTACTCGGCTCCCCAACCCTTGACAAAACTCATGCGAATGGTGCACATTCTGGTGAGCTGGTAGACGGCCTCAAAGCCCTGGTTGACTGACTGGGCAAGCAGAGCAGCAAACTCCTGGTTGTTGAAGATTTTCAGGTTGCAGCCTGCAAAAAAAAAGATGTATCATTATTAGGAGTAGCACGGAGAACAAAATAGATTTCAGTATCAATAGAGTGTTAGATCTCAGTTATGTGCTGGTCATTTTGCCCCTGATGGCGTCATGCGTTTGTGTGTATCCTCTCATGCTCACCTGGAGGTATTTTGCAGACAGTGGCAGGATGCCAGCCATAGCGCTGGTTGCAGTTCGGACTCTGGACAAAGATGGCACTGTCACTGAGACACTCTGCGAACACCTCTCCTCCAATGTAGTACAACCTCACGCCCCGTCCTGGAAAGGGTAAAGAGAAGATTGTCACTCAGCTACCTGCTGATTATGGCAAGTGCAAATATAAAGTTCAAGTTCAAGATCAGAGTTTATGGAGTCCCTGTGAAATAAAATGAGTACCTATGTGTCTGCGTGTGAGCTCTACTGCCGAGTTGCGGTTGACGTTGGACAGCAAGCCCAAACAGAAGCGTTCAGAGTTGGATGGGTCTGTGAATCCGTCTACGGTGAGGGAGGGCTGGGAGGCGTGGAAGGTCTCTCCTACGCGTTGGTTCAGCTCATAGTAGGAGATCGAGCACCAGAAGGCAGACTCGCAGTAGGTCACCGGTTGTAAGTCTGTGTGAGCACAAGGTGGGGGTTAGCTGGAGAGACATTAGCCGAGATACAAGTTTCAGTTTGGCCCATTAGAAAAGCATTAAGAACATCATGGGAGCAGGTACTGCTTTGTTGTCTCAAACAACCATTTGATTGTGATGATGCACTCCGCTGATAAAGTTTCCCTCTGATTTCTCTTCAAAAGCTCTTTCCCACGACCCTCATGGCCCCAGCCAGGAATGGCCAAGACATGACGTACATATTTATTGTTTTAACAATGACCTCCTGGTGGCTTTCCACATAGATAGAATAACCTGGCAACCGGATATTATTATTATTGCATTACCTTGAGCTGTCTGTTGCTGGCCTTTCCTCACACAAGGACAGACCAAAGACAAAGACTCCATTCATACCACACTTACTCTGTTACTGCCCTGAGGCTGACCCTCCCAGAAGTAGTCCATTGCTCCTGTATGTTACTCATCTGTCTCTCTGTCTCTGTGTCGGTCTCTCTCATACACGCACGCACACGCGGTTGTAAAACCCCTTGAGGCAAATTTGTGATATTGAGTTATATTAATTGAATTGAATTTTTTAAAAAATGAATAAGACCTTTGTTATTTCTGGCAACCGAGTTGTTCATGTCCATGAGCAAAGACAGAAGAGAGAAGTTATACAGATAACATGTCTAATATAGTGCTTCTGAAGATTAAAGCTATCCTCCTATTAGAGAGCGAGTGAATGAGTAAACAAGGAAGTGATTTTCATATGTACAACAGAAAAATTTGTAAAAGATTTAATTAATGACTGAGGTATGTAATTTGATACCATATGCCAGTTTGGTGGGAAAAGGCCAGGCTATAAGCAGTATTATACCTTACATAATGTCATTACTACCAACCAGACAAGTGCACATTATAAATGATGTGCTCTGCAAGTAAAGTTGACCCCTTTGGTTTTGCTTACCAAGATTACTGTTTGCGGGTGACACAGGATTGGGTGACAGGCTGGGTGAACCTGAAATAGAACGGTAATAGAAGTTTGGTTCATGATCCAGATACGGCACAATTAGAATAGTATGGACTTGAATTGTGTGTACTTTTATGTGACTCACCTGTGTCCATGCTGTGGTTGAGCTGGTGATCATTTGTTTCACCATCCTCACTCAGATACCCTGGGGGTGGAGTTTCTATAACATACAAACACAAACACACTCCTAATCTCATCCTTTCAAAAAAGGTTTGACATGTTTTCAATTGCTGAAACAAGTTTTTGTAAAGTAATGAATGCTTTTAGGAAAATCAAGGCCAATCTTGAACATTAGAAGCAGAAATATCAATTCAACCAGCATTTGCATACAGTCAAGTTCCCCTTTGTTTGAAATGTTCCAACAATAACCGCACAGTTCTCTCCAAATTAAATCAAACTAAAAAATACATCATGAGAATAAAAGTTGACAGACTTTTTCGTTCTGTGTTCGGAAATAGTGTTTCTCACCAGGAATATAGTTACTCTGGGGCTCAATGCCAGCGGGAAAGTTGGTGTTCTCGGGGATGGATGGACTGTAGTCATCCAACGGTGGAAACTCTGCGGGGATATCTGTATGCCGCGGTACCAGGACAGGAGGCAAAACTGGAGACGAACATAGATACTTTCATTAATGACCAGTTCAGTTCTGTACAATGTATGGCAAACGCATCATTCTAAATACAGTAATTTGGATCACGTAGCAATTAACGAAACTCACTTGGCGTCTCCACCCTCTGGTAGTGGTAGGGGTTGACGCAGACTTCATCCTTCTTGGTGTGGAAGGCAAATTCACAGTGGTCGACAGCCCTCAGCTCATGGTGGGACTGCAGGTCTGGCCAGCGCCACAAGCGACAGTAGATGACATGAGGAAGACCTTTTCTGTGGGAGACCTGGAGACGGCCATCTAAAGATCTGAAAGACACCACCAAGAAGACTGTAGTGGTACACGCAGATTCAATTCCATCAATCAATGTGTTGCTCTGCTCTATGCTCTGACTAATATTGAAATCAAGTTTTTTTTATGTTTTATTCTAAGATACAACCTTTAATATATTTCCTTGTTCCATATAGATCAACATTTACTAAGAACAGAACATCAAAGCGCTTGACTAACGTCAGACCATACATTTAAAAAAATAAATCTGATACTTTTCACGCAATGTGCTTTTTAATTTACTGTATCAAAATAATGTAAGCATGACTGAACGTATTTGATGCCAACCTATCCCTCAGTCCTTCCCATACAGTAGCACATGTTAGGGAACTATCATCTGGCTGAACCATCTTATAATGACCCCAAATGCCAGATACTCATTTCAGAAAACTAACAAAAGGCTAGCTACAAAGTCTTTGATCTCAGTAATGTCAAAGGCAAAAGTTGTCTATTGTAGATCAAAAACGCAAAGTGGGGGTTTAATTATGAGGGGACTTCTTCGTCCCAGCAGGAGGAGTTGGGTGTCCCGCCAAGTCCTGGCAGGTAATTTCCTCCGAAACCACCAAAGGGATTTATTCCACCAAAAGGACTTTTCACCCGGCCTTGGCTTAGTAAGAGATTAACGTTATGATCAGACTGTAATGTAATCAAGTGAAGTAAACAATTGAGCTGTTGCTATGCCCCTGCTAATAATCCTGCAATATATATCTAAACTGCATTTAAAGCAAGTAGTCCTGAGAGTTTATCATAGAAAAGTAGTGAGGAGTTAATCTAGTTTGTAGTCCACAAACAGTCCCTGGTAGCTTATTTATTCTCTCGCTACCAAAACCTATCCTGGGACCTTACCAAGAGCCTAGGTCCAATAGAGGAAAGCTGCCATTAACAGACGCGACTGATAGCTGCATTCGGCCAAGAGGGCCTCCCGGTCGAGTGAAGTTGTGAGTGGAAGCAGGGTAGACGTCAGGAGGGACGGCAGTGAGCAAGCCAGGCGAGTTTGCTCGACCACCAGCTTAAACAGATCTCCAAAAATCTCGGCGATCCGGACCCATTGAAGGAGAGCTGGTTAATTAGATAGTCCTGTATCGGGGCTTATCTCCCGGATCTAACATGCGATAGTCAAACTATGAAGTTAAAATTGTGATTGTATAAAAACATAGCTGTGTGATCTATGCACAAAAAGAATATGTAACTGTGAAGTGTAAGAGCATATATATATATATATTGCCATGAAACTCAAATGACAAAAAAAAGGAAAGAAGGGACCGTAACAAATCCTGGATCTCTCCCCTCACATAGAGTCCATTTCCCCCCTTTGAACTCCACAACAGTTAAGCTCATTGTTGAGCTGTCAGACTAGATACATATGGTTCTCATTCTTTACCATGGCATGGCCTCTTGTGAAGTACGTCAGAGAGGACTTGGCTTTCAAGACAAACAAGTTAAAGCTAGCTTGGTGCTAGTTTCAAGGTGACCAACAATGCAACGTACAGTATCAAACCCAAATATCATAATTTCTAATAACAATATACAGTACTAGGCCAATTTACATCTAGAAATCTCAATGCAACATTACAATTAGACTCAACATTTTAGTCTCAGAGGGAATAAGGTACATGGCAATCACATTTGAAATTAAAATATGTGTGCACACCTCTGGCATGTTTATTTAAAAGAGATGGGTTGAGACTCATCATCCAGCATTGCCTCCTGCATCGAGTATGTCTCTTTCTTTGGGTCAGCCGAGGTCAGCCTTCCCATGCTTCTGCTGAGATTGGCCTGGGCTATGTCCTGTCTCCCCGATTTGGCACTCTGACATGATGACCACTCTAGCACCCAGGTGGACTGAGGCAACACTCTTATTCACCAGAAGAAACAACAACTGTACAGCAGCCAGCCAGGGATTCACTGGCATCTCAACACCAACGCAGTACCTCTTATCCTGTGACAAGTCCGGAGTGAGAGAGAAACCACTTTCTGTGAAAGAGTTTGGTCTCAGAGCTAACATCAGCCAGCACTTTCCATGACGTTACACAATAAATAGGTTTGTACTGCCCAGTGCCTACATATGTAGAAACACATGAAGAATGGTAACAACACTGTTCAGAGGGGATCTGGTAGCCGAGCATTTTCACTATGCATACCACACACACTGAATCTCTGCATCCCCAACAGATAGCAAGACAGCTGTCATTCTGTAAACCTACAGTCTCTAAACCCACAGAGATTGAACCACAATCCAAACAGTGGCCCACGCCCTCCCTAGAGCCCGGAGTTCCCAAGAATTGAGAACAGGTTTTAATGTAGGTTAACACCCACGCTCTGACTACTATACGCACCATGATGAGGGACTCCCAGTTTAATTTGCTGATTTAATATTCCTTGGGAAAAAAAACTTTAAAAAGGATGCTTAACAATTAAAGAAGTCACTGAGGGTTTATTCTCTTCTTCTACGATGCCTATTACCAGCAGATCCGAGATGTGTACTTGCCTTATTCACTCTATGTAGGACCAAAGTATAGAGAGACAAAGCTAAATCTAACAGAAAATGGGAAAGAGGTATGGTGCCTGAACTGCACATTGTTTTTGGTTCAACATCCACCCAAGTGAAAACATTTGATCGACATGTGTGACTCATTCAGACCACTGAGACTACAACAGTATGTGTGCACAGTTCTGCAGCACACACCCAAAAAAGCACGACCTCATATACCAGTAACGTTACTGGTCTCGACGGATGAGCATCCCATATGGGGAATCCCAAACCGAGCCCTTATTCTAGCTCTCCCAGAGTGTACACACACACACACACACACACACACACACACACACACACACACACACACACACACACACACACTTGTCTAAACATCCTCTGTGAGTCAGAGAACTTGTTTGGCCACACCAGCCCTTTTGCTATTCATCACACGTGTGAACTGTGGACACACTTGTTTATGTAGCACCGACTGAACCACAGGCGGCGACCGGGTCAGCAGGTGAGACTTGCTGAGACAGTCTTTTAAAAAGTTGCTCAGGCATTTGAGAAACACAACGATGCTGCTTAGATTGTACAGGTACACGCTGGTCTACCTGCTAGCTGTGCAAACTAACATTATGTGACGCAGCCTGCTTAAATCGCATCAAATCTACTTAGTTTTGTTAACTTACACTCATAACACTAGCTGTTGTGTTAGACATAGACATAACATAGTTTGCTATGTAACGTGTTTCTGTATTTAAGACTGATGAAAGACCAACTGTCTGTTCCCCACTAACACAACATAATAAATAAGCTGAAAAGCAGTTTGCTCGTTAATGTTAGCTTTACCCTGTAGGACTGTGTTAGCGTTAAATGTAGCAGCGAAAGCTAACTATAAATGCAATTAAAAACCCCTGCATGAGCTCACACATGTCACATCCCCACCAATGGATGTGGTGATGAACCTGTCGATGTAAACGGAAACAAGCCAACAGAGAGAAACCTGCTCCGCTGACTAAAGCACTTCTAATATTAGCTCAATTAACTAGCTTGCTACTTAGCCACCGTTAGCTTGTCGCCAGCCTTAGCTTCCAGTGTGACGTTAGCTAGCAGCTAGCAGCCGGTGGTGTGTCGGTACCTGAGGATGGTGATGCATTTGGTGTTGACGCTCTGTGTGGTGATGGCTTTCTCCAACTCGTCCAACTGTCCCGTCTTCTTCAGCTTCTTCACGAGGCTCTTGACCGCCTTTTCGCACCACTTCTCCTCCTGCCCGTTCTGCTCCCCCTTCTTCCAGCCGAGGAGCCTCTTCACGATCGGAGGTGTGAACGGCAATATAGACATTTTTTTTTTTTTAAATTAAAATCAGCTCACCGGTTAACAACTTGCAACGGTACACCGATTTAAGTCCCAGAATTGCTAACATCACAGTTGTGTCGTTGGTATGACAACAACTAAGTTAGCTAGTTAGCTTAGCTGGATAGACTCCCGGACAGACTCCCTGGTCGCTGCCGGGGACTGAAGCAGCAGCGGCGGCTCGCGTCGCAGGTTTAGTCCGATCAGAGTGGAGCAGCTCCTCCGCCAGCCGGGCTGCTCTTCTGCCCCTCCTCCTGCTCCTCAGTCAGCTGGTCTGTCCTCCACCTGCATCAGCTGAGGGTGTCAACAAGACATAACTCTATTTTTTTCTACACAATACAATTTAAACATTGTTAAATATGAAGTAAAAACAGCACATTTTCAAGCCTTTTTTAAATTCAGGGTAAAACAATTGAACAGTAAATCAACTAAACTATAATGCAGTGATAAAAGCCCTCTCTCGGATCAACTATATTTAAACCACAGGGTTTAGGTCATTTGCTTTTATCATACATTCAGATGCAGTAGGCCTATGTTTACATTTTCTCAAAGAATGTGTCCTCTTAACTCAGTTTTCTTTCATGTTGGCGGGTTTTCGGTGTCAGTGATTAAAACCCTGTTGTATGTCTCAATTAAACTTGAGTCAAACTCAAAAAGCAATAGATGGAAAAAATGTTGTAATCAGAGATATGCCATTACTGAAAAGTGATCCAACACTTGCATTTACTGTGTCCATGAATAGAAGACCCCTTAGGAGTAATCCCTTTCATCCCCTCATAAAAGTGATTTGATTTCACCACTGATGCATCTTTCCAGAAATGGACGAGGGAGGTGACTTTGCATTGAGTTGTAGCCTATTTGGGGTTTAATGGTGTTATTATAAGTGCACCCCATGGCTGCTGCCTCCAGTAAACAGCAGTGTCCCTGTGCTATAAATATCCCCATCTAGAACCAGCCCCCTTTCCTTCTCTATTTATAACCTCCATCAATGACTGCTGCCTATTTTTAACCAAGTATTTGGCATGGGCTCCTACTTCCTCCTTAAATAAATAGTATAGCTATCTTGGCAGTGGCACCTGAAAATAATATTAAAGGACACTTCATGGCTCTTTGTTGAACACTCAGTTGGTATGTGTGTCCAAACGTATGACCTATTCATAGTAATATTCATTGATGAACACTGAAGGGCTGAAGTAGGGCAGCATCTGAGGATTATTTTCATTATGGATTAATCTGCTGATTGTTTTCTTGATTATTAATAAATAATTCTGTCTATAAAATGTCAGAAGATAATATTATTGACAAATAAGTTTGCAGAAGCCAAGGAGCAGAAATTTCAGTCAGACATGATTAAATTCAACTGAATGTACTTTATTGATATCATAACACATGTAATATATTAATCAGACTTATTCTGGATAAGATAATGCTGACATATTGATACATGAAATACAAAATACTGTGTTTGTCAGTCAACTGACAGTGCAGGGTCTAAATTGTTGCATATGACTCTTAATCAAGTAGGGTTTATCTTGATCATACTGTTCAAATAAGAGTAATGCTGAAATGTCGATGTTAAAAGTGTATTTGGTGTTGGAAACAGGCTGGAGAGCTTTCTTTCTTGTGCACTCTGATGATCTGCTTCATGGCAAGCACCTTTTACTGCCGGGGGACACGAGCTGGACAGCTGGCGTGAAGAGTTTCTGCGCTGTGTGTGTGTGTGTTAGAGAGAGAGAGAGAGAGGAGGGAGAGAGAGCGAGAGGAGGGAGGAAGGAGGGACAGACAGAGAGAGAGAGAGAGAGAGAGAGAGAGAGAGAGAGAGAGAGAAATGGGGGGGCTTGTGCAGTATGTGTCAGACACGGGGGCAGATGGGCCGCAGCAGGCAGGAGAAGGTCTTAGGGAAAGAGTGAAGAATAATTTTGGACAAAAGGCACGACGGCTGCGAATAAGTAATGACTGCAGACAATCTGATGGATGACAATGGCATTGTGATTGACCACTCAGGGGCTACGTGGGAAACAAGCAGGATGAGGTGCAGGGGCCTGATTGGCTGGGCTGCTGTCACAGCAATACTTAGACAAGGATGGAGTAGCAATTAGAGTAAATATACCTTTTGTATGTCCATATGGGCAAATTGTAGTGACATTTTAAGTGTTATAAGACCACTGAATTCTTATATAATGCTTTAAAATTACTAAGAATTTGAGGAAAGTATTCATCCAGTTGTGATCAGAGTTATGCTGTAAACACCATTTTTGTAGGATAAATGATAGCTTACAAAATTGTATGATTTAAAAAAATTGAAGCTCCACAAACCTGTAATTGCCTCAGCAGCTAATTGCAGTGTGTTAGAATCAGACGTGGCTGTTCTGTACAACCCCGAACGGGTGGGGTCCGGTTCTCCCTGCAATCTCTGCCTCCTTTTTAATCTCCCTTCACACTGCAAGCTGTTATCTGTTGCTCACAGCCATCAATCTCTTCCCAGACAGTGGCACCTCCAAATCTGTGGCACTAGTGACCTCCCTCCTTTCTCCCTCCCTCTAGCTTGAACCAAAGCACCCTCAAAACCTCTTCCCTCTGGCTTCAGACCCGTGGAGGCTATACACTTTTTTTTCTCTTGTGCTTGTCTCACAGGTGCATGTGTGCTCCATTACTCTTCTCACCTGGAGATATTGGTTGTGGCTGATGGATTTATTTTATACAACATCACAGTAACATTTCCAAATGCCGATATGGCCACTTATTAGAGGGTGAGAATCAATGTATTATTACATTTTATTAATGGATTCCCAACATTTCCAAATGTATTATTACAAGATAATGCTCATCACTAACCGAATGGATTTTTCACAACCTGGCAACCCAACAGTTTTCCTTATTATTGGCTTCTAAAAGATCTATAAAGCATTAGTACATTATTTATTAACCAATAACAATGTCATTAGTGGTGACTTAAGCCTTTTATGAAGGATGCCTTATTAGAAACTGGAACGGGGCCTTACCATTAACATTTAGATCCTGTGAGCATGTAGTGTTTTTCTGCACTGATTTTACATTATTATCTAGAATATAACTGACATATTTTGCAAAGCTGCAAGTAAATCTGTAGCATGTAGGTTTGATTTATCACATCAATCCATGATTGACATCCACAAGATGTTAAGCTGGCTGAAATACAAGTATCAGCAAGTTAGATAACATATCACCACCTAGTGGCTAAAAGCTATTAGTACATCATTTAACAGTCATACACCAAGACAACAGACTGGTTCCTTCCTTCCTTCCTTCCTTCCTATCTATCTATCGATCTACCAAACAATGAAATATCTACAGGAAGATTCTCTTCAATAGGCCTTTCATCAAAGGACATATTTTTGCCTGTCACAGTAGAGAATCACAGATGTAAATAATAAAATGAATAATGGTTAAATTCCATTCAGCTGTTTCAGTTTCAGGGCTTTGGTATTGTGCATGGCTTACTGTCACAATCTATAATTATATATCATATTTTATTTGTTGATTATTTATATTTAGCATTATTTATCTGAATCTGCAAAGAAACATTCTACAATATTTCCTTCTGAAATGTGGTGAAGTAGAGGGAAAGAACTGCAGAAAATGTGACCTCAAAATTGTACTCAAAGTAAATACAGTGCTTGAGCAGATATACATAGTTACTTCCAGGGACACTTGAATAGAACAGAGTAATCGATAATGGTATCAGTAACACCTCTGCTTTTTCCAGTCAAGTCAAAATGTGAAAAAGGCTTACTATAAAATGAAAATATATTTTCTTAGTTTGGATTATGTGGAGATTACATTATCTTTGTGTGTGTGTGTGCGTGTGCGTGTGTGTGTGTGTGTGTGAGTGTTTGCATTTGTTAGGACTCACTGTGATTATAATTTATTTGTGAATCAGTGCCATTGATTTATATGCTATTCCATAAACACAATTTACATGTTTATTGTGAACAATGGCCCAAAACAGCATTAAGTGGAATCAGAGGCTTTGCAAAATATCTCCTCATCTTACATATGGATGGAATGCAGCACTTAGCCATGATTCATTAATTTCACCTCCAGGCTAAAATGGCTTTCTGTTGGCCTGAACCTCAAGCACTTGGCCCTGAATTTAGAAAGGATCTCCCCCTCTGTGATGTTTTTATGGGTGGACATTGATATCATAAGTGATAAACACTTGATAATATGATTATTTATCATTTGTTTGTACTTTTTTTTTTGGAAAAGAAAGTTTTGGAAATCAAAGCAGTGCAGTCACTGTACAGTTTAAACACGGAGCTTCACACTGATCAGACTTTCATTTTTACAACTTCGTCACCAAAGCTTGTGGAACTTGTCATTTTCTGAGATCTAAATACACTCTGTCACTCACACCACCACCAAAACTAATGATTGTGAAATTAGTTTCAGAGCAATCAGGAGCTCCCCTGCTAAGACCCACTGTATCCATATGCATGAAATTGCTTGCGTTAATACATGCTATGAATCGTGGGTAATGCAGTGAATAATTCTGACTGCACGCAATAATGCTATCTTCTATTAGATTGGGGAATGTTGTGAAGCTGGAGCCCTGTGGCAATATGCTTGTAAATGGCCATGTATGGATAATTAAGCATTACTCTTGAACATTAAAACTTGCTTATTTCAGAGAGCTGCAGGCAATGGAGAGCTCTTATTGGACTCATCACTATTTTTGGTGTCTCCCTATAATGTGTTCTCATTAGCATTAGTATGCGAGCAATTGTAAACTTTCTGATCTCTCTTACTGTATCCTGAAAATGGGGTTTCATTAGTAAGAGTGTATTAACAATTGTAATCTTTGCAAAACATTTTTAGAAATACTTTTTTTTCCAATTATACATGAAGGCAGGTTAGTTGTTTAA
The DNA here is from genome assembly GCA_016806645.1 of Ophiodon elongatus. Taxonomy (NCBI): domain Eukaryota; kingdom Metazoa; phylum Chordata; class Actinopteri; order Perciformes; family Hexagrammidae; genus Ophiodon; species Ophiodon elongatus. The sequence goes on along the minus strand of JACSYO010000489.1, from coordinate 3,666,051 downwards.
AACCTCACTAAAATGACTGATTCTGGGATATTCAGTAGTGCATGAAAATGCATTAAACGTATCGCTTTTTATTGTTTACTCTTCTATGATCTTCCACGAAATATATTGAAATATTAAGAGAGAAGTATTTGTTTCATAAGGAAAGTGCTGTATATACTGACATGCATCTTAATATAATACTGCAGATGGTGTTGCAGAGAGACAACCCATATTCCTAATATTGTGACCTTCCAACAAGCGACCGACCTTCAGGCAGTCATTTCTGAGCAGAATGACCTGCGTAAGCAACAGCAGGCCACGCTTTAGGGAAGTAGATAAACACATTCCTCAGAATTGGGCGATGACAGGAGAGACCTGTCCTGTCCCTCAGCTGTTGTGTTTAGGTAACCCTTGTTTGCATCATCTGTGTCCTTTGCTGTAGCCAACCCAATTGTGTCCATCCACCATCCAATCCACATGGGGTTTGTTGGAACATGGCAGTGAATCTGCAGGCCTGAACCGCTGGGCCTTAATGAGTGTGATGTAGCAATAACATGGCAATAAGGTTTGGATAAAAGGCCGCAGCTGAGGCAATAGTTGTTTTTCGTCTTTATTTCTTTTGTCAAATGAGCATTTGGACTGTTTCTTAGACTCAACAACGGATGCATACTAGAAGTCACAGATGTGGGGGATAAAAGGGGATTAAGTCTGAAGGGGGGATTAAGACCAAACTGTCTTAATTATGTGTCACATAAAATAGTGTCTTTAAAAAAACTCCCACACACAACCAAATCACCTCTTCAGTTTTAATTCAGTGGTCAAAGTGAAGAATGTCTGTGACGGAGGGGGTGCCAGTAAAATGTAATTACACAAAAACAACAGTTAAGTCACTTGATCTTGATCAAGTGCCTGAGAAGATATTTTTATGAGAACATCTTTCCCCTGTCTGGGTGTACAATAAAGTTCAAGACATTCACAAGAGGTTATCAAGTCACTGTGAAATTTACAAAAGAGTGTCAATTAAATGGAAATATTTCGTGTGAGGGAGTTTTATTTGTATCTTTTAAAAATATTGATACATGGAAGTAAAATTGAATCTTTCTAGACCACAAAAAAGTCTAAACAGAACAGAGACAAACTCGTCTCTAGAATTGAGTTTTTCCAGGCCCCAACTCATCGATCAGAAAAGCTACAGGACAAGACATTGTGACGTTTCCATCATAGCCCAACTCCATTCCTGTCAAAATGCTCTTCAGCAAGACCCAGAGGATACCTCCGTATCACAAACATATAGGTATTGTCTAATATTATCTATTGTTTTCTAAAACTCCAGGCATCTTTTGCTTTTCATTCAATTCTGTAGGATATGAAAACCAGTTGGCATACCTGTGAAACGTTCTTGATTTGTGTCTCAATGTTACATTATCCTTACACGCTAATGCAGTTTAAGTGCAGATTGATTTGAGAACACTACACTTTAACAATAATTTAACAAAATTGAATGCAGACTTAATGTCTGCTGTGTTCATCGTGATCGACACAACGTATGCTGCTTATTGTTTGCAAGAAACCTAAGATTTGAACAGATTTTCAAAATATGAGACCTGCAGTAAATGGCCTATTACAATCAAATCCACTGGTATGGTCTTCAAATATCATGAATGTCATATATCGATTTAAGGAGATTGGCAATTTCACCAAAAGCTTAAAACTTTGAAGGTTATTCTGAATGGGCTTGAAACATCTATAATGTCGATGGGTTTTGTCTTCTTCTCGGTACTACAGTACCTATCACTAAATAAAACAACAATCTTCTTTTCCTTGTAATGGGATCGAAGTTTAATGTTGCTAAGAAGATGATTTAATGTGTCCGCAGGAAAAAAAACAATGAGTCTGTTGTTGTCCTCAGCAATCACCTATTTATCTATTATGCATTTTCACACTGCCTCTGGTCAATCCATTATTTTCTAAACTAAGAAGCAACTTAGCCAAACAAAATATCTGTTTCCGTGCTGAGGACAGGGAGATACAGTCCAATTGTGTACAAGAAAGGAACAAAATGACAAAAAATGCCTTAATACAAGCCTATTCAAAGTGTATTACCATGCCATAATATTAACTAACCTACTTTTTTGCAGCAAATGAATGTGTAAAAGTTTCAAAAACAGAAGTGAGTGCTGAAGAAAAGTGTTAGAGCAGCAGCAGAAGGGAGAGAGACATGTGCACCAGGATTACTTTGCTTCATTAAATACACAACATAGCTGTGATGCCTGTGCTCTTTCAAATCCATATGTAAACCATTTCCTCCCGCCTCCTCCTCCTCCTCCTCTCCCTCTCTTAAAACCTCCGGCTCATTAGTGCTGCCTTTATGACATGGCTTTACCTAAATGCCGTGGATTTTTCCATTCCCTCTCTGGCCTATTCTCAGGCAGCTCAGGCTCTGCTCGGTAGCTGGAAGAGAGACCGGGAAGACATTTTCCTGTTTCAGCAGCATTCCTCTGCAGTGATTGCTCCTGAGCACAAACACTTGGTTTTACACTTTTATTGCACACTTACAGTAACTGATGAATTTACACCACATAGACTAGAAGTGATGGCGTTCTTTGGTTAGGCCTTTGATCTTTGTTGCATATGACCCTCACTGTTTGCACACTGTCAACTGTAGCAGAAATGGCTAAATACAAATGCAGTTGTTTAATCTGCAGTTCCTCAAATGACTTGGAGAAATATTATGAGAACAATGTTGACAAACAGCTACCAGTCACTTTTTCTACACCAGAACTGGTATTTGACACTCAAAAAATCTTATTGAAAGTTTGTGCCCTCAATACAGTAAGAGTCCACAAGGTGGCAATGTAACACGTGTTTGAAAGATCTCCAAAAAAGTGAATTTAAAGTGTCATTTCCTTCAATGGCTGCCTCTACTATTGTCATTTATTGACATTGATCTGATGAGACATTTACAATCAGCAGACTGCACAATCTATGAAGACATCCTGATTATGTAGCATCTTTTCTGACATTTACTTGCATGTTTTAATGTGATCATCCATGATCATATGTGATAATCCCAACATGTCATGTCTCTGATGATATTACATAGTATTATACAAGTCAAACACATAAAGAGTTGTCAGACCGAGACAGAGGGCAGGAGAGTAACAGACTAAAAGCCTGAGCGCCTGAGAAGGGGTTGGATGATCCAGGTTTCCAACTGGCTCCTGTATTTTACAGAGTGGTTTTAGGGTGAGAAGTTTTTTCCTGTTTATCCATTCAATGGAAATAATATCCTGTAAAAAGCCAATAAGTTTCTGTCTTTGAACTCGCTGAGAGTTTTTCTTCCCCACTGGCTTAGGCTCTTTGGTAGAAATGAGGGTGAGCCGCTTGACGAAGGACTTCCCATCAGCCTCTTCCAACCCTCCACACATGTTTCTGATAGACCTCCAAAAGCCCCAGTAATCCAAGGGCAGCTCATTCAGAGAGAGAGGGAGTGATAAAAACAGCGGTGGGTGAGAAGGAAGAGAAGGAGATATAGGAGTCAAGGATGGACAAGAAAGCAGGGTGGGAGCAATAAAAGGGAGGGAGGATAAAAAGGTAACATTTTAGACCGTGAAGCTGTTATTTGCTTCACTAGAAACGGCACCCTAGACTTCCCAAATTAAAATGACAGGGTTGTTTGTTCCTCTTGGTCCAATCATTTGTCTTAAGTGCATACAGTATGTGTTCTTTATAAACTATACACATTATCAGACTCGTGCATTGTTAATTGCCCCAGTTTTTTTGTTGTTGCTGTGAGATGCCAGAGTGCCTCTCACAGACGAGAAACTTGGATTGGAAGAGATAGAAAAACTCTAAATCTGATCAAATCCATACATTCTTTTAACTTACTAGAAAATTCCCAAACCGTTTTTTTTTTTCTCCAAACATCCTCTTTATATTAGAGTGTGATCCTTGACATCACAAACATCTTTGTGTGCTTCACTGTGTTTTGTCTCTTCCTTTTAAAAAGGTGCATGTCACCGTGTGTGTTTATGTGTACAGTATCCCTAATTGTCAAGGGGTGAATCAGTCTATCGGAGGACTCACATTTGCAAGCCTTCCACCACACACTCTGCAGGCCATGCCAGTGTCTTAAACACAATGTAATCCTTCATGCTTAATTTCCTCGCGTCCCTCATAAATCACCCTGAAACCTGTGTGGACAGACAAGCGAGTGTAAACACCTGTTGTGGTGCGTGTCGCTATTTTAACATGAGAGTAAACGTGAGTGAGTATCAGTGAGTAGTATAGGGGTGGTAATGGAGGGGGGGAGAGTTTGAAGGGGGAGATGCTAGCTGGGAGAGAGGAGGGGGATGGACTGTGAAATCAAAAACAGCTGCAGCAGGCTACAAAGAAGCCTCAGCTGGAATAACTCACTCACAAAAGTTACTCTGCTCTCCTGAGTGCAGGCAGTTTGGCGCATCACCAAACACAAGAGACCAGATCCATCCAGCATCCCTTCTCTCCTGTCCGGCTATCCCTTCTGACAGAAAGGAGGGTACCACTATAAACACAGTTGCAACAATGTTGCTTGCACTTCACTTTATATTTTAATTTTACTGGAAGTTTTTTACAGATACCAAATTTGTCTGACAGAACCTTGGGAAAATATGTATAAATTGCCAAAAAAACATCTAGAATATGTGCATGTGATGGAACAGTGCAGCCATACTAAACATGGAGTCTTAGGTTTAAATGTTTCACTAAGTGAAAACATCATAGGACGTCAATGAAGAGCTGGAACAAGCTGATACAGGATATTAATGAAACGGTCAGACATGAAATATTTTGATACTGCAATATAACATTAATGCATACCATGAGAGAAGAGGCCTAGTACGTTAAGAGGTTAATCACTAATGTAGAGTGTGCATGTGTAACCGTAAATGTTTTTAGATAATTTGATAAAGACTGGCCTTAAGTGGAGGATACTTTAAGAATGAGAATAGTCTGTATGTTTCTACATATTGGTTTTGCACAAATCATAGCTCACTTGCACTGAGTGACCAGATAAGAATGTATGTAATCCAATACAACGATTCCAGAAATAAAATGTCTAAAAATGTCTGTTATGGTCTATGATTTAAACAGCAGTTTTGTGCTTTTGCAAAAGAGTGACCCCTCTCAGTGTTTTATGATTATACATATTGGATTATAAGTACTGATGTATTTTTATGTAAGCCGCATATTTATGTTGTAGCTGGTGGCAATTGAAGCTAATATAATATAACAGGGCATCATATTTTATAAATTGCTTTTTAATTTTTTTGTTTGTAAAATCTTAATTTGTAAAGTAATAACTGTAGCTGTCAGATTAATCCAGTGGAGTACTTCATTTTCTTCTAACATCCTGTGCAGTAGAAGTATGAAACAGAAATACTCAAGTAAAGCACTTGAGCACTTAGGTACATTTCACCACTGCATTGCATGATATTGTAATATGCTCCAAATAGTTGGCGTCTACATGTTAATATACAACATTAATACTTGCAAAAGGCACTCACAACTGATACATGCCAAAAGGTTTAATATCAGTTACTGCAGCTCACTCTGACAGTTACTGGTGACGTCGTGTTGAATGTGAAATAACGTACAGCGTTAATTAAACTGCAACAACATGCAAAGTACGTCGATGTTGGCACGGCGAGCAGGTCAAACGGCGGCTTGAGTTTGAGAAGGAGAGCAAGGTCATCGAAGAGTGACACTGCAAACACAGACACAGACAACACAAACAAGAGAGTGACACGGTTGCCTCGGTAAGAAATGAAGTAAATTATCTTCAGTGTGTTCAGATGTGCATGTGAGTGCGAGGATGGAAGTGTGCGTGTGCACATGGCTGTGTTTAGGGCCTAGAGGCTTGTTTAGCTGACCTCAGTGAAAGCAAACCTCATGACAGAAGGTCTGGCATTGTCTGTGTGCCCGGGCTGCTCTGGAGCCAGACGGTCTGCCGGCCGCTAGCTTTGCTTGCTTATAACGGCTGAGAACATCCGATCCCCTTGGGGAGGACAGGAGGGAAGGGGAGGGGGGAGGACAGGAGGGAAGGGGAGGGGGGGTCTACTGCACCACTCGCCACTTTCCTCTCTGTCTTTATCTCTGCTCTTTAGACAAGGAACAAGCATTAGCCAGGTCATCAACTAGTATGTTTATTATGTATGTGCGTGAGTGCATGCGTGTAAGTGTGCGTGAGAGCGAAGGAAACAACAAGGGGGTCGAATGAGAAGAGGACAAGTTTGGATACAACGGCTCGAAATGCGAATGGAAAATTTGGTCCGTGAGAGCACAGAACACACACACACACACACAGGGAGGAAAAACAGACTTTTCTTAAATTTGATCTGGCCGATCGCACAAACACATTCCAGTGCAGGTAATCACCGAACGTCTCAGTGTCAAAGTATTTCATTGATGAGTGTGTCCTTCTTTTTTTTCCTTTTATCCAGTTCACTTCCACTAATTCATCTATCATGCAGAGAGAAGGCTGAAGCTTTGTGCTCTGACAGAAACAAATGGTCTCTAATCACCACCAGACGTCCATGTTCAACCATGACAGAACACTTCCACTCCCTCCCCGAGCTGTGTGTTCTCCGTGCCCGTCCAACAAACCCTTCATGGACTCCACACGTGGCCCTTGAGGGAGTGTTGGCCATTCTTGAAAAGCCCATGAAGGAAATATGGAACATTTTTAAATGTTTTTAAATTACATAACTTCTGGGTGGAGTATTTTTCCCCTAATGTGTCTCAAAATAGTACGGTCTCATTCTTCGTGCATGGCGTAAGGTGGAACGCAAACAAGTTGGCGGGAAGGTAGACAAGCATTGCCTCCGCTGCTGCTTCTCTCTGTTCACATGTCAGTGTGGGAACAGGTAGCCATCTCCATGACGGCATGGAAAAAGGGAAAACCGAGGCAAGAGGAGGACAAACTCAGATTCACGTGGTGGGAGACAGAAAAGGAAAACCTGAAAATAGTGGAGGAGGAGATACATAGAACAGTGTAATAGTCCCAATATTACAGATATGAACCCACAATCAAGATCAAAGCCTTAGCTAGGGGCTCTTTACAAGATGTCGAAAGAGGATCGACCACTACAAAGGAGAAAACTAGAGATGAATTCCTTTTTGCTGACAAAAAGATATTGGAAGGAACATGATTAAAAAAGCAAACACTTTACACTACCTGCTCTGCACCAAACAGCAGGCGGACAAAGTCAGCAACTAGCTGGTGAACATGGTGGAGAATTTAGTTGCTAATGAGAAATCTATTTCCCTCATGGAGTTGGTGGGGTCAGAAACAGAGCTAAAAGAGATTGAATATTGGACTTAAATTAATCACAACTCCAAATGAATGATAGTGTCCCCAATAAATAATTAATGTGGGTGGCACATGATACATTTACTTGCCCTTGTACACGATCATTATGGGGTAAAATAGTCATGGTGTGATTACATTTCTCTACAGCAAAGCTATCTATTTAGTCTGATCCTCTTAAAAAAAGAATCATGTTCATCATAAAATCACAGGCAAAGATATTCAGGAGAAAATGAAATGATATTGGATTTAACCTTATCAAATGGAAGCTAAATCAATATGTTAATTTCAGTTAATTTCCCACATTATCGTTTTACTGCATGTTTTCTTAACACACATGTTTTCCTTTCTCACTAACCAAGGATTTCTTTTTGTTCACATTTTCATATTGTAAATCCTTAATAGCGAACAGTTTATCTTACATGCTGGGAACAGCGAGCCGTCATCTGCTGCCCAGATCCCTCAGTGTGTGTCCGGTAGCCGACTCCACACTACACACTTACAACACAGGACACGGCCCAAACAACGCTGCACATCTGGGGCCTCAGCTGGCCACCAGCCACAAGCACTCCCTCCTCCTTATCCCCTGGTCTACATTACAGCTCACTGTAAACATACATTTTCATACCTACAACCTGAACCACAACTCATAGGGACGTTCTTTGTGGACAGAGGTCAAACAAAGTTTACACATAACATGGGAAGAACATCATGGCTCAGTGCAAATCCTGATTTGTTTGAAGGTGTGTTCCAAGCAAGAATAGCACTGATATCCAGTTCATCTCAATTCTCACAGGACCCATGTTACTAACATGAGCTCAATGCATTCTGGTGTGGTGACATGGCAGGTCAATGATCAGATAAAGAGGGACTTAAAAGAATGCACCAATTCAGAACAGACCAAGATCAAATGATCACCCTCACAGCCGTGACTTCATCTGTGGGAACAGACTAAATATCAGTTCTTAAATCAGCATGACGATCTGCAGGCGGCTCATCAAAGCCACTACGAGATTGTTCACATCGCAAACAGAAGCATAAAAGTACTGTGCTATCACATGAGCTGAAGGCCTTTCATTTTTTCCAAAGCAATAGCACCAAATTCTTTGGAGGATGTTTTCAAGTTAATTCACAAGTAGGACGCGGTAGCCAATAAGCTAGAATTAAACGGATCTTTTACTTAAAGCTGGGGTAGGCAGTTTATTTTTGGCATCATTGGGCAAGAAAATCCATAATAACCTTTCAGCATATTGTAATTCTAGTGGTCTGAGAGAAAACTAGACTTCTTCGTCTCCTCTTGGCTCTGTTTTAAGGGTTTGTAAAATCCAACCCGTGTCAAGAGACTTCCATTCACAGATTATTTCAGAGAGAGGGCGTTCCTATTGGCTGTTCTATAAAAGCAGATGCACGTCCCTGCAGATGGTGAAGGGAGCCTGATTCAACGGCGAAATATCCTGCAGGAAAGGTTGCTCTTCCAGAATTGGCAACAACTGCCTACATTGCAAAGGAAGACGGACTCCTGACAATATCGGCAAAGTGTTTCAGAGATAGAGAGAAATTGTTGAGCCTGGAATGACAGTATGTCCTCTCAAAGGGGTGCAAGGGTAGTACTGTGGTTTATTTAGCACGGGGCCTTTCAGCTCAACCAGCTATTAACAGGCTACAACATAAATGTAATGCCTTGATTGCCAACAACAAGTAAGGATGCAAGTTCGACTTCAAGTTCAACTTTCCGCTGCTACTCGTTGCCCACAGCATTGCTCATAATGTAATGGGAAATGTAGTGGAGTAGAAGTATAAAGTCGCATACATTTGAAATACTCAACAAAAGTTGAGTAAATATACTTTACACTCCACCACTGCTGGGAATACATATATAGCCTCAGTATCAGATGACAAGACATTAGGGTCAATTCTAGGCAAACTGATTACCGATACAAAGAATTATATTCATCCTGGCTGCGGTTGTCATTCTGTTTTCTGGCAAAGTCACAACAGTCGTCCCCCTCTCCCAAAGATACAGACAGAGAAATTGTGTCCCTATTATACTGTGATGATATTAAATATATGGAGAATCTGAAAAATGAATAGTGTTTTCATATCTACAGTATGTCTGCTTCTTAATAAGCTGAAATTAAGTTATTCAATTTCATACCCAATGCCAGACGCCAAAATAATCTCTTTTGTACATTGTAGAAGAGCCAATTCTGTCCCGACGCTTTTTCCCCTCTCTTCATCTTCCTTTCTAACTGAACAAGGGTTGACAAGTTCTTGTCGTTCCTGGCCGGTTGGAGGGAGACCCAACAAAAGAGCCCTTGTTTGAGACTTACCCCTGTCAGACAGCGCACTTTGATATTAAAAACGCTGCTAAGGGGGGAGAGTTAGAGTAGGGAGGGAAGAGGGGGAGCCGCGAGGGAAAGATGAAAAGGATGAAAACAAACTCCTACTGTCTCATAAGCCCATGTCTGTAGGTGTAACCTCATAATGGACTCACAAATATTTGTCCAGTCAAAACAAAATAAAACAGCTCTTTGACTCCTCATGTAGTAAGTGTGATCAGCCGTAGTCTGTAGTTTGTCCTGCTATAACAACCACCTGCCTATTCTCTTGTATTCTCACACAGCAATCACATTGACACAGGGGGCCTCTCTTTAGACCTGGACAGGCCTCTTAGCCTGGACTGGAGCCATCGCCAGAGGGAAGAAATCCCCTGATACTGTACCTCACCGACTGAGGCCGTGCCAAAGACCTGAAATACTAGCAGATGCCTGGTTGTGCCCAAAAACGTGTGCATGCCAGCAAAAATAAACCAACACTGAGGACCAAATTTACCTTGTCCTTAGTTTTACCCTATACCTAACAGTGAGAGTTGGCATGAGAGTTCAAGACTGTAGCTCTGGATTCCTGGAGAAGAACTGATCTTTCACACCAGAGCCCTGTGGGACATAAAACACATAACAAAAAATTTGGATTTCACTACGTCTCTCACAAACACATAATTCAGACAGATTCAGGCCTCCTTCAATCAGCAGCCTGTTCTGGGTCGCAGGAGGAATGAATGACGGCAAAGCAGATAAGTCTGAACACTTTCCAAGCTGAAGTGACAAGCTGCAGCATGCCGGCCATCCAGGAAGAAAGCAGAAGCAAGTGTAATGAGGATTTTATTTTTCTTTCTGCTTGCAAGGCGCCTGCTATTATCCTGATTTTGAGTAGCCCTGTGGGCAGTTATTACGGCATTTATATAAATTCCCCTAGATTGCTTCATTTTGTTCATACAGGCCAAAGAAAAAAAGACCAAAGCAATTAGAGGAATGCCAGTGGAGAGAGGAGATGTGCTCAGTGACTGCATTGGTCTGTGTGCTGCTTCATGTTAGGCATCCTAACGACAGCAAGATCCCCGGTTGTCTGATACAGCGGGGCCTACTGTACTGCAGCTGACCTGGCTCTTGTGGCTGGGGGCTCATTTCTATTAGCGATTCTTTGCCATGTTAATGGTTGTTAGAACATCATCAGACCCGTCAGCTCTGACAAGCTGCCGCCACGCGTACTTGCTGCCACAGGCGAGGGGATGGGCGTTCACATAAATCTGCAGAGGAATCTGTGTGAACCATGCTATCGTGCACAGCAACAAGCTGACAAGGGCAGCAGAGATAACAAAGCAAGCAAGCAGGCAAGCCTTCATCTTAACAGGTAGCAGCCGGTGAGATGGCAGCACAGAGGGAAGAGTTGTCAGAAAATGAACGCATGTCATACATTCAAGTATTTGATCTATATGATGAATTACAGCAGGAGGAACATAAACATCCATGTAGGGGTGGAGGGGCAGCCACATGCTGCACTGACTAACAGAAGATGTGTCCAGCACATGAAGTGTACTGGACTTATGATAAGAGTACAATATGAGGTATTTATACTTAATCTGTGTATATCTGTTTTATTCTACTCCACTAAATTTCAGACATAAATATGGTACTTTTTACCCCAATATATTTATTTGACAGCTTTTGTAGTTACTAGATGCTTTTCAGATTTTACATAAAAACACACAACAATCTTATATGCCACAGTGCATTTAATAGATTTAACCATTGGTTCCGAGCCATGGGAGCCCATTGAGATGTAGTTCACAATTTAAACCAAAGAGTGATTTCTTCTCCAACTCCTCGATGATTTCGTTTAAATAGCCAGGTCATTTCAGAAAATTTCACACAAGTTTGAATGGAGGACTTGCTCTTGTAATTTGAGTATTTTCAAATGTTGTGAGACTTTTTTTTTATGTAAGTAAATTATCTTAATACTCCTTCCACCACTGAGTTAATGTGCACTCTCTCCACACTTTGCTAAATCCTCCATTCCCCGTCTGTCTCCTGTCTGTCTCCTGTCTGCTCCTCTCCCTCTCTCCACCTCTCCGCTGCTCTCTTACAGCCAGGTGCTGACAGTAGTTAGCATTCACAATCTTTCTGTTAAGGCTTTAACAGAAGCCAGATGAAAGACAGCAGCAGATTAAGATGTTAAACAGCCTCATATGGGATGGCACGGGACGAGTGAAGCAGTAGTGGCTGGAGCGCAGTGGAAATGGAGACAAACAAAAGCCCAGGAATGTCAGATGGAGATCATGTTGCACAGCCCTCGAGGAATAAGACATGTTATTAACACTGGCTGCTCTTGATGACTGGGAAACCCTCTGGGGATGCTTCTGTTCTCAAAGGAGCCCGCTAAAGCACCGCGTATGCCAATCGAACATCCATCCTCTGGGCCAAGTTTCTGTATTTCTGTGAAGTTTGATGAAGTCTAATTTGTTGTTTGATAACCCTCAACCTGGACAAACGCAAAACAAATTTACTATACTGTTACCATGAAACAACTAATAAATTACTGCTGGGAGGTATTGTGTTGCTGATCCATAGTATTGAGCAGATGAGCCAACAATTCCTGGCCAGATGTCGCCTCGGCTACTGCAACTATATTGGCAAAGAGGTGAGTATTGAGTGTAAAGTTTCACTGCTCTGGGGTTGCCAAGCCTGACATAAATTTTGTATTGAGATAGCATCATAAATTCTGCTTTTAACATCCAAGACGATGTCATAGCCCATAAAACCTTTACACAGGGTTGGACTTATCTAAGCTTGAGTGCATATTTTGTAGTTTGATTATTGAAAAAATGTGTCCTCACAGCTAAAGCCTGAGGATGAAGAAACAATCCATGAAGCTCTGAACTCTGAGGTTTATACCAAAGCTGTCTTGCAAAGTATATTTGTGAAAAAGAAAGCAGCACTTAAATCTAATTAGTGATTCACTTTCCCTCATGGGGCCCAGTTCAGAGACTGTGAAATAAACACTATTGTTAAGTTAATGAAAACCATTGTATGTGGCTGGATTGGTATTCATATCCCTCTTTCCATTAAAATCACAACAAAATGACTGAACAATTACAAAGACAAGTCAGTTTTGTTTAGCAAGGCTTTTACATTGAAATAAAAAGCAGCAGTACATCAGCCCAGAAGGCACCATGAGCGGCTAAAAGCTGCAGCGGTTTCCCCTCTCTGGATTCCTCTGAGTTTCAAGGGCATCCGCTCTGCTCAAATGAGACTAGAAGGAGCCCTGCTTTTTTAATGCTCTTCTGGACTCCCACCCACCCTCTGAGCTGATTGGGAATGGCGTGCGCGGAGTAATGAGTGCTTGGTTTGATTTGGTGAGCCAACTCCTCTCTACATCTGTGTGTATCAAAGAAAACGAAACAGCTCACTCCTTTGTTTGCTTTGATATGTTTGTGTGTACGTTTGCTGATCTGCTATGGAATGTAATATGTTCATTTTGACACATTAAGTTTAAATGAAAAAAAAACACACAGTCCACCATGTGCTTGTGTGTGTGCGCGCGCGCACACACACACACACACACACACACACACACACACACACACACACACACACACACACACACACATTCCTGGCCCCTCGCTGGCACTCATACACTCAGCAGGTATGTCAGTGTGGAGACAGGCGGTGGTGTGTGCCCCAGGAATGCGAAACCTGACCTCTGTGCTGGAATTTGAGCCTCCTCACTCATCTTCACTCTTCTCAGAGATACGCTCTCATAGCTGGGCCTCGCACTGCCCAGCAGAGTACTTAAACTGCTACATAAAGTCATCTCCAACAACTGAAGGGTTGGTTTAAAGTGCTGGCACCAGCTTAATGAAGATCTCACAACACACTGGAGACAAAGTAAACATCAATAGGACAGCATTAGTAATTCCTGTTTAAAGTATAAAGACAAGTTTAAAGGAATAGTTTCACATTTTAGGAAAGATGCTTGTATGTTTTCTTACAGACAGAAAATGTATACCACACATATGACGCTACAACCAGCAGCCATTAGCTTAGCTTAGCATAACGACTGGAAATGGGGGTAAACCGCAAGTCTAAGGTAACAAGACCTGCCTAACACGTTACAAGACAAAGTGTAAAAACAAGTTATGTTTTTTTGAGGGGTTATATGCTGAACTATTTCTGCTGCAGGGCAGCTTCACACTGAATGCACTTCAGGAGCTATAGCCTGTCAATTTGTGAGCTTTAGAGGTGCTGGTAGGAAGATTATATTTCTTCAGACAGTCTTCAGACAGTCTCCAGACAGTCTTTCCAGTTTTTATGCTTAGCTAAGCTAATTGGCTGTAGCTTCATATATACCGCACAAACATAGTATCTATCTTCTCATCTAACTGTTGGCAAGAAATTTGACATGATCCTAATTTATTCCTTTCACAAAGTCTGCATAATAAACCAGAAGCTTTGAGAAAGTTGCAGTGGGCAAACAAAATATGAGCGGGCCAGAATGAGAGCCATTTATGTGCAGTCTGCATGAGATGGGGCTCTACTGCAGGCAGAAAAACACAACAAAACAGAACCAGCGACGTGGACATCTCGGCTCCTGAGGAGAGGAGGAAGAAAGCCCACATGGCTAAGCCTAACCGCCTCGGCTGCTCCAACCGCCCAATCAGCCCCAGTCCACAGAACCACCGGCACTGCAGGCCAAACCTCAGACTGGAAGCTTGGAAGGCAAAGCAGTGTGACTGCATTTCCTGAGTCCACCCCATTTAAACTCACAATATGGAACATATTAGGAGCCCTGTAGAAAAAAAAGGGGCTGCGTTCCTTGGTCTTCTCTTTTACAGCCCCTCGAAAAAAAAAGAAGAAACTCTGTCAGACTTCTAAAAGGACAAACTGGGCCTGTGGAAATAAATTGTTGAGTTCTTGGCAAGATCAATGAGCATGGCATACTTTAATATATAGGATTACTTCTCAAAACATGTGAGACTCAGTGTTAAGTGAATGTATTTTGTATTACTTAGCAGAAAGTGTAAAACTGATTTGTGATTGGTTCTCTCAAAGAGTCACTTTAAAAGAAAAAAACAACCCACAGGCAGGCACAACCACAACCAGCACTGCTGCAGCAAACTGCATTCATGTGCTATTGCCTCACATTTTAGATAGAAGGAGCTGGTGGGACTTGATTATAGCCCATAAGGCAACTCTATTAGAGGACTGTATAAATTATAGATATGTTTCAGACAATATCACAGAGAACTCAGTAAACACATCTTTTCTTCTCACCAGAGAAATTACAAATGCAGACAGAAAATAAAGAAATCTTGGGCTCTCCAAGAAAAAGGAATATTAAATAATGTAATTCTAGCTGTTTCTGCAGTGAATTAAGCCATGTGCCTTGGTCCAGGTTAACTGAAAGAGGAATTCAGATTTTAAGGGGGGAAAACATCCTTGTTTAGTTTGAGAAATTGAGCGGTGTCATGCTTGTGTGCACTTAAAAGAGACGCCTCTGTTAAGTCAGGGTGAGTGTGTTAAAGTAAAGCTGGAGTGAGACTTCACTCTGCTGCCCGCTTCAGCCATTTACTCTTTCGAAGCAGAATGCAAACAAATGCCAATTGACAACATTTTCCTCTTGAACCTCTTAAAGTTACGTGAATCAATGAAAAAATGATTTGTTTTTAATTGAACATGCTAATTCAGATCCTCCAGAAAATTAAAATATCTCTAAAACAGCTTTAATATCACTGGATGTGTCAATAAGGACCACTGTGCTCTCATGATTTGAGTTGGACAAGGGGAGGCAGCAATAGGCTGTTGATAAATGCTGTCAGAATTGAGCCTGAGGGTGTGTGTGTGTGTGTGTGTGTGTGTGTGTGTGTGTGTGCTCACACTGTGGCATTATTTTAACCTCTGTGGAAACTCACTAAAATAAATCCTTTTCGTACGTCAGAGAGGCCCCTGTGCACCCTGTAATTACTGAAGGGAGGGTGGGAGAGCATCAAGAGGAGGAGCATTGGGACCAGGCTGCTTTTGGCCTCTGAAAAACCACCTAAATGCTTACTCAGTGGTCTGTTCCAGGCTAAGTTAGAGGCCTGCAGCACAGTAGCATAATCATGGTTTGTCATCGGGGAGATACAAAACAAAAATGGCATTTAGGAAGCAAGATTTATCCGCATAGCAAAGCATTAACGAAGTGCTTGTGATGGCTGTATAGACACAACACACACCTGTGCAGGCAAAGACACATGCAACCCACACCAAAGCACAGACACATCAGTCACGTCGCTTCTCATCCGCCTGTCTTACATTCAGCCTATTAAAGTGGAAAAACACCCAAAAGGAAAAGTCTCCCTTTCTTGGTTTGCTCTGCGTGCCGGCCCATAATCCCCTCTGAGAGCGTGGATCCCCTGTGCACTGGCAAGTGTCAGCAGGCCCAGTAAGTGGCGAGCATGGCAGCTGCAAGGAGCCGTAATTAACACCCTCAGCAAAGGTGAGAAGACTTCCATAGGCCAGTGTTCATGAGAGAGAGAGAGAGAGACAGAGAGAGAGAAATGGGGGGGCTTGTGCAGTATGTGTCAGACACGGGGGCAGAGAGAGAGGGGGGGGGAAAGAGGGGGAGGAAGTGTTTGGGGCGCTCTGTGTAATCTCCTTTCGTTTCAAAAGGTGCTATTACCTCACTGCTTTTTACTGCGGCCAGATGTGCAGAACAGGATCATCAAATGGAGTGAATAGTAGCGAGCTGCGGCAGTTCCACATTTGTCCGGCTCAAATGACCTACTAACTCTCCCATACTGACTTGTGTGTCGGTTTTAACTATCTGGTACCTTATGAGCAAAACAGGAAAGGGTGAATTCTCACATTGAACCAAGGGATGCTTTTGCAGGTGTGCTCACCTTTTGTTAAAAGGCAGCAGATGAGTTTACTAACTTGATTGTAATTATCAGACCTCAATCCTTTGTAACCGACTGTGAACATGGAGAACTAGGCTTTAAGAGAGGCTTACAGACAAGAATCTACAGTCAGAGGAATGTACTGAGGCTTTGGCTTGACAGAAGCCATAATAACAGGGTTTCGAAACTCAGGGCTTTAAAAAGCAGTTGTCCACATACAAAGCTCAGAGAGACTCATCTGTGCACAGAAACACAAATGCAGATGTATCTACATGTAGCATTTCTGTATCCTTTAAAGAGAGTGCTTTGTGTTTGTCTTGTTGTGAAAAGTAGCTACTAAGTTGTTTTCTCTCTAACATCCGTTTCTAATCAATGCAGCGCTGCAACTACAGCTCAGTGAATCGAAGAAAAAAAATGGAACAAAATGGCGGCTATTACTTTTTTGGAGCTGAGAGAAACACAGACTTCTTCAGAAAACTATTGAGGGCTGCAGCCTGCTAATCAATACCATTCCTGAGCTCATGGAGCACACAAAGCTGCTTACATGGCTTTTCCTTTCTCTCCTTCATCTTGCTCAGAGTCAAAGTCCTCCTGCCACAACTATTCCAGCTCTGGAGCAGAGCAGGCGCCTCTCAAGAGATGCAGCTTCAGTAGATGTAGATGTATGTTGTCGCTTGGCCCCTCCCCAGCACGGTCTAATTAGGCCCCCTCTCATACCCTCTGCGGTGGCTTGTGTAATCTGCCCACTATGTGTCTTAGCTCCTCGCCACCCCATATAATTGTCTGCCAGTTCCTCTCCAGTGGTGATGTGGGCCCTTTTCCCATAACAGAGACACAAAGGAGCAGGATAATGGCCCCCAGTTGTAGGGAAGAGAGCGGAGGCAGAGACAGAGGCGGAGTGGAGCCACTCCTCTCTGCTGTTTGAACTCTGCACAGTCTTGGCTCCAGACAGTCAGCAGGCCTGGAGGAGGCTGTCTGAGCCTTTATGGAGGAGGCGAAGTACAGAGACGCTGCACTCAGCAGAGCACGATTGGAAAGTAGTATTTTCAACACAAAATATGACGACCTGTCACAAAAAAAGCCCCTCTCTTCATTGTGTCTCTCTGCTGAAAGTACATTCCTCTAAAACTTCAAAAAAGCTCATCCAACAGTTTTGATGTCTTATAGAGCCCACTTTAAAAAAAACATTTCCTTGTAACTGCACAGTTCAGCACTCATTAAATCAGAGTGTTACTGAATGCCTCTATTGCTGAATGTTGGCAGGGACCTCTTCCCCCCCCCCCCCCCCACCACTACCACCACCGCCAATCTGACAACCCTACACCAGCAATTATGAAGGAAGCCAGCTAAACCACATCCACCTTGGCTGAAGTATTTAAGATTCCAGTAGGCTTGTAAAACTTCTTGGTTTCTCTGCATACATTCCAGTATCACTGTGGCGGTTTCAGGGTGCCGCATCCCCCGGTCAGTTACAACAACGTCCATTGTGAGACGAGCTGGCTGCGGGGACCTGCGACCACGGGCCAACGATAATGTGCTGAAGTAGAAACACCTTCGCAGCGATCACCTAACTGCTGAGACCAAGTAGTTTCATCATTTCCTCCTACACTGTCCACTACTGCACCATCTCTTCTTGGTCCTCACTACGGGGGCTCCTTAGGACCTCAAGGACACGTGGATCAGTTGAGTTTGCTCGTCTTAAAACCTAGCTATGAATATGATGCTGTAGATGCTACTGAAATATAAATATAATCAATTAACAGCTTTTTTTTTTTTTTTTACCCACTAGTGGAGCCATCACACTACTCTCCTCAATGACCATTCTGAATAAACTGTGAAATTACAGATCTGATAATTTTCTGCTTAGCAAAGATGAGTACAAGTTCACCTCTGATCTTTATATTATTTGCCTCTTGGCTAATTGGGGAAAAAAAAGGATCCTAGCCCTTGGTCTAAATGTCAAATGCCACACAAGGACAAAAACCTTATTTCAGTACAATAAATGATGGTGTGCCGAAGTATGTGATGGTTGGCATTTTAGACAAATCTCAACAGGGAGGGTTAAGTCTACTGACGACCTTAAGATATCAATACACTTGTTAAGATATCATGAAAATAAATCAGAGAGGAATATTGAAAGTGTGGTAATCAAAGAGCTAATGATGCAGACCAAACAAAGATAATTATTATGCGAATCCTTTATTATCAATGTGTGAATGGTGTTAGCTTTTTGTCTGGATATTAATAGTATATGAAAACTATACACCGAATCCAGGCTCATCCTAATTTTGCTGTATAATTTCTCAAATTGGTATTGAAAGATTCTTTATCTTTATATATATTTATATATATAATATATATAAGCCAAAGTGCATTTCCGTTTTTTTCCTCTTGTCCATATACACATTGCACCATACATAAATAATTACATTGTAAAAATGACTCCGTATTTACAAGTATAATATATATTTCATATAATATATAAAACTTTATATTAAATCTAGGTAGATGATATTTGGGATAGTTTGTGGGGTCCGTCTGTGTTATCTATGGTTGTTGAGGAGGATCTCCAGCCAGCAGGGGCAGGAGGTGATGAACTGTCTTGAGTAGCAGGGGCCCCAGCCCTTAGCAAAGCTGATGCGCACACTGTTGGGGTCATAGGGTCCGTCCAAGAGGTCAACCTCCGTGGTGTGCCTCAGGAGGCACGAACGCTCATAGTCAAACACCTTGATGGAGTAGCCCGGCATCACCTTCCGCACCACCAGAGTTCTGCTGTTAGGCACGTCCAGGGTTGGGGAGTTGACAAATATGGGGTGTTCACTGCGGTTATACGCCCAAACACCGTCCGGCTCTTTGCTGAGTAGGATGCCGTAGCCGATTTTGCCTCGTGTGCGCTGGACTGTACTGCTGCGGTGTTCCAGGTTGAGCTGGCCCAGGCAGAAGCCCGTGCCCTGAGGTAGATCATAGAAGATGCTGACGGAGTGCTCGTATACTGTGTAGAGGCGACCCACGCGTGTGCGGTGCTCCCAGTACGCCACATTACACCAGTGGCTCTGCTTCGGGGCGTCAGGCGACATACTGGCATCTAGAAGAGACAGGGACAGTCATTAAACGAAACATAAACAAAAGCAAACAGGCCTAGTAAAAACGAAGGCTGAAGTTTTAGGGGATTAACTATCTCTTTTTATTGTTCAGAGCAGATGGCCACACTATAAATACTGAAGGAGGCACTGTATTGAAATCTAAGCCTTGTATAAATACCACTGCATGCACATCCGTCCAACGCACGCACACATGCACGTACGCACGCACGCGCAGGCTACTATACATATCCTGGGGGTGGAGTGTAGTGAAGTCAGTCCAAGTGAAGACCTGCAGTTTCCTCCTCTGCCTCAAGAGGGCACTGTAACGATTAGCCACTGACCGCGCAGCACAGAGGCAGTCACTGCTTCTTACACATGCACTTTCAAAACAGCATGTGCTTCCTAAAAATTAATCTGGGATTAGACTAAATTTGCAAATAACCTCCTGCAGTAGTGTGTTTGGGCTGGATAAAAAGTCTACTTTTTGAAAAGTCAGTGTTTTGCCTATGCACATTTTAATAAACACTACTGAAGACAAAAAAAATGTTTTCTTTTTACAGTGGAACAAAGTTGGCACCTCATTCCTAAACATCTCTGTCCAGTAAATCAGCTTGCTAATTCAGTTTTCATGGCTGCAGTCTGTGAACTCTTTCCAGTGACAGCCCTCAGCACTCCAAAGTGAGTTACTGCTCCCTGGGTGGACTTCTATCTTCACTATAGTGAACAGACACACAGCACTGTTGACTACTTTCAGAGGCTGCTTCAGTCCACACAAGCTCAAAGCTGTCATACAGTTATACTGCTCATAAAATCTGTGGTACGAGGAGAGGGGCGGGTGGAAGAGGAAGAAAAAGCACAGAGAGTCCCATGATCTCACATCCGTCTCTTCACCCTTTACTTCTCCAGAATGAGGGTGCCTCTTTCTCCTCTTTCCTCATCTTCCTCACATTCCACAAGAGTGGGGGTGACGGGAGAGGGCCAGGCAGGGGGTCCCCCTCCCCCTCCACCCAGCTCTTCCCCCTGCTGTGGGCCCAGGGACGGCATTCAGCTCCCTGACAACTTAGCACAAGCCCGTGACCCGCTGACCCCCCAGCCTTCATGCTATCAGCTCCCATTAACTCACACACAGAGTGATGCCATTATTTTGCTTCAGAGGGTCTATTGGCACAGAGGATTTAAAGCCTGGGCCTGTGGCCTCATTCCTTTCAGTCTCTCTGCTCTCAGGGCTTAATGACCGCCCGCCCCATTAACAAACGCCTTTAAGGTGGAGCATCGCAGATCCACACAGCAACAAATGCCTCGCTCACCTCCCACCCAACTAAACCTTTCTGCTGAGTGACCCACACTGGTAAAGTTTATACAAAGATTAGCAAAAACGTTGACCAGACTTGCACAGACAAAACGGCTGCTGGTTCAAGGCTCACTGTGTTGTGGAGGGGGAGGAAAAGAGTGAGTGAGTGGGGATGTGTGTGGGTGGGGGGAAGCTGCAGACAGGCTCTCTGTGTGTTTGCGCACACACTGATGGCTGAAATGACCCCCTCTCTTCAGGGGCCCCAACATGCATGTGCCATTAGTGAATTCCACACTCCAGCTCCTCCACTCTGAGCTCAGCTTTTACTTCAGCGCGGCGCGGCCACACAAAGAACTCAGCCTCAACTTGTTTACGGCTCTCTATTGTCTCAAATCAAATGGAGCCCACACATCAAGGTAAACTTACTTTGAAACTGTGCACGCAAACACAAAAGACCAAATGGCTACCGTCTCCTCCTTTTTAGACGGGAAGAATAAAGCAAAAGCAATTTGGTCAATAGTGTCTAGTTTTCACACGTAGCCCGGAACAAAGGTAGTCAGTAAGACTGCCAGGACCCAAAAGAGGAATGAGCAGGACAAAGGTTAGAAATATCTCAAATGTTAAGTCTGAGAGAAGACAATGAGCCAGGCCTTTTCCTGTTGCTCTGTTGTGTCAAGCGTCTACGTGTGCCTGTGCGCACACGTGTCTGCTTGGACAAGGATGAAAATCAGCCATCGTGTTTGTGTTTTTGTCCTGAACTTGTGTGTTTTGGCTAAGTGGTAGTGCTGAGATGAAGGCTCTGAGAAAAGAACTCATTGGGATCTTTTTTAACAGAGCAGATCTATCACCATCGGCAGACTGTTTGGACAATATCACCACGGCAACTAAGGCCTCCGCTGCTTGCCCTACGTCAAATGCTCAGTCTCTTACATTTTGAAGGAAGCCTTGTTTCTTCAGTGATGTTTGGATGTGAATCTGAATGTGTTTATCTACCTTTTCCAAACTGATATATGAGAGTATGAGGCCAGCTTTAATTATCATTATAAGACCAAACCTAAAAGGCGGTGAAGGAAGGGCGTGTGTCTTCCTCCCCTCTGACCACAGCAAAAGCACCCAACTCTGCATGTTGGGCTTTCAGAGGGTCTGCTCAGGGCGGAGCCATGATGGGCTGGGAGCAATTACTGCTGCTCTGCATCCATTTAACCCTGCCACCTTTTAACAGCTTAGTTTACCCATTAGAATAGTAGCGTATGTTATTATTGTTATTTTATTCTCAAAAGCCTCTCCTCTTAGTGTCAGTCTTAGAGTCAATGGAAGAAGCCACAGTATGGCCGTTGCACTTCCAGTTCCTGTTGAACGGGAGAAGGAGTTTATTAACTCTGATGCCTTACATAACCAAAAAGTGGAGGTACATGGATCTGTGGAAGCCGTTTGGTCTACAAAATGTAAACCAAATGACTTCATGGAACAAAGCAGTTTGCAATATGATAAGTAATGATGATAAGTCTCTTTTTGGCTTTCCCTTAAGGGTCGAGAAATAAGTAAACAGATTACAACACTCAAAATGTAACAAGCCCTCTCACACTTTCAGTGAATTGAATGTAACCTTGGTCGCCTGAATCTGCACGTAGTACACGTCTTACTACAGTCACACAGTAAACAGAGATTTTTAACGAACACTTCTCCAACTACAGAAAGAATTTAGTGTGCAGAGCTTGATTTCCACAACAAGGCATGAGCTCCATGGAAACCATGTGAAAATGTTGATTTTTCTGTTTCCCTGTGGTCTGTCTGATTGGAGGAATTCAAAGTATCAAAGGCAGGACATCAGGTCTGATAACAAACACAGACTTATATCAGTTCGTGAGACACTCGAATGTCTACAAAACAAACTAAAATGTCAGCTTTCGGTATAGGTTTAGCATAAATTATTATTCTGCATGAAAAGTGAGAGCGCATGAAGATAATCAGCGATGGAGGAAGAATTCAGATCCTGTACGTGAAATTGTGCAAAGAAAATGTCACTTAAGTCAATGTATGTACGAATTTTTGGCAAAATGTATTTGAAGTATACAAAGTAAAAGTTATTTTTTCAGAAAAATGCCTCCTGTGAGTGTTATACTATGATGTTATTTGGATCAATATTACTGATGCATTCATATAAAAGTAGCTTTTTACTGTTTTAGTTCATGGAGGGTAATTTGAATTAGATTTTAATCTAATAACAGTGCATAATATTTTATTAGATCTTCATATATTGTGTGTGAGAAATCTGAAAAGTAACTAGTAACTAAAGCTGTAAATTAATGTAGTAGAGTAAGAAGTAAAAAGTTGCATGAAATGGAAAAAAATTAAGTACAGTACAAGTACCTGAAAGTTGTACTTTTGCACGGTACTTGAATAAATGTTCTTTGTTACATTACAATACTGATGATAATATTAAGCTACTGCGATTGAAACGGCTAATACTGATCACAATTAAACTGTTAAATAGTTTTTTTTCTCTGTTATGAGAGAAAACCAACATGCCATTAACACAAGCCTTAAGTATGCCAGTGTTAAACACAACTTGCCCAAGCCTTTTCCACAGGTTTACATATGAGTGCAAGGAACTGCTATGAGTTCCTTGCACTCGAGGGCGAGTCTGGATACTTACTACTAAGTACACAAAAATGGGGGCCTGAGAGTTTCAATGGCAATCCTTGATGATCATCCAGTAATGCTCTTAAAGACAGCATGAAAAGGACGGGGGGAAAAAGGGCAGAGGGAGAAGCAGAAAAGAGCTGCCCCGGGGTAAACACAGCTCCGCAGCTTTGGAGTGAGATGAATGGGAGGCCGAGTGTCAGGGACAGGCAGACAAACAACAGCTTCCCCTCCGTGCTAACATCTCCCCACCAAGCTCCGGGGCCACCTCCATTATACTTCATCTCTCCTAATCCAGAGCGGGATAGGGACATTGCTGTAAAACTGTGCTGAGGAGGAAGAAAAAAGAAAAACACTGTTGCGAGTCCCTTTAAGCAGCGCAGTCGAGGGGAGGAGAGCAGCGAGGAGAGGAGGAGAGGGGGTTTGGGGAGGGGGGGGGGGGGCAGTCTCTCATCCTGTGCCAAGGATTAGATTCCCCTCCAGCTATTAGACTCTACCAATGAACTGATAGGCTGGGGGGCTGGTGGTGAGGAGGGGGGGAATGAGGACTGTGTGTACACTGTGGTTGTGTGTGTGAAAATTTAGGGGGAAAAATTGAGCATTCCTGTGCACCCCCCTAATTTGTTTGATTTAACTTTCTTTTACGACTAAAACAACAAAGTTGAACTAAAGCAAAAGCCTCCTCCTGTTCAGAGTATGGTATGGCTTTAATGTTGTAGACAGCGGTTCCTACTGGCCAACTCCAAACTCTGAGCAGGCCACATTTAGGCTGGCGTCTGGGCTATCGCTGCCATCAAAGTCGGCTTTATCAGGCAGACACGCTAACTGGAGCTGCTCTTATATGTCTATGGATTTTTCTCCCTGAGGTCTGGCCTTTCTCTGCTGAGAGAGAGCGGGAGAGCGAGAGAGAGATAGAGAGAGCAAGAGACAGAGAGAGAAAGAGAGGAAGAGATATGTGCAGGGAGAAAACACTGTGGGAGCCGGAGAAACTGAATCCAGTCACCAAGCCTGGCTGGTCACAATGGGAATGCTTTACATTGTCATCCACTTCCTCTCCACTTTCCCTCCGTTTCTGTTTCTGGATGACCCCTTGAGGGAGGAAAAGTGCTGTACCCTTGATAGCAGATAACTAACAGAATCCATAAATTAAATCAATAAACAACAAAGGGTGTAAAAAGCACAGGAAGCTAAGGAGGCGAATATGGAGGAGCCGTCTGGGCGCATGAGTAAGAGACCACTGGTTTGAGGGGAGATGACTTTTTTTTTTAAGAGGGAAGAAAATGTGCTGCTCATTTCCTCAAAGTTTCTTCCAAAGCTGGGAAGTGTGAGAGACACAGAGCACAAGTGATGGTGGTGATGCAAGTGAGGCCTAGGAGAGTCCTCCAGGGCATATAAAAACTCTGTGAAAACTGTGGGGAATGTTTGTAAATGTCATATCTACAGGCGGCGTTAAAGCCCAGCGGAGTCTGAGAGAGCACAGAAAGCAAAACAGTCAGCGAACATCCTGCTGGGTGGCTGTGCCCTTTCACCTCCGCATACAACCTATCTGTTTGTGTGTGTGTGTGTGTGTGTGTGTGTGTGTGTGTGTGTGTGTGTGTGTGTGTGTGTGCGTGTGCGTGCGCGTGTGCGTGTGCGTGTGTTTGTGTGTGTTTGTTTGTGAGTGTGTGAGGGAGGTTCGAGCCAAGAAGGCTGGAGCGTTTGAGTAGAGGAGACCCTGCACATTCCTGAACCCCTCCTCCTTCCCTCGCTATGCCTCCTAACTTCCTACTCTGGTTAGGACTGTAGGGGGTGGGGGTGCATCAAGAAGGTTGGTTTCTTTCTCCTTTAAGAGTCTTGTTTGGGGGAAAATTCTCACCAAATCACACGTCACATGAGGGGGGAAGTGTTGGCTGTGTGGTCTGACACTTTTACAGACACACTTTTATTTGATTAATACTTTTCTTTAGAGTCGAAAGGGAGGAAACAGACTTTAGCTGGCCTATATAGTCAAGCTATGTTGAAAGCTTGGTTTCAAATGAACAATAACAAGGAACTCTATTATTACGAGTTATATTAGTCTGACTAATTTAAGGCGAAAGGTAGGTATTTGGTTTCCACCGGGCAGGGAGGTGAACCAGCTATAATGGACCGAGTTGCCGTTCAAACAATGGTTTCCTATTGATTGGCCCAGTGGATCAGAGTCTGTATGGAGAATGTGTTCTGTCAGGATAATGTGGCACCAGAGTTTCTGTTTCAATCACAACACTTGCTGGGCTGTAACTCACACTGCTCCACCGCGGGCATCCAGACACCAGCTCCCCAAACAAAGACAACTGTTTCCCCCATCTCCGACAAGGCAGCCCGTTCACAACAAGCAAGACATTCATTAAAAATGCAGGAGTGAACATTTCCAATAATTCACAAAGTCCTTCCCTGTCAACATCTGCAAAAAATCTTGAAGCTAAAGGGAATGGCAGGATTTCATTAAGTAAATTATGTGCTGGCAGTCACAGAGAGGGGAAGAGGGGGAAGCTACAGCCAGACCTCTAATCTAAACCGTACCCTGAAATGCGACAGCCTGACTGCACAAACTGAGCCACACAGCAAAGACTTCAGAAATGCACACAAATAAAAGATAAGTAAAACACACATTACAAAAGTAAATACAATTTTCCCTGGGGAAGAATATCAATGAGAATTTTCAAATAAGCATGTTTATGACTTGCATTAACTACTACTTGCAAAAACTTGATTCCAAAATACAATTTGTCTTGTTAAGTTGTGCTTTGTTTAGAACATGAGGACATACATACTTGAACATGCTCAGGAAATAATACCTTGGTCAGAACAGAGCACTAAGCCACTGTAAACACTATATTATCAGGAGTGTTTTGCAGGACTGTCACTCAAAATAAAGGTTTACAGCTCAGATTTAAAGACATCATCTTTCTGGAACAAGATGAAAGACTCCAAATAATGTCTACCAAACTTGGCCCCAAGTTAAGACAAGGGAGTGGAATGAAGATATAGCTCCAGCAGATCAAGTTCAAGATAAGGAAAGATAAAAAAAGCATCTAATCTCTGCCTCTCAGTTTGCACAGATGCAGCAGAGAGAAAATTAACAGGCCTTGATACACTGGGAGTTTACTCCTCAACACATCAACAATGAGCTCCTATCCTTTCCCTCCGGCTGTAAAAGGTTTGTGTAGAGATGTCGGATGACATGGGCCCCTTCAGTTAATCCACACACAGCATTCTGGAGGCTCAAAGAATGCGCTGGCTATTCTGAGTTTTAAAAATACTGACACCATAGGTTCAGGCACAACTGTCAATGCTCCTCTGGGGAGGAAGGGAAAAAAATCTTAAATCTATTTTCGCCAGCAATCAGACCATAGGCCTAAATCATAGCTGGCCAAGGCTAGTGTCTGGATTTATAATTGTGGGTAAAATGGTCAGAAAATAAAAACAGCATCCACAACTGGCACCTCCTTCACCACTGCTTGCCAGGCTAGCACATTTACAGTGACCAGCTCAAATGGAGTATTGTTCCCCCTCTCAGCCTTGAGAGGAGGCACACTAAAACACTAAACTAACAGTTGGACATACCATACATTTTTAATGGCATCGCACGCTCTTTATTTGTTGCTGTAACCCTTTGCCCTGAGCTGAATGAATGGAGCTATTGGTGGAGGCTGGTGCTGCGCTGCGGTGTGAAGGAAGAGAAGATGGTAACAGCAGCCCTCCCTGAGCACACGACAAGATTAGCTCACTCACTTTGTTTGCTAAGGTAGAATATGGGGCACAAATTATAGCCTGAGCACACCTCCTGTTATTTCTACAGACAGTAATTTCTATCTGTGTGGTAAGCCCTAAAATGAAACATAGTCCATCTTATCCTGAGCACAGTACACTCCGCAAATTCAAATGACAAGCGCAGCACTGTGAGCTTAGACTCATAGTTGTGTATGAGGCTATAGATTTATCTTTATCTGGGAGCCCTTCAGAAGTTAGTCAAACACCCAGCAGCACTGGCACCACTCTGGCTTGCCAGGCAGAGACAGATAAATATTAAGCTCAGCAGGCAAGTTTCTGTTGACATGTAAGGGGTTTCAGGCCTCTCCAAGGACTGCTTTAGATTAGCATGGCTTTCACTCTGCACATAGAGGTCACATTACCTCATCACGTCTAGGACCTGTGTTGCTAGTTCTGACTGAAAATCCAATCTTAGAGCAAATTGTATGTGAAAGAATCCCAACACAATGGCAACTACAACCCCCACCCTCCATCTATGTGACAATTTAGAAAGCTTCCTTCAAACTCATTTACCGCTGCTTGATACAGATGTCCCACACTTAGGAGATTTCTCTATGAGACTATGGAAAGGCTTATTGGAAATGCTGTTAATCTTGACTTGGTTCACACCTTAAAGCCTTAACAAAACTCTAAAAACCTGGAAAACACAAAGTAAAAGTCAAATCAAATGGCCAGAAAATCTTGTTGCAATGTGACAGATGGGAAATAGACTACACTGCAATTGCACAAATACAAACACGCAACACCCTTCTATCCATAACAACAAACATGTTATATGAGTGAGTCATTTAGAACATAGAGGAATCTGAGGATCATCAATGTCTTAACCCCTGATGGATTTCTGACCCACCACAGTCTAACAATGCTGAGAAAGGGAAAATGAAAAATGGCCTTATCGCAATTATCAATGGCTCTTTTTCTATGTGTATGTGTGTTACGTAAGGGGAAACGGAAGCCAGCCTCCCAGGACAGGAACGGATACTTGAGACAAGGACTGAAGGTACAGGCCCTACTACAGAGAGAATAGAGCACAAGACCCTTCAGGATGTATAGCTACAACCCTCCGCCCCAGCTTAAAAATGGACTCTGCAAACTGGACATGACAAACGGGTGAGGAGAGCCTCCTCATATCCCCCCGAGATGCTGGCCTTCTCTTCAACATTCCTCAGTCTCCCCCTGTCAAAGGGGCAATTCACCGCCTTGCATTGCTACAAAACCCAGGCAGCTTTTTTAAAACAGGATGTTTGTCTGAGGCCTCCTTCCCCTCAAATAAACAATCCGCAAAACCTGATTTCGGGAGGCAGGGTGGAAGCACTCGAGTCACATTATTTCCACATCCCGTATCCTGGAGCATTGGGGCTCCTGAGGGAGTGTGGGCGGCCAGGCGCTGGGAAGGCTCAGGGCTGCGGTGGAAATCTGAGGCCATGTGCCAGGCTGCAGGGGGAGATGAGCCCAGGCTGCCTCACTCTGGGGTCTGTGGGACTGAGCAGGGGGGATCATGCCTCGGGTTGGGGAGGGGGACATCGCTAACATGCTGATGCAGTTGTCACTCCATCAGGCCATACCTCTGTCTGAGCAGTGCAGAGTCAGAGTACTGCTGCGACATAAAGACAACTAGATGTCTGCACAGTGAGAAATGAATACTGTGTATACACAACACACTACATTTTAGAGATAGAGGAGCATGATGACAGCTATTAGCATTCAAGTGGATATGATAATTTCAGAGCTATAAATTAACCATTTGGCTATGGATCTGGGTATGCTGTAAATGATGTCACCTACATTAAAAATAGAGCACAACTTAAAAGAGCCATGAATAAAATACAAAGGCCACTTCAATTAACAGAATAGATGATCTAATGCGGAAAAACATACCGAGACAATTCAGAGCAAATTAAATGGTAAATGGACTCGCAGTTATATAGTGCGGACCACTCAAAGTGCTTTACACTACATGTCAACATTCACACACATATGCACACTGATGACAGAGGCAGCGATACAAGATTCCACTTGCTCATCAGGATCAAAACTAATTCACATTCACACACAGATGGCACACCTTTTGGGCGCAATTTTGGGTTCAGTATCTTGTCCAAGAACACTTCGACATGCCGACTGCTGGAACCGCTGATCTTCCGATTTAGAGCCCGACCCGCACTCCCTCTAAGCCACAGCCAAATTAGAGGTGCAATTTATCCCAAATGTTTTCAGATGCATACAGTAAATATTCTTTTTAATTGGATTCCGAGCAGAAGTGGAATCATATGCCTTCAAAGTCAGATCAACTAGAACAGGTCCGGTCTAATCTACTTTAACCAAGAGAAGCATCGTGGGCCTCGATTAGACTTTCTAATTATTCCATGCATTTCCACTGTCTCTGACACAGACAGAGTGAATAGTTTGATACTTAGCGCCTCTTCCTGACATAGACGGACAGGCTGTGATTAGTATTGACTGCACAATTTAATTAGCTTTGCTCGTGCGTGTGAATGTATGTCTGTATGCCTCTGCACTTATGTGAGGACCCTGAGGAAGAAACAAAGACTTAATATATATACAGAAGCTTTACGGATGCGTTTTCGCGGTGCCAGCACCTCCGCATGGAACACCGTGAATTCCTTGAGCAATCTGTTGTGTGACTCACATGAGGCCCTTCCCATCTACTAACTGCTTTGTTCTGCCTGGAAGAATCAGTCAATACCGGAGTGGACCTGACACAGTGCCTGTCTGCAGACGAGACATCCAGAGAGACAGCGCTGGCCTTTCCTGCCGAGACAGGCAGGCAGACGGAGGAGGGCACTGTATGATTACTGTGTGGGAACCCTGACTACCTGCCCTCTTCCCTCCAGTAAGCGCAACAGCAGTCAGTGTTATCCACGTCTAACAACTTTCAATCTTTCCGCTCCTCCGGTCCAACTTTCCTACCCTCTCAGGAAGGAGAAGGAAAAAAACGAGGATAATAAAAGAAAAGTATGATTACTCAGGTCACTGTGCATGTCTTTTGGTCACCCAGGAAATCTGAGGGAGCCCCTCCATTTACATTGGTGAGCTCAACTTACACCAACAGGAGTGTGTACACACAGTGTTATGCTGACAAATTCCACAGGGTTGATTGAGGACACAACCTCTGATGACTAAAGAATGTAGGCAAACTGGAGCCATGATCTTTCAACAGTCTTAACCTGGCAAAGAGGGATGACCTGCATCATCCATTGTACATAAGCATAGTTAATACGATAATTACTACTCACAGTGACACTTATTGCTCTTTAAATGACCATATCCTCAATGACTGAAATTCTTAAGTAGCAACGCAAAGACATCTTGGCATACCTCCTCACATTGAGAGCAGCATTACAACGAAGAAGTGACAAACATAAAGAGCCCCTAATGTCAGAGACAATGTGACTGACATAATAGTTTCAATGTGTAGGGGGAAAAACCCCCACTCAGACAGTCATACAGGAAGCAATGAGACCTGCTTCAAAGGGCTTCATTCTGAGGTCCACACGACACGGCACAGGCAGTGAGGAAACAGGTGTGCGGGCAGACTGGGAGGGTAGCACCAGCAAAGGCACATTCCCTCACACACACAGGGCTAAGGTATACTGTGTATGCAAGCTGCGTCTGCTCATGACGTAAACAGATATCACAGAGCGCCTGGTGGGGCTGTCTCTCCCCCACAAAGCCATGTTTAAATAAAACACTGTGAATGGTTCAAATGTCTATGACCACACAGTAACTGGAGGTGTGACACTAAGAGTAATACAATAATGTGCACATGGGGAAGCTTTTTAAGAATGCCTGAGTAAGAACATTTTAGCATTTTAACAACTGCAAGAATCCGCCAGAGGGATGAGAGAAATGTATCTGCTGTTAAATGCAACTCTAACATTAATTTGTATATATAGTGTATTGATTCAAAGACAAATCTGATATTCACGTGGCACTAAATCTAAAGCAGAGGAAGAATTACTTTTTGAATTCCACTGAATATATATTCATTATGTTGATGGCTATGGAAGAACGAGCTAATCCACCAAAACAACCAGTTCCGATCAGTTTCTCTGCCTTTGTGTGATGCAGACTAATGCTCAGTGGGTATTTCTGTAGCCTCGGGTTGTAAAGTGTAGTTGATTATTTGACTACACCCCACCCATCCACCAAGTGCCCCCCAGACTTGCTTTTTAAGAGGTCTACTTGTTCCTGCATGAGGGGTGGAGTCTGGATCCCATACAACTCCGGTTACACACACACACTCTCTCTACCCGAGGTGCAGGGGGATTCACAGAGAAAGTCATCTCCAGGTCAACACAGGATAACTTGACAATATGCATTACATGCCTACGTGTTATAGCAGAACTAAGTGGGCTTTATAAGAAGGCCTTCGGGCTCTTGGTCTTATGATGGAATATGCTTGGCAAATACTTGGTGGAAGATCTGTTTCACTGACAAGATACTGATGGTTTGTTTCCCTCAACAAGGACACTCTTTTGTATCTAAAACCAAAGAAGCATCATTCGGTCCGAATGCAACATAATCAGGGACAAACTGGCTACACCGTTTAGCTCGCAGCACGGAAAACTACCACCCTGCTGAGCACTGGTCATTCTGCTTCCCAAGTCCAAGTTGCAGAGTGTGTCCCAGCCAACGCAGCGTGATCCGGCCCGGCCTTTACGAGCAGCGACACAGTTGGAAGAAACCAAAGCCTAGCATGTCTAGATCCTCCCTCCTCACCACAGTCTCTGAGGAATTGTGGTGCGCGCTCTGACAAGCCCCTCATTTGTTGACTCAGGGAGTGTCGCCGAGCCATGCTGAGGTGGTGACAGCATGTGTACTGGAGAGGAGGGGGCCCTTGCTGACTGAATACTTCACTGCCAGGTAGCCATGTCAACTGCTCAGTTTCCAGGCCTCTGAGCCATGGCAGACCCTTTAACAGGAAATGTTGTTCCCTGCAAGTCCCAAAATGAGGGCTCTGACTCCCCATCTACATGATACTTTACATGCTCACTGCGGACCTAGTATGGAGGGGGAGGCATGCTTACTCTATGCCATGAGAAAGGAGTGTTTCATTTCAAATTAGAGGACAGGACTGTTTCTACTCGCTTCCTTTGGTGTGGCCCCATTCACAGGAGAAACTCCATTTCCCTGAACCCACCCCTCCCTGCAGCCCACTTACAGCCAGGCTTGGTAGAGTTGTATGTGTGAGTGTATGTGCACATGCATGTGCACAACTATGTGTGCTTGTGTGTGTTTCTGAGTGAGCTTGGATCTTATTACAGTTTGATCCCACTCAAATATTTCTGAAAGAAAAACAGAGGGGAGGCCGGCTCTGTGGCCAACGCACACGCCCCACTGAACCTCTGCACCACTTACAATGAAACCTTTATCTTTAAAGCTCCGAATGTTTGTAATAACCCTTAATGAGAAGGAATAAAGTGCAACATCAAAATGAAATTATCTTCATGAGTTTGCATATTCATCCAGTTACACTCAAAAGCTACGCAGAGTAGAGTACTGAACTGTTATAGTACAATTTGAAATAATTATACCTCCTTTTCCTTCTTTTTTTTTTAAAACTAATCATATTTTTTTTACCATTTTAGGAAAATGCAGCACTAAAAGTCACGGTAGCTCTGTGATTTATTCCTGTGATAATATGTTGATTCATAGATTGTATTATTTTGATTTAAAGCTATATGCACAGACATGCAAATACATCAGCATGGAAGACACTTATCTCTTATTTACAAATGAATATCTGTCTTATGAGCTTTATTACTCGATCTATCAACCTAAATCATACTTCAGGGAAAAAGCAAAGCCCCATGATCCATGTACTAATGATCTTTATCGCGTGGATGATTTCATCATCAAACATCTCTTTTAATGAAACATAGTACTAAACATAATATTTTCACATGACAAAGTGGAAGCTCTTTTTTGAGTGAAGTTTTTTTTTAGAAAGTCACTCTTTATTCAAGCTGGTTAATGAGTCATTATACGGGCCTTTCTACTTCAAACAGCTTCTCACACATATATCCAAAATCATGTAAAATTATTAGGTTAAGTTGATATTTACTTACTTATATTTACTAGTATCTACTACATGTCCATACTCACTTCTATGTGTGTGTGTGTGTGTCAAACCACCCTTCTGCTGCAAACAGCATTTGACCACCCAAAGCTAAACAGTATGTCTACTGTGCCAACCAAAAAAGAAATGCCCCCTCTTATAAAATTTACATCACAACAGAAAAACACATGAACTTGTTTGACGACTGTACTTCAGTATTTACAGAGTGGCTCCTCTGGGATGACAAACTTCTGGTAATCCTTAATTTCTAAAATCAGACATTTCTGATATAAACTCCTTATTTGGAAACTGGTGAAAGTTGGAGAAACACACCCACCTGAGAATTCCCCTGGTGTGTTATTTGGTGAGCTGGCTGCCTCAGTTTCAGTGTAAGACAATGTGGAGTCTGACAGATCTGTGGGGACACAAAACACAAATTATGCATCTGCGGCTTGTCTGATCTGTCACTAACCATCAGCACGAGAGAGACTCAATTGCTACCTCTGTGTACTTCTTCAGTTCAACGAGAAAATGTTTCTTATTTTGCATTAAATTCAAACAATTAGCACCACGTTGGGCTTCATCTCATATTAGATAACCTGGCAACTTCACGAACAGGCCTTTACCTGATGACATCCCCCTCAATGCCGCCAGAAACCTCAGCTGTAATCCAGCTTGCAGGCCCAGCTAGCTGCCAGGCTCCAAAGTCCCATCAGCCCCCAGTACATACGACCCACACTGGCTCTGGCTGGCATGCTGACATCATGCCACATGCTGGCCTAGGTCTCATCTCAAAGCTACCATGCAGTTTGCCAGTAACTGTACCCAATTAGAGCCATTAACATTTTCCACATTATTTTATTTCTTTTTTCTTCCTGTTAAACCAGAGCATGAACAAAAGACTGCCTGTGCCCTTTGCAGGCCCTTAATATCTGTAATTATGAATGAAAAACACACTAAATCAAATCATTACAGTTTTACAACTACCTGGTTACAAGTCATAACACAGAGGATCAATGTTAACAGCAGAGTTCAGACGAAACAATAAGGATGAAACATTAAGCTTCAGGTGTGTCACTCACCCAGTGGCTTGTGTTCTTCATTAGGGGAAAGCCTCGAATAAGGAGGTGGGGGTGACTCTGTAACACAAAACAATTCATGTCAGTATGCTAATAAAGGGAAGAAATGCTGTTTATAAGAAAGAAAGGTAAAACAGTTTGGGGATCTAAGAAGAGAATTTATTCAGCCCTGTTTACATACTTTGATTATCATATTGTAAAAATTAATTGTGTGTTGACAAGTAAATAGTATCTGATATAAAGTGGCTGACAAAGCTGGTTAGTGTAATAACTGTAATTGTTACCTATTACAACTATTGAAATAGTTTCACTTCCGTTTTGAAAGTAGACACCAAACTACATCTCAACTCTCACAGCTTTGTGTCTGCACTACAGACAAGGTCATTAAAAAGCTAATAAAGCCAACAGAGAACTATGTTTTTGTTATTTTTATTAA
Source organism: Ophiodon elongatus (assembly GCA_016806645.1). Lineage (NCBI taxonomy): Eukaryota > Metazoa > Chordata > Actinopteri > Perciformes > Hexagrammidae > Ophiodon > Ophiodon elongatus. The sequence continues at coordinate 3,631,107 of JACSYO010000489.1, read as the reverse complement.
AGCATGTTGTATTTAACTGAACCAGTCGTCACAACAACCACAGAGACTAACTAACTATAACTTTCAGTTAGTAGTTTTTGACGAACCAGAGTAAATCTCTGCTTTTTAACTTAACACTGTGTTCCTTGATTTAAATCCAATAAAAAGAGAAATGAAGAAAATAACTTGCACAAGAAAGAAAGCAAGAAAGCACAAAGGAAAGAAAACTTAGTGAGCACACTGTGACCTCGCCTACAGAGAAAAGGGGAAGGAGAAAAGCATAATAGCAGCGGGTCCTTTAAGAGTGGCGGCAGTAATTGCTGGGATCTGAACTCAGTCACTCAGATACACAGCTAGTCAGTCTGGCGCCAGTAGTATGCAAACTGTATATTATCACCACTCCTTCACCTAAATAGCATGAGGGGACCTCCTTAGGACAAAAGGGCTTTTAGTGCGCAACTTGAAACTGATCTCATTCGAAAAGTATAATGCCTGGCAAAATAAAAGGAAAAAGTTTTTGCCCACTTCAATCCAAGGTCTATGCAAAACATTATACATTGTTGTATTCCTTACAAACCTTTACGTAAGAGCATACCAGAAGTAGTTTACTTTCATATTATTCTAAAAATCAAACCCAAGTAGATTTAACAGCGTTGTCAAATGCTTCCGCACTACTTGTTTTTAAGCATTGAGTTGTGTTTGACAAATGATTAAAATGTGTTTAAACTAAAACACATTTCATGTATTGAATGTTAGTCTCACTTAATTCCAGATTTCTTGCTTCCAGATTTGCAAACACTGTAAAAACCACTGATTAAGGTCTTGATTCAAAGCCCCCCTTCTTGAATAGCATGAAAGAAATACCAGCTCCATCGGGCCACGCATGAGCGCATGTGAGATATGTCTACTACGAGCCTTAGTCCCAATATGGGGTATGCGCCCCTCTCCCTCTCTGGAGTCAGTGGGGTCGAGTGGCCTAGCGTTTAAGGTTTGCCAAATCACAGGCTTGCCCCCCTGCCAAACCTGAATCTGTTTAATATAGGTCAGGGAAGTTCTGCCATAGATAGCTCATTGATTGTGAAGCTCAATCCTCGACCACAACAACAAAACTGATCTCAGCCACTAGGTTCAAACCCCTGAGTGGGTCTTTACTGTCATGTCATACACTGTTGATAGTTCAGCCTACCTGGCAAAAGCCCTGCAAGAAACAGGTAACAACCGAAAATGGCTTTCGTGACAATCGCACTGAGGTATTCAGACACATTAAAAATGTCATGTACTTTATGTTTCTCTGGAATTGATTAAAGACTTAATGCTATAAAGCTGTAAGGACAGCAGCAGCCCTCACAGTATTAACAGTATCCTTCATCAAACGCCCAGCAATGCTCTGGTGTACACCAAACTCTTCAAATACAACTTTCAAAGCAACTAAAATCTTTAAAAAGTGATAAACATATTAAAACTAATCAATATTTTTCTTGCTTTTTGGTATTTTTGCTGAATACACTAAACGTAATCAAGATAACATCAGAATAACATCAGAATAACATCAAACTGGCATAAAAGTTGACTCTCACATTCATGTTTAGTTACATGTGCCCCAGCTCTAAAGGATTTTTATTATTGTGCACCTTGCCATTTGGATGACTTGAGTAATCATTAACTATTTAATCAAACGGCCAGCCTTTCTCTATCTCACATTATGAAAGAAAACCTAACAATACCACATGGGAAAGATTCTCTGAGCATATTTCAAGGCCCTGAACAGTTTTACGATCTTGAAAAGTTAGATTCTGCTATAAAACTGTCAATATGACCTTTTTAGTTCTCTTTAACGTCATTTGGCAAACGGACAAAATAGAGCTGACTGTTATGTATCTGCAGCATTTTACTTGCATGTTTATAGAACATAGGCATGTCCACAAGTAAAGATGGAATTCTACAAAACTGTGGTGAAAGACACACAAACAACATGCACGCAGATGTCATGATGGACTACCTGGGGACTTCACAGCCCAAAGGCAGCATCTACCGAGGCCTGTAAGGTGCTTACCTGGCCCACAGAGCCGGCTGTAGTGATAGGGGTTGCAGCATACTGTTGGACTGTCCAGAGCCCCAAAGCTCTTACACTCACAGAGCGGTTTGAGCTGGGCAGGGTGCTGGAGGTCGGACCAGCGGTACAGTTTACACACGAGCAGCTGTGGGGATGCCACATGGCCGCCCAACCTCAGCTCTGTCCGGGGAATCATAACACAGTCGCTCGGCATCCCTCCTCTGGACTCCACTGCCTCCAGTAAGGTATCCAGCGCCCGTTCCTTCAGCCTTTTTAAAAGAGAGTATGTGGCCGATTTCAGTTCTTGCTCCAACACCGTGCGCGGCATCGCCTCCTGCGGCTCAGGAGAGCCGCTATCCCGTGGTCCAAGGCTCCTCAACACGAAGTGACACGAGCCCGGTTCCGCGGTACCCTGAGCCGTCTCCGGACCCCTGAGCTCGGAGTGGTCCCGGTCTTTAAATAAGCAGCACGTCACTGTCCTGTATTCTCTGTCCTGTATGCAGCGGGGGCTCCCCAGCTCCTGGACGCACACTGCACCCCCATCTTGGTCCGACGTGACCCCCAAGCCGCTGCTCTCCACGGGGCTCCGGGTGCACACACCCCCTATGTCCCCTACAAGAGACCCGCTAGGGGTCATCGGTGTGAGCTCCCTTTTGGGAATCTTCTCTGGGTTGTTTCCGAACAGATCGTCCCTACAGCCCTCACTAGTTGTGCCATTTCCATCTTCCCCTTCTTTATCTGGAATCAAACGGCTTCTCCAGAGTCGCCGCACAAGACCTGAGCGTTTCGTCCTGAACATACGACAACTTGAAAATCTATATGAGGGTTTTATTCTTGTACGGATATCCGAATATTACAGATACTTCTGCGGTCGTTGCAAAACATTAATGTCTGTGAAATGCCGTGCAATGCATGCACAGCCGATTGACGAGCATTTGTGGCAAAGCCGCAACATGAGAGGGAAGGCTATTTTGTTGCATTTACGACAACAAAATCGCGCAATAAATGCACTGCAACATTCCGATCAAAATGCATTCATTTAGCCGAATGTGCTGTAAATGAGCAAGCCGGTGAAATTGTGACTTATTATCCAGGATCGCTGCGGAATTGACTGTTTATGTGTCTGTTACGAACGCATGAAAAAGGTAGAATACATAATAACATAACATAATATACTTGGAAACATAATCCAAAGCCAGAAAGAAGTCTTCAACCAAAGACGGCAACTCGCAGCCTGAAACAGTTTCGGACTTTTAACAAGCTCAGATCTACTTTCTACACCGGCACGAAGAGCATGAGGTACTTCGAGGCGATTTAATCCCAAGGAAAATGCACTAAAAAAATCAGGATCCTTGTCGTCTTCTTGTCAGGGGACTTTCTTTTTTTTTTTTTTTTTTTTTTTTTTACAATCCCAACAAAAAATATCCACGCGAGGAGAAATTACATGAAGAGGAACAATCCGGGGCTGAATCGCGCTCCTGCTTCTCTACTCAGATCTAAACCAAACTGCAGCCCAGATCCCTTTCTTTCTCCCCGTTTCTCTCTCTTTTTCTTTTTTTCCCCGCTTCCTCACACACACGCACACACACACACGCACGCACGCACACACACACACACACACACACACACACACATACACACACACACACACCCACACATACACACACACACACGGGGCCCCCGAGGAGAGCGGTGGAGCCATTGGCTGACTACCATCATGTGCTAGTCTAGACACTTTGGCGGCTGTGAGCTGCACTGATTGTTGCGCAAACAAGGTTTCAAGTTTCTTAACTCTTAAAGGCGAAACACCCACCTCTAGGTTTTAAGTTAAAGTTACGAAAACTTATTTACATCTGCGCTGCCGGCAGGATCTGATTGTTATGAGCAGAAAAAAAAAACAGTATCTAAGAAACGTTCATGTCTGAGTGTTGGTGTTTTTTTTTTGTTTTTTTTATAGCACCACTAAAAAGTCACAGTTCATTTTAATTTTTTTTAATGGGGATACGGGAACATGGGCATCAATGGTAAATTGTATGATGTTGACACTCGTCAAATTAGAGTTTGGATTTTTTAATGAGGATTATGAATGGTAAAGGCAAAGCGACAGCAGAACAAGACGTTAAGTGGCCCATAAGCACATCCGGACAGTTATTAGCCCCCCTCCTTTAAAAAACTAAAACAAGAAAATACAATTTTAGATGCAAGTGAATTCAGGGAAGCACTTCTCCAAAATAAAAGACTTAAGACAATTGCTTTCAGTTTAACATTTAAAAGTTACTGTACTTTGGGAATTTGCAGTGGACACGACTTTTACTAACCTCATGATTGACAGGGGTCTCAAACTGAAAATATAAAGTATGTTCAAGTAGGACTGTGGTGATACCACCGTTACAACACCATGAAGGCAATGACAATATCACTCACATGTAAAGTAACTTCCAAATCAGGAATCAGATTAATGAAGTGATTTTATTTTGTGTGAGGCCAAAATTTAAGTTAGATAAAAGGAATAAACCAAACCACTGTTTTCAGACAACACAAAAATTAGGCTACTCTTTGAAATTGAATCATATACAGATATGTAATTAAAAAAAAAGGCCCAGAGAACTGTGTCAAGATATTATTTAGAAAATATTTGCGATGCAGTTGCGTTTCGTTGAGTTTGAAATATCTGATCGGCTGATATTCTTCTTCTTTTCTTTTTCTTTACATAAATACATAATATAAACAAACATTTTTTTATAAGGATCCCTTCATTTCATTTTTTTTATAGAAATACACTTGTCAGTTCTCTTTGATGACTAATCCCAAATATCTCAAACGTATATTTGGCACTTATATGTTGATATCTGTCGGATTGATTGATCAGTTGGGCACTACTGAGAACCTCCCAAGTTGATTGCAATCATGTGAATAGAAGCTGCTTGGAACAACATACTGCATGTATATTAAGGTGGTAGCATGATTGTTTCCATCATCTGTGACCGCTTATCCTTTACAGGTTCAAGGGGGGCTGGAGACGATCCCAGCTGACTTTGGGCGAGAGGCAAGGTACACCCTGGACAATCACAGGACTGACACATAGAGACAGACAACCACGCTTACATTCATAACTACGGGCAATTTAGAGTCAGCATTTAACCTAACCTGCATGTCTTTGGACTGCGGGAGGAAGCTGGAGAAGCTGGAGAAAACCCACAGTAGAGAACACGCAAACACAGAGGGGCCCAATCCTCTGGTTGTGAGGCGAAGGAGCTGACCACTGTACCACCTGTAAATACATCCCCCCCAGGTAACAAAGTACTGGGGACAAGGACTGCAGTGCTGAGGGAACTTCAAATTGGGAGAAAATATAGGTTAACATCCTCCAAAATTGTCCAATTATTATTTATAGTGGTAGTGGAAATATGCACTCTGCAGCGATAATGAAAAAAATGGGTTGCCATATTGGGATCGCACAGTGATTGTTTAATAAACCACGAATTAAATAAATAAGCAGGACAGATTGTCACTTAACTACAGTGAACAATAAAACAGAAAACGTCACAGCTGCAGCTCCATCTAACATGCAGGTTGACCTGATAACTAGTTTAGTTTCGAATCAACGACTTTTGTTCTGCATGGCTGTTCAGTGCCATGGAGCATGAAGGTAGCAGAAAGGAGAAAAAGTAGAAAAGAAAAACAAGTGAGTAAGTTTGTCAAAACTATAAGTGTGTATTCAAGGAGGAGAAGAACATGACGAGGCCTTTGCGAAGTTCATGGTAATGCTGTGACATGATGGGAACAGCTCAGTACCAAACAACAGACACAAAGCTAGTCGAAGCTTTTTGAATCGTTCCTAGCTATTGTAGCCGCGTTAGGTGACAACATATAGAAATTACAATTGTGACCTTTCACACTTTCAGAGACAGCGGTCTTCACGTAGACTTGAGACACAACAGATGAATTCTTCCTCACTGACGTCTCTACAAGTCTGTCTCCACCTTATCTCCTGTTTCTTGTCCCATCAGGGTAAACGGTAAACAACAGACTCTACTATTGTCGGCCAACATGCACTCAATGCTATTTGTTTTTTTATAAGACTTTTGCAGAAGACAAACAGAACTTCTTTTTAAATATTAGTGACATTCTTACCTATCTGTTGTCATTAAACATATAGGACAATAGTTTCTACAGCTTCATTTAATTTGGCCTTGTAAAAGTTAAAATATCTTGGATTTGAAATCAGTGAGGCAAAGCCCCACCCCAATATGTATGAACATGATCCAAGAAGTAATAGTTCAAGAGTACGCACTGCCGATTGGCTAAAAACAACCTTGAAGCCTTGCCCGCCGGTAAAAAAAAAAAAAGAGGTCACACACACCCAGTATTGTCATGAATGAAATATAATTATTTAATTGTTGATAATATGCCCAAATTATTGTTCCACCTCCACAAAACTCCTCACACTATGTATTACTCATATGTTATTTCTATTTCAGACAGGTAAGTCCTTGAATTCTTTCAAGTAATTTTAAAATGACACACCCGTTGAAACTTAAACTGCTGCAATAATTGTCATTGAATGTGTTACCCATAGTTAAATCATGAGCCATGGAAATATTTAAATAAATAAAAAAAAGCAGCGTATTTTTTGTTTCAGGATTTGAAATATTACCAACAAGCTTTAAACTATGAAATATGAATCGCACACACACACTTTACTAGGACATCTCTGAAGCTTTCAGGGTTGCACCAGTGGAGACTCTGCAGCAGCAGAGTGTGCCAGTGTCTGAAATGGAATCAGGTTTCCCTGGCAGCCTTAAGGCTTTGGGGCAGAGGGAGGTTACTGAGGGTGGACATGGAGGCCCTCATGCCTGCACTGTGTTAGAGGCACCTGTTGCAAACGCATTCCCCTTTGTAACTCAATCACATGTCAGACAAGGAAAAGAAAACTGTTATTACAGAGCACCGCTTCATTTAAATCATTGTCATGCAATTTTCAATTAAGTCAAAGGAAAACGCAGCCGGCTCATAAGTCGCTGAGGTGCTCCGCTCTGCTATTCCTGCTGCTGGAACTGATTCACGTGAGACAAATGTCTGAAAGCATCAGGAGCATGCAGACATATTAGATGCTTTGAATCTGGTACAGCATAAGTTACATACGGATGATCCAGTGACCCTGTCAGAGGGTCTCGACTCGGTCACTGTTACAGTGAGTTAACTATAGAACCTGTGCGAATATCTACCACAAGTTGACAAATAGTCAAAGTTACTCTTAAGAGCAAAATTGTTAAAACAGAATATATGACCCCATGCAAAACTTTTCTGACACACCATCCGCACTTTCTATAATGTATTCCTTTCGCAACACAAATCAACCTTTTTCCAACACTTATCGCTTTACATAGGAACACCAGCACAAACTGGGTAAGTTTGTGAAAATCACAAGAAAATTCGGACTTTCATCATGACACCTTAATTTGATGTATCCTGCTTAAGCCTATATTTGTGTGAGTTTCAGCATATGATGAGATTTTCTTTCGGTGTAAATCAACACGATATCATTCAGGAAGAGGAGGGTAGATTACACCTCCATGTACGGTTACAGATTGCAGAATAATTGCTCAAGATCTGGTTTTATTTGCTGGAATATTCATTTAAGTGAAGTGATATCTGATGAGGTAACCAATAAAGACACATTTAGCACTTTTAAAGAATTCAAGAAAAAATGGAAGTTTGAAATAAACTACAAGAAAGGACACACTTAGTAGATTTGGAGGCATTTAGGCTGCAGTTGCAAAATATTGTATGATGGCATGCACATTAGAAAACAACTATTTTTCAATTTCTTGTTATTTTAGGTATTTCTGTGACAGTGTATAGGGTCCTGCACAAATGACTGCTTCATAATGTTAGTGATCTATCAAAGTAAAGTTTTGCTACTGTAGCGCTCATTGTAAAAGAGTGTATGACGTGTCATGGAAAATGGAAATCTAGCAAGTTTTTTGTTCGTTCATCACTTTCAATGGAAAAGGATATCTAAATCGTTTTATAACTATCTGTTATACATTTAGGCTGTTTGACACCTTAATAAATTGTTAAGTACGGTAGGGCTGATGGAGATGCTCAATGTACTCGTTGACACATGCTGATCAGCATGTTATGGCTGGTTGTGTCGCACCTCTCCTGATTGACAATGATAATAGTCTGTTCCAAAACAAAATGTTCGCTCTTCCTCTAATGTTGGTGCAGCTTGAGAATCTGTAGACATCAAATAATTAGTGTTTGAAATTGCAAAATTAAAAACTTTGCTGAATGACGTTTACTGGCGAAACAAAAGTGGCAAAACAGACACCACTTAATTGCTGATACTGCTGAATCATCAAACTATTACTACTATTACAGCATCAAGATGGGCTGTCAGAAGTTACATGGAAACATTTTGTGGTCTTCAGACAGAGTTGATGTTCTTTATGCGATTTCTGACGTGCATTTGAACTGCGCTGTCACGTAGTAAAACAGAGCTGCTGGAGCGCCTTGCTAGCCGAGTGGTTACAGCGCATGCCACATAACCACAACATCCCAAATCTTGAGTTTGATTCTGGCCTTTGGACCCCTCTCTCTCTCTAACCCCGTTGCTACACTGTCTTCTATCAAATAAAGGTGAAGCTGCCCCAAACAATATATATAAAAAAACAACAACTGTCAAGCGAACCATTGCTTAAAATAGGATTGAGGCTATCTCTGTGAAATGTTGCTGTGGCAGCACAGAATGAATGTAGGATCTTTTGCACCACATGATGACCATGTGCTCCAGTGTTACAGCGCAATGAAAACCACTACGGCTTATACATAGAACAATTTGTGGTTCTACAAAGAACTTTATGGTTTTAAATTGGACGATTACTCGCTATATGGATTCACAATTTGTTCCTGTTGCAGCGAAGAGCCACATTTTTAAGAAGTTCTTCAGACACTAATGATTCTATAAAGCTCTTTTTGAAGAACCTTTGAAAATCCCTCATTTGTAAAAGTGGAATTGAAAAAGCCACCAAAAACCATCTGGCTCTTTTTTAAATTGAGAAATCAAAGTTTAGGCATTTGAACTTTTCATCCTAGAGTCCTATCTGAGCTCTACTCTACTAATGTGTGCTGCATGTGTGAAAGTGTGTAAGGAAAGACTTCTTCAAAGAGTAAGAGGTAACTGAGTACGCAGATCTAAAACAGGGCACAGCTGTTCACACAGGCCTGTCCCCTGGCCTGCCCCTCTGCCTGTGAAGGTCCAGGCCCATGCACCCCTGGAGACCCCTGGGTAATAATGCACTGGTCACGCCAGCCCAGCTCCCAACAGCCCAGCTCAGACAAAGTGGGCGAGCAACTCACAATAAACATGCAGAGAGATAAAATGAACAAACTGTTGCACTTACAAATCCAGTAGAAATATATATATTTGTTTATTAGTCTATTGTGTCCTATTCCAGTGTAAATCTCAGGTCAGACAGAGACAACATCAAGAACAAACTAGCTCTGTGTAGCAGTTGATTATTAGGGCTTGAACCTAATTAGCATTGTTACTTAAAGTCTGATGCAAAAGTATGTAAACCAAGCTTCTGATCCAAAAATAAATCTGATAATTGAAATATAACATACCATCTAATGTGATGCTGCAGTTACAATAAAGAAACTGATGTCAAATAGTAAACAATGTCATTTCAAGCATTAACCTGTAATGGAAGCTGAGTATAAAAAGTATCTGCTCCATTTGGTTAAGGGAACCGGTTTAAAAGAGAACATGCTCAACCCCAGAGCTGGGCTTCATTAATTAGTAGTTTATTTGACGGTTATCTCAGCTCTCTGGCTCCCTAATTGATCAGCTTTGTTAATGGTTTTATTTTACATTATGATTTCAATTGTCTCTTTCAAGCAAGGCATGTGTGAGATTTGGTCTCTTTCCTTACTTTTTTATGAATAAACTGACAAACAACATAAATAGTTCAATGAAATCCAAGGAGAACTAATGAAATACACAGAATTAAAGTGTGTGAGGCAAGAGTGAACCTTGACTGACACGGCTCTTGAGGATCAAGGCTTTGCTGAGATTGAAATGTGATTAAAATGTCCAAATTGCTCAAAATATGGATGAGTGGCAGTTTTAAGCGGTAAGGGCACTTAAGAGAGGTGCGGTTTAGGTAAAATTTGCTTTCTAGATACATTATGTATATAAGAATTTAACATCTTAAGCTTAAACCAAAACTACTTGAAGATCATAAGCTTATATAAAGGTCATTGCATTTCTCCAACACACAATCATTTATTTTATAGCTCATATAATTATCCAAGTTGTATAACCATTTCTTAGCACAACAAATGTGATATAACAGTTGCATACCACAAGTGCACTCCAATAATACTTGTTTAAACATTTCAAAGCTTACCTATTGTTTGTTTTTTGCTACAAAGTGGAAAGCGTTTCGTATCATGAAACTTGAGGGAGAGAAAATGCAAGAGCCGAGGGGAAAGAAGCATAGTTAAATCTTTAATTGGAGGCAATTTGATTCATTTAGCTGTGTTGGAGACAAGGAGTCCGGGGAGACAGAGCCTGAGGCAGTGTTTTTGTCATCTTCTTTTTGTATCAGTCAGAGTAATTTGTGTCCCCGGGGGCCGGCTGTCAGTAGCAAGGCTCCATGAACACATTCCTTCTGATCCAGGCCATTATCGGCCCATTCAGCAGCACTGGAGCCTGCTTACGTGGGCCTCTCTCCGGGCTGACCTCCTGGGCCATCGCCTGGGCCTGACTCAACACTCCCACTAATCCACACCTCAAAGACTACAAACACAAACTTAGATTAAAGTCTGGGGATGGAGTCACGACCAGCCACATGAGCATAACATGATCAGCACACAATCCGGTCCATACTCCCCCCCTCACCCCCCCCGTTGACTTGGCTTCCTTAAAAAGGGAAAGTCAGCAGAGCTTTGGAGCTGAGAAGTATTTTTGTATATACTGTATTCCCTTTCAATCCACATTTTTTCATTTAATGATGTAGTCAGACTGCATTTTATACACTTATAACACATTTAATTGCATTGTCTCCACAGTGTGATTTCATCTTAATCACATTCCTTTGAGCTGCAAATTAGGTGTGCCTAAGAGCAAAGGTAACAAGCCCTGTGGTGGGAGCCACACCCTGTCTCGACCCAATACAACCCCCACCCTTCTTCTTATTGTTTTGGAAAATCTCCATTTGGTTGGATGCTTTTATGTCAATATGCAACATAATCACTGGCTGTCTTATCCAAGTGGTGCCACAGGTTCTCATGTGTGGGCGCCATCTTGCCCCAGGGGTCCGACCTATCCAAAGGGGACTTTCCTGTTGCAAGCAGCCTCCATCAAGCCAACACTTAACGGCACAAACATTGAAATGTATTAAACCATAGCTGATGTTATGTATTTTTAATATGCTGCTGCAATTTGCCTACAGTAAAGAAGAGCTGACTGCAATTATATAATCATAACTACCACAGAATTATAATTAGCTGCATACTTGCACTCAGTTCGTTTGAGCTGTCTAAATGTGCCTAATGCATTCATAAATTTCATGTTGGACTGCCCGTGGCTCTCCATACAAGCAGAGTAAAAATGAAAATACTGTTCCAAGAGAGGAGCACTCGAGCCAAAGCAAACTGGCAGCTAGCAGATTTTCACACCTCAGGAAGATATCACACACCCACACTGACACATTCACATGCAAATGCTCGAGAATTCATATTAATACACTCAATATTTCCATGCATGTTTAAGCTTGACAAAGGGAAACATGGCGTTTTGAGAACAACAAACTTCAATCCTCTTCAAACTTCAACAGTGGCAGTTTATTGCATGAAATCAGGAGGAGGCTTGGGAAACACTACAGAGAGCACAGGCACTTAGTGTGAACAACTGTACTTTTTAAGGTTTCCCGAATGCTAGTAAATCTAAACCTCCTAAAAACCACAGTGAAACCAAGTATGACATCACCCCTGCACAGACATGTTTTATGATTTTTTTAACTTCATTTGCAGAGACCAGGGTTGGGCAGGCCACAGAGTCCAGTTTAAAACTCAGTCGCCACACTGAACAGCAGAGACTAGTTTTGCGAGTTGAGTCACTCACTCCAGATCTGACTGTCAAACTCAGCGAACCAAAAAGAAGACGTGGGAAAGTTCAGTTGCTGTTTTAAGTTAAGTTCAGCTGTGGAAGAGTTTTATTATTTTTCCTACTTACCCAGAGTCAGACAAACCTGCCTTTCTTTATATCAGTTTGAAGGTTATTTTGAACACTGTGGCCTCGCTTTGCTCCATTGACAGATGTCTATCAGCTCAAGTAGTGGCTCCTCTTAAAAATGGAAAACACACCTTCTCGCTAGGGTTTAATACTCAGTGACCTTTGGTCTAGCATTAACAGCTTTTACATTTATTTCATTTTGTCAATTTGTTTCTCAAATAAATGGAACATTCTTGTAGTTTGAGATTATGTCTCTCAACTAGCATTTGTATTTATCCACATTGGCTGTGGATGCATGTAAACAAAGCTGCAACTCAGGTTTATTTCTCAAGGTAGGTCGGAAAAAAACACATTATGGATTGTGTAATCCTAAAGGAAGAAATATTGCTTGTATTGAGTAGTGAGGAAAATCTTCGCCAAAACTGTGATCATTCTTCTACACAGGCAGCAAAGATTTTTTTTAATCCCTAAGGCCTGTATATATCTCTGAACTTAACAAATGAATTAGATGGTGCATTTTGCTGAGTATTTCCTGTTCTGTCGAGACGATGGATAATAGTGTTATTATTGTGCTCTGTGAATCCCCCCTCCATTTCCCTGTTCAAGGATGCTCATTAGAAGACCCACCAGCTAATCTGGTGTTGGGGTCCTGATAACAGCCTTGCTTGGCGTCACTCTAGTAAATTGCCGTGGCTCCCTGTTAAAAGCCGGCAGTTGATAGCAGTATCAGGAGACAGGCTGCGTTGGGGAGACAGAGTGTCCGGCTCCAAATGACCTCCCAAAATAGACAAGGGCCTGAAGACCAGGGGCCACAGGCATCTCTAGCCGAAGCAAAGGAGCTCAGGCAAGGCCAGTTCAGGAAGAACATGTCATCAGAGCCATTGCTGTTAATGGCATTCAGATATTCAAGGGAAGCAGCAGACAATGAGTGACCCCAACCCTCAGCATTTAGTTCTCCCACTGAGCAAAGCCTTGCCACACCACAGACAGGTCAGACATGGAGCCGCCTGTACAGAGTGGGAGCCACTCAGTACCAAAGAGCTGATAATGATTATGGCCAATTCACTATCAATAACAGTGTAAGACCGGCTCTATCTCTCTGGCTGTGGCCAGAGAAGACACACACTATGTAGCTCCCAGACCTGACTGGTGACTTAAGACACAGAGAACATCTGCAGCCTTACGGGGCAAACACCTTCGGACAGTTCCATATTTGAACATCATTTTCCACATGTAGCTCAAATATTTCGGTGAGCTGGTTTGAGCAGACTATGCAAAGTTGAGACAGCAGCCTGTTTTCATTATGTAGCCTGCACTATCTCTCTTTGGATGCCGTGATTTAAGCCTGTCTTTCCCCAATGATGATTTACTTGTGCATAGAGGGAACACTTTCCTCTCTGCCCAGGCACTACCCTGGCTGTGGTTCTTCACTGAAGAGTCACTTGTAAGAGTCACTTGTTTGGTCCTACACAGGAAAGGTAATTACCGTCCCTGATGCTACACTTCCGCAGCCGGGCCCCATGAAGTAAATCAATAAGAGAGGAGACCAGGAGGCATTGACTGAAAACAAGGCAACTCCAGTGCATCCTAGCTGGACCTGTGCAAACCTCAGAGTGAGGCAGGTTCAGAGGAAGCTACCGAATGATCATATGGAATCTATTCCTCTCAATGAAGTCCTCTGCTGAGAGAAAATATTTATACCCAAACTCTGTCTCATTTGGTGAAATCCACACAACAAAGCACACAGCAATGTACATTAGTCCTGATTTTAAAGCCCAAGACAGTTTTTCAAGATTCAAAGTAAAGGTTTTGTCTTTACAGCCTGTTAAAACCATGGACCCATCACTGACCGTGGTTTAATGTGATATGCTCAGTTATCCAGGGTTGAGAATTGAGAGATTGGATTAATTTCACCACAACTTTCACACTAGTGTAGTGTCTTGCCTCAGCCTCAAATATGTTTGATTTTCTGTGTTGAATAATTAGATAATCGGAGCATGATCCCGTTATTTGAGCTGGTCAGACGTAAATCTGTACAGAGATGATTGCAAAATGCAAATGCATGATATTAAATGTGTGATTTTTTTCAAGAAGGCGTCTGAAGGTTTTCTTGTTTGTGTCCAGCTTCAGGTTTTATCTATAGATATGGATAATGTGGTCAGAATCAAGCAGTTTCCTCGTGTCCCAGCAGCAGCAGCTCTGGCCAATCAGCTAGTTGTCATTACAATCTTGTCATTACTAGTGCTTTGGGAGATGAATCTCCATGTGTCTTTTCCAACAGGCTCCCCTGACACAGCCAACGAATTAAAATCAATTGGTTTGTCTCTTGTCTTTAAAGCCCTCGGCAGCCTGTGAAAAATGGATCCTCTTAAGAGGTAACACAGTATCCATGTGGGGCATAAGTCCACAGCATGACTAATGGAGCTCCAGTCTATATGCTAATGCTACATAACACAACACTAATACTGGCTGCATTAAGTTAGCCATGATACTAGGATGATATCATGTTTGCTGAAAGGAGAGCCAGTCGATGAAAAACGGATGATAGCACAAAATATCATCTTCATAATGCTCCACACCAGACATAGCTGTGTGCTGTGGGGAAAGGAGCAGTGATCATTAGGACTCTTAAAGGGCAACAACTGCTAACTCTGATTTACTTGATCTCCTATCTTGGAGGAAACTGTGGATCGCCTGCCAGTCTGGCGCTCGCAGACTCCCTGTGTGACCTAAGCTAGTAAGCCTGTGCAGCGCTCACAATAGGTGGCCCACTATGGCACGTCCCTAGTGCTTCAGTAGATGTGGGCCTGGAGAAGGGAAGGACATCCTGGTAGAGAGCATAGCCGGAAAGAGTGTGGCCATTTCAGTTCGCAGGTCTATCCTTAGAGGTCAAACAGGGCTTTTTCCCCAAGGGGCCTCCACACTATTTCCCTCCCCCTCCTCCTCAAAGACATTCCTTTCTCTAAACCTTGCGTCCAAAACAGTTCAGATCCCTCAACAGCTCAATACTTTCCCTATGTATGGCCTTTCACTTAGTGATTCAGAGTTATCACATAACTTGGCCCAGCATGATAGCCAAGGTTATTGCCAAAACTGAGACAAACATAAAGGAAGAATAGCCAAACTGTTATTATGAGGTCTCAGAGGGATTTCCCCCAAAAGAATGTAATTCCAAGAAACGAGAAGCATGCAAATAAATTTGCTTCTGGTGAAAATACATGATCCCAATGATAATCAAACAGATGCATGTTTGGTGGAAGCCAAACATGAACAGCCAAGCTGTGCCTAATGTAACCAAAGCAGGGTCTCTGGAGAGATCTTGAGGGAGCCAGGGAAAAATTGGGGACAGTATAAAACACACGTTTCAATGAGGAGCGGCAACAAACTTCTCACAGCAATGTTCTCCTTGAGGGCAACACTGGAGCCACAAACTAAGGGTTTTCCCAATGTGTCACCCACTCGAGGAGTATTAGTGTTTGTATTACAGTGTCTCTCTGTCCTATAAACAATGTGTCTCTTGTGACAGTGAATCAGACACGGCCTGTCGGCTAGTCTCTCCGGCATCAGGCCTGCTTGCCAGAGATTGGTTGGGGGACTGCCGCAGAGCCATGCCATTTGTCATGCTGTATATTTACAGGCTGTGTCAGAACAGGGCGGGTGGAGCGAGACGTCTCCGCTCTGCGCCTGACTCCATGGACGCCAGGCCCAGAACCTCCCCTCATTCATCTGTTTACTTTCTAAATAGCCCTCTGTTTGGACTTACATCAGTGGGGAGAGAATATCTAAGAAAACGAGGAAGGAAATCTGTGGAAAACAAAGGAAAGGGAAAGAAACTCTCTGTGATAGAGACTGCCCCTCGCTGTTCCTGATTACGGCAGAGTTGCAGAGAGCTTGGCGCCATCAAAATCGGCCATCCAGGCAGCTGGGCAGGCCAGACAGCGGAGAGGAAGACTGGTGGTGACGCTTGCAAATACCAAGTAGGGGACTGTTAGGCAGCTCTTTCAGTGTTTATGTATTTTAGATGGCTGTTTTTGATTTTGGAAAGCAGGAGAAGAAAGATCGACACTTCCCACAGCTACTGCACTTGTTTTCAACGCCAATTATGCAATATAACCTGTTTTGATTTTCTACAAACTGAACGTCTTTTACTTCTTTTCTTACTTATATAATATATGATAACTTTTTTGAATCACATCCAGCATTATATCGCTAAACATTAGAAGTGAACAGAGGAATCCAACGGCAAGATACACAGTGTAGACTGTTTAAGCTACTTGAAACAACTACCTGCTCAATAGTCATCCCGCTCTCACTCCCAACTCGTCAAATACCGCAGTTTTGTCAGTGTCCCTCCGCATCTGATACCGACACACAGAGCACACTCTTTTGTATGCGACACATCGGGCTTTCAACTAACTTCAATGTTAACCCACCCATGGCAGTATTGGACACCAACTGACGTGGTATAATGTGGTCAATATCTTTAAAAGGCAGGTGAGATGGGTCGAACAAACACAGGACTTTCACCCAGGAGACCACTGTTTGTGTCATGTGTCAAAATAAAGGTCAATGTTGACTTATTTGGTCAAGTCAGTCGTTAGAAATGTGACTTGGTAGTCACGCGAGTCGTTAGACAATTTAATGTAAAAAATCTGTCAAAAAGTAGGTTTTTTTTGCCTAAACCTAACTTCCTTTGAAGACAATGATTTTGAAAAGACACTATGTGTAACAAGCATCTATTGACATGCCATCCCTGACACTTACAAAACTTACACTAGAGGGGTACCTAGACCGTCATAGCCTGAAGCTCATGGCAACTCACCAAGTCTTGGTATTTGACAAGTTGGGAGTAATAATGCAACAGTGTGTTCTACTGAACATGTCGCAGAGCTACTTCCTTGTTGAACTTTGATCCGCTGTATATATTGTAGTTGTGCAGATACACAGTTTTACAATGTAATTGAAAAACTGTAACACGTGTTTCATGTTCATTCACCTTAAATTACACTTTGAAAGATAACAGAGTCAAACTAGACTTTTATAAAAACCTGTCTGATCCCTCAGATATGTAAAGCAGCTCAGACTGTTAAAAAGCTGTATAAAATGGAGACCCCATAGCTCAGAAATTCACTAGTGTTCACTAAAACTACGACAAACTAGATCCAGTTTATCAATTGCTGCTTTCATTTCAAATGAATGAGGTATTTCATGCATAGTATGTCTTACTAAACTGTAAAAAGCGCTTCAAATATTCAATTTCATGTCACGATTTATATGCATTTTTAGCATCTTACAGCATGTTACGAATTAAAGCAGCAAACTGCTGTGTTGTAAACTGTTTTGTAGTGGGCTTCTCTTTTTCGACTGTTGAGTCTCAAAATTAAATCAAATAACAGAGTGAATGGTGCAGGCTTTTTATGGGATTAATTGTAATTAATACATTGTTTAAAAGTATTAAACAGGTTAATAGTTCGTTGCTTATCACATTTACGTACATTCAAACCAGCAATGCTTCTGTCTCTTCTGTCGCCACAGCAGCTCTATCTAATCTCCATTGAAAAGAACAAGAACACCAAAAACAACAGGACTGGCTGGGACTGAGTCAAAAATGAAGAGAAAATCAGCAGTAAAGATTTGAAACAGGAAGAGTGTGGCGTCAGTACAGGCGGGAGATAAGAGCACTGCGCTCCATACACAAACACAGGGTTTCTGTGGCTGAGTGACTCCCAGCTCTCCAGGCGCCCTCACAGTAGCTGTCCTCTCCCCCTGGCTGGCTCCGGACCACAGCCCGTCACCCAGCCCTGCACACAGCAGATCCAGGGGCCTGATACACCCTCAGTGACTCCAGGGGTTTTAAGGGGATTTGTGCAAGTCCAGAGGACTGATGGGCCCTTCAAACAGGCAACCCTGGGAAAAAAATTAGGGGACTTCTATCCCATGCTGCATTTCAAATGTCATTACAGCTCAACTCCAAGGTAAATAATTGACAACAACACCTTCATATTTCTTTTGTTGTGTTTTCTACTGTGTCCAGCTGAGATAAATATTATTCAAAATTAATATTAAAAGTCAAAGAAACAAAGCCCGGGTTCTCTAATACAACCCCAAATACTTGTGACAGAGTAAAGATGACCACTGCTTCTCCCAAAAACACATAGTCTACTCTTATAGTCATAAAAGTAGAACCAGAAGCATCTGGTTGTCACAAACGGCTTCTGTATTTACATACAGAAGCAGGATCACATACTTCTTTCCTTCACCACAAAACCACTATCTGTTGCAAGCATGCTTCAAATCCTATTATCGGAAAATCCTGAGTCAAATATCCTCCCCAGTGAATCTCACAGGCCATCATTCAGCAGGCCTGTGTGTGTGTTATGACAGAGAGGTAGAGGGAGAAAAGACAAACAGCAGAGCAGTCAGCGGAGCTTCTGCATGAGACAGAAACAGCCAAATGTGTAATTGCACAAAACTGTATCTTGTGCAACACTCTGAAATTAACTTTGCTTGTGAAAAGAGCTTTTCCAATTTTCTCACAGCCGGTAGACAGAGAAGAGTCTCTATCACCATCAGAGTCGCAACCAAACTGCCAGAGGTTCCATGTTCGACATGACAAAGTTTTTACCAGACAGACAGTGTGTGTCTTGATGAGAAGCAAGGAAGCCTTTTGGCCCAGGTTTGAAGGCTGGGAATCCTAGCCGGGTTAATAAAAGTAGCCCGTGGGGCACTGTTTTTCCAGGCGCTCTCTGTGATGTTTGAATGTGAACTCAAACAAGCCTTCATTATGTGGCCACAGCCCTGGAGCCCCTGGTGCTGGGAGAGAGGCCCTGCCACTGACAGCCATCGCCTGCTGGCGGGCACAGACGCCTTCCCCTCTGCTATGTCTCTTTCTTTCTTTTCACTTCCCCCGCCTCTGATCCCTTTCTCCACACTGCTTTTAGCCTCTAATCCTGCATTCCCCCTCTCTTTCCTCTCTAGGGCAATCCTTCCACCACAATCCCTTTACCTCTCTCTCCCCTACTCTTATTCCTCCTCCACTACTGCCTCTCTGATTTCTTCTTCCACGCATTTTTCCAATCATTCTCCATGAAGGACAGCTTTTAAACCGGCCCTAGAACCTGGAAGCCACTAATCCAACATCTTTGTCTGTGGGTTTAGTTTGGTATGAATGTAACTTTTTACCATACAATGACAGCTGCCAGACATATGTGGTTATATGCCCCTGGAGGTACTTCATCATGTTCGGTGGTCCACACAATGCTGACCCTGCAGAACAGCAAATAACAGCAGATTATTTTTACAACATACACTCGTCTCTCATAGTTAAGAGCAGTACATCATAATCTCAAATTGACACTTGTGAAAACAGCAATAATCGCTTAAACACAACATTATCATTGGCCTGGTGTGCTGCTGCAGATGTTGTTTCATGAGTAACTTGGAGCTGAGTGCTGCATAAAACCCTCTATCCTCTTTACTTCTTTCTGTGAGTCCATTTCTCTCTTTAACATGGTGACGTTTTGTTTCCAAACTCGAAACAAGTCACAACAGTTGACAAAGGAAAGCTTCAGCTTTTTGAGAGGGAGATGATTCTACGTCCTACAGAAAGAAAGCAAAATAGGCCGAAGTAGAGGAGAAGAACGAGAGAGATACACAGAGAAAGAGAAAGGAGAGATTTGTAATTAGAACCATCTTTTCTCCCAGTGATTGCAGCTCAGTGTTTCCCAAACCAGTGCTAAAAAGAAGCCCTCCTCCTGTCTCTAGCCTGATCCAGAGACACCCGCTGTGTCACTCAGGCCACATCCAGACAGAAATGATTAAGAGCACTGTCAATATTAATCTTCTGGGAAGTCAAAAAGGCCGAGATAGGACAGGGCAAGATTTGGAGAACACAGTGCTTAAAAAATATAACAAGAGTGCGGAATTCCTTTTGAATGTAAGAAAATGAACATCTGCTTGACTGGTTGTATGTGAATACATATCTTATATTGTCTTGGGCTTGAACCATCTAAAACAGAATTTAAAAACCAGTAGTGCTGTGCTTAATGATTTGATAATCCACATGCTTTTAAGTGCGTTGGTGTGATAAGAACACAAAAACAATCATTTGTCTCTGGAAGATATTTTTCCTCTGGTGCATTGCTTATGCTTATTGCATATGCTTAAGCATAGAGTATGTTGAGTGATACAAGCCTGATACAAAGTAAGAGGACCGACCTTGATGGAGTTATGTTAAGTTTTAGGATGAAATGGCCTGTGTTTGGGATGCGAGGCAGCTGTGGGTTCATGGTGCTATCGCTGCAGGCACTTGGGTAATCAGTATTAATGTGATTAATGGTGTCTATGCACACCAGCAGTGCAATCCAATCCTGTGCTCGAAGTCTGCAGGTATTTGAGGTTGTTTTTTTGTTAATTAAAAGTTATCTATTCGACATTCAGACTGTGTTGTTATCCTAGCTTTTCTCTGCTTTGTTTATGTAGCCAGGCTGGACTCACGTGCCTTTTAGTGCATGTTTATGCATGTGAGCATGCCCCACTGGCTAGCTCATGGCCACCGCTCTGCACTGCTTTTATATGGAGGTTACAGTTGATTATGCCATACTGACCGACGGCAATGTTGCGTAGCACCCACCCTCCGGTTTCTCCTCAGGTAAACACTGTTAGCTCTGTCAACACTGTTGCCGTTGTATGCATTGTTAGCACCGTTACTTGCTAGCCACCAGCTCAGCCGTTGCCATGTTGAAAGCCGTTGAGAGGCAATAGATGTGCTTTCAATTTTGCGTAAGCACCTTAAAAAATCAACCAACATGCATTAACCCCCTATAAGTGATTATTACTAACGTGGTACATCTAATGCACCTAGGATCTTTATTGCAATATTTTGAAACACGTGCATTGAAGCAGGTATGGTAGTCCGGCATAAATCACGACAGTGTTTTTTTCCCCAGTCAATATCGAACTTGTGTGCCAACATTGTCAACATGATCCATTTATATGATCTACCAAAGACAAAATGATAGCTGCACATTACCCACACAACATTTTCTAAATGGTATCAGTCAGGCAACATAATAGAGGGCATCTTGTCCAGTTTCCAGACAGCTCAGCCATCCTGTCACCAACATGAAACTTTGGCCTGTGGCGCCCTGTCCTCTACACTGGAGTCTGATTGAAGCTTGTGTGTGAAGGGCCTCTGTAACATCTAACCAGAGGCAGGGAACATGCTATGGCCTAATACTACGCATAGCACCACAACGACAAAATGATTCATTACCATAGAAACCACTAATGTGAGTCATCTTTTGAATAATCATCAATTATTCATGCACCAAGGCTCTTAAACTGTTGTCCGCTTTGTAAACACTAACTAACTAAAATCCCCTTCATGGTCTCCAAAATTGAATCAAGTGGCTGGTTCTCATCCTGTCATATGTTTACTGATAGAGTTTGACTAAGTGCTTAATGAAAATATATGACCTTGTGCTTTTTGTACATATTTACTTTACAGACCCTAAGCCAGTCTTCTGATAAATTTCAAGTTAGACTTTTTTTGGTATTCGTAAATAAATACACCACTGCAAAACTAATGGACAGAATGTCTCTTTTCTCCATCATAGCCACAAGGATGAACCACAGTGTTTAATTAATAGCAATTCTGGAGCTGTGAGATCTGCGACACCTCCTGCAGTGATGAGGCTGACTGACATGGAAACACCAAACACTCTCCAAGAATCCAAAACACGTGTTTCATCAAGTGGTGTTGATAAGTCAGCATATTCGGCCACTGAGGATCCTGGGGGTATCAGTGTCGGAGAACTCCCGCTGTGTTGCGTCTCGCATCGGGCTATTGCAAGGAATCTTGCTGATCTTTCCTGGGGTGAGCGCTTGGGACAGGTCAGCGAAAAGGGAGGGTGAGAACCACGTCAGAGTCTGGGCAATGTTAAATCAACACCACAGTTTGCCCTGTTGAGAGGTCAGCCATCCTCACTTCCCTATGACCTCTGACTCCTGACATCTTGCCTCCAGCACTGTGCTGTCTGCTGTGCTTATCTGTCAGTCTGCTCGTCTCAGTCTTGAACAGCAGCACAACCTCAACACAGTGACTTAAATGCCTTTCCCTGCTATGAACAATCATTTTAAAAGGCTAAGCCAGCTCATCTTAAGAAAAGTCTGAATGAAATGCAACTGCTTGTATCGTGCTTCATAGATAAATGACCTGGGACAGAGGCCAAGGCGGCATAAGCCACAACAAAGACATTGTCTTAAACATGCTTGGAGAAATTAGAAGGATTTTTTCAAATACTTAAAGCCAAAAGTGTTTTTGTTTTTGTATTTTCAACAAAGGCTTGTGTGTGACTAGTCTCAAGCTGAAATAGCCTTTCAAAATATGTTTCTCTCTTTTTTCCTAGCTCAGGGCCAGGATGTCTGAAACAGATTTAATTTCTTCATGAGGAGTGGGTGATTTCCTTGTGTATATAGAGACACGGCCCAGTTAGATAGCACTGTCTGCACAGGCTGGAGTCAGGGCTCCTCGGCCCGCAGATAAGAGTGGGACGGTTTTGTGTGTTTGTGTGTGAGAGAAGACTGTCAGAGAGTGCTTACAGATGCAGCATATCTGACCAGCCCACTGGGCAGCCCTAGACACTCTGCTGTGAGACTAATGGTTACTGAAAAATCAGGATTAGAACTTCAGCATGTCTGCAGAGTACACCGGTTTACCTGATGTTACACCGGGTGCTGGGCCAGCTACAAGCCAGCATCTCTGCTACTGGTAGAAACACATTTTTATGTTACAGAATGGCAAATTATGTTTATGCCAGAGGTACTTGTTAGGGCAGAGCATCTCAAAAAGAAATTGTTTAACTGTATTATGAATTTCCTTAAATCTAGGTTAATTATGCTACAACAAATTCTTAAATTAATTGGTAGCCAATGCAACACATTAGCAATCAGAAATTATGCATTCAATATGGTTTCAATTACCAAGTGAGGTCTGAAAAAAATTATCTTAGCCCATGTTGCACTATTTTCAAAGAACACTACCTTGCTGGATTATTGTACACCATTCAAATGACAGATTGACTTAAATATTTTTTTATTAAAGATTACGACATCTGCTCAGCTTTGGATCGATGATCTGATGACCATGAAATTCGACATTCTGCTGAATCAGTGGCAATGAATACGCCATATTAATTTTAATTGAGGGTAAACTCAGCTCATTCTTAAGCAATGCACCACCGGATAGATGTGACGCAACATGTCTGATTCAGAGAGACACACACACATGCCATGCTGAATGTGGATAAGAGATGGTTTGGGGGAGGTCTGGGGGGGAGAGGTGGGGCTGTTTGTTGGTTCTGCAGCGTCGGACAGAGCTGGGATATGTCGCCTATTGATCTGCACCCCTGGCACCTCCATGCAGACTGTTGTTGAGAGCAAGTCTGCCAGCCTTTTCTTTGCAGAGCCGAGCAGATTTGAGTGGTGCCGCAGCCCAGCAGCTGGGATGTGCAGTGAATACAGTCTGCACAGATAAACAGTGCCTTGTTTAGCCGTTTCTTTGCCGCTGCTGAGCCAGCTGATAACAGCGGCGGGAGGGCAGGCGGCCCTTGGCGGCAGTGGACAAGGCCTGGGGAGGCAGACACTCTGGCAGCAGCAAGCTCCCTTTCCTTCCCACATCCCTCACTCCCCCCAGCCTGGCTAATCTCACCTCTTTTCTTTTCTGTCTCTTTTCACAGAGGAGGACTGTGTCAGTTAATTGCCAAGCGAGAGTGAAAACTATCAGTTGGCAAGGTGAGCATAAAGAACAGAGAGAGAGAGAGAGAGAGAGAGAGAGAGAGAGAGATGATATCTAGGAGACAATCAAGGCTGGAGCAGTTAGTATATACTGACACATTCATGTGCGCATGCCCACTTCACACGAAGCACAGACATGCACGACATTTCTCTCTGTCGCTCAACAAAAAACATAGCAATGTAAAGCATGGTTTTATTGGGTTATGATGTTTTGAAACCAACTGATCTGAATACCAGATGGATTTTTGGACACAGCAGGCTGCCATGTAGA
Source organism: Ophiodon elongatus (assembly GCA_016806645.1). Classification (NCBI taxonomy): domain Eukaryota; kingdom Metazoa; phylum Chordata; class Actinopteri; order Perciformes; family Hexagrammidae; genus Ophiodon; species Ophiodon elongatus. Next base: position 3,606,762 of record JACSYO010000489.1, on the reverse strand, counting down.
GGTCTGAGAAACAAAGTTACTGTGTGGATTGGTCTCCTGTGGGCCCACAGTACACAGAGGAGTGATGGGAGTTGAACTGCTCTCCCCCTCAACACCACAAGCTGTCATCTCATTGTCTTGGCCCGGCACCAGGCGCTGGAGTAATTGCAGCAGTGTGGCATTGTGGGGAATACTTTGCATTCCTACTTTCACAAGGAAGTTTTTCTTCTTTCTCTGCCTCACAGTACAACCTGCCACAAATAAAACATTTCTCGAACAGTGTTGTTTCCACTGTCGCTCAGAGACAATGAGAGTATGTGTGTCGGCGGGCAGAAGAGCAACAAAGTATCCTCCTACGATAATGTATTCAATTCTACAGTGTAGTGAAAGGTGAAAGCGTCCATGAGTGTGTGTGTGTGTGTGTGTGTGTGTGTGTGTGTGTGTGTGTGTGTGTGTGTGTGTGTGTGTGTGTGTGTGTGTGGCAAAATTGGGATTAATAGTCACTTGAGATTAATAAAGAAAATACATAAAATGATGGGGTGGGTGTGGGATATAAAATCTGTTGGTGTTATTAACATTGGCTTGCCATTTAAATAGAGCTAGTTTGTGGCAATCCACAAGATTTCAGTTCTGCGTAATTTAGAATTTCTATCTGAGTGAAAATAACATAATTGTTCTTAGAGTTTAGCAGTCCTGAGTCTTTTTGTTGATACATGAGCTTCAAGTCAGAATTCAGAAATGTGTGCATAGTTTCATTTTCCGTGTATATATGCAATGGGAAAAACTATAATACAGATTATTTTCTGAGAATGTCGGAATGCAAATATATAACTGTTGTTTCATCAGTGGGCCAGAGGCTCAATCACTATTGTGTTACCTCTTTTGGCGATAGCGACTGAACAGAAATTTATTTAAATGAAAATCTTGGTATAAGCCACGTTAATATCCAATGCTATAAAAAAGTAGGAAGTTAAAAACAAGCAGGATGAACTCTTAACTTCCTATATCTTGTTAAGTATGAATTGAACACTGGCGTTTTTTCTCCTCACCATTTCAATTTATCATCTTAGCCCTTAGAACCATGCTGATAGCCCAAACATACCAGAGGATCAGCAATCTATAATGTGGGAATGTTTTGCCCAGAACGCATGCCCCATCCTCTCCCCATACAAGACCACTCCCTCCCTATATTCTCAATTTAGGAGGCCACATCTGTTTTTAATATCCTTGCCTCCGTGCTGCAGAGTTACACAATCATGATCAAGTGTGCTTTCTGAGAGGCAGAAAGACTCACAAATACAGACATGGACTCGTGCCAATACCAACACACACATAGACCCTTTTATGGCCCACCAAAGGAATGAAGAACAAGATGTCACTGTGATCACTGGGCTTCGTGGATATGTTTAATAACATGTAGCTGGGATGCATTCATATGCCTGGAGGATATTGTGAACTCAATAATAAAGTTGAGAGAAAATGCGTTTTTATGGAAAGCTACAGACATGTTTCAAATGTTATGGCACTAGTGAATCACTGTTTTTACCCTGGATGTTCAGCTTTGGACGTTTCTGTATCATATGGTTGTTAAGAGAAACAGACAAAATTTAACATTATTGTCTGCCACAGATATGTTTGTATTATAAACTATATCATTCAAAAGCCTTGTGGCTTAGAGCGTATTTTCTCTGAATTACATCTCAGTGGGAAACAGTGAGCTGAATGTTTAAGATTTCACAGATCACTTCTTATTCCCCAAAAATGCTTATTATTCTATCATTGTCATACTGGCCGAATATTTGTACAACTTCCATAACTTCTTAGACATCTATTACTAATGCGACTAGAATGACTCTGTGATATGATTTTTACAAAGAAATAAGGGAACGATGACTTGTTTGGGAAGGAAAGAGTTCAGCTGCAGCCATTGAAACAGAGGCATCCTGTCGACCTTTGCTCCATGTATTATTGTCGCCACTTTATCTTTGTTATTTGCCACAGTGGCCACATGAGAGCACTAAATTGGAATGAATCTTCTACTGAGAATTGCTCAATGTTACAAAACTGGAAGGATGCCATTGGCTGTTTGGTCTCAGTTCTAAGCTGCTCATGCAGAGTATGACAGGCGTTGTGACTCCAGATAACCTTACACTGCCCTTCCCAAGTGCCTCTGGGATTCCTGCAATTACACTTAGATGTCAAGTTATGAGCTCTGTATAACCTGTATAACTCACTGGGGGTTGATGGTATTCTTTTGATCACAACTGTAAAATTGTGAATGAAGATAGTTACACTGTATTATGGAAGCTCTGGATGTATTTGTAAGTTAGAGGAGAGCAAAACAAAAATTCTGAGCATATCAATGGCCTCCACACGGCTCTAAACATGGTGACGGCTGAGCTGGCGGCTCGCAGCTAACAGTGCTAACAGTGCTAACAGTGCAAACAATGGCAACAATGCTGACAGAGCTAACAGTGTTTACCTGAGAAGGAACCGGATGGTGAAGCTAAGCTTCTGAGACAACACCGACGGTCTGGATGGCTTTACCAGCTAAACGCTTACATGCACTAACATGCGCTAAAAGGCAGGCGGGGCCACGTAAACGAAGCACAAAGATGCTCGGATTGCAACACACGGAGAGGAAGAGTGACTTCATTCTCTGCTTAGGTAGATATTACTCCACTATACCAAATAGTTGTTTGCTGCTAAATTACTGCTCTGAAAATCATATAGAGGACCTTTAACTAAAGGTATACACCAAAACAAGCATAGAAAGTAGCCATACACTGAAAGTAGTCACATTAGAAGTCCATATATAATGTCTAGATAGACAACCTCTAAATGTACAAAAAGAAAACAAAAAAAAAGATTGAAATCACTTTCTGGCAGTATTTGCTACCTCTCTCAACAAAGATGACCACAATTTTGTGAGTTTCCTTTCTCCCATTGTGATCCCATGCAGGCGTTCCTTCAGCTCTGCCAAGCACGAACACGGCGCTGTTGGTTTATGGCATTCTCTGATTCTCCATTATAATTATCAGTGCAATTAGCTGATTCACAGCATTTTAACACTGTGCCTGAACATACTCAGACATCTCATCAGTCACAGTTAAACGTCTGTCTCAGTGGAAAGCTATTCAGCATACTTGGGAAGTTTCTCTCTCGTCCTAGCCGGTGTGGCTACAAGAACGTCATAATCTAGAAACTGACAGATGGAATACATCACACCTTTCCATATTTCACCTGTCTAATTTCAGTGTGTATGTAGCTTCCTTTAGTTAGAGACTAATGGTTGAAGAGATTAGCAGAATGTTTAGCTTAAAAGATTGAAAGGCAAAGTTATTTTTGTCATTGGGGTACTTTAGTCTAAGAGCATGCCATTGCACTTATCACCTTGCCCCCATCCTATCACAAGACATTCAACTTTAATTATATATTTAAGGTGCACAGATGCTAACTATCCTTTGTAGTTTTTTTTCAAAATAAGATATTACTGACAATTAGATATGAATTACTAATATAATATGCACTCAAACAAGTCCTTGGCATTGACAGAGGCTTAATGAAATACATGGTATGTGGACTACTTCTGAAGAAAAAAAATAATTAGAGCACCTCATAAATACCTTCCACATAAATATACCTTTACCTGCGGGCTATAGCTGATAGAAGCCATAAGCTTCATGCTCCACCCAAACCTGCTTGTCCACTACCAACAAGTAGTGGCACTGGCCATGATTCAGCCCAGACAATGAAAACAATAACCTGAAAACAATAACCTGACCTTGATGATGGAGATAGAGTTATAGCATGTCACCAGAGGCCGGGTGACTACATTGGTGACCTATGCCTCTGGCCGGCTTTGTGCCTGGCCGACTCTTTGCTGGTGCCATTGTGTCTTCTGCACACCAGCTGATGGAATATTTCTTGTCTGTTTCTCACAGCAGATTGCAAACTGTCTAGCCATCCTTGAATACGCCCCCCCCCCCTCCTCCTCCTCCTTCTCCTCCTCCTCAACTCCACCCATATTGCCACGCTCGACTGCAGATAGCTCAGTGAGAGCTATCTGCTTCATCGGACCCTGATGATAGCGTGGAGACTGGCGTCTGAGCTGGCCGATAGCTGTCAGGCGATCTCTGTTCAGAAATAGAGATGTGCAAGAATGGATAAATATGAAGAACGCAGCCAGTCTTTCCTTTCCATCTTTAATGCTGGTGATATTGCATCATCCGCGCTATGTTACACTACACACCTCCATCCCGGTTATTTTTTAATAAGGGAAAAGTGGTACAATATGTATTTTTAGCCTGCTTGCCTTTATATTTCTCAAATGTAGAGTTTTATTGAAAACTCAGTGTGCGCAGGAGAACGTGCCTCACTACATGTCTCGCTCTTTTTCTTCTCTTTAGCTGAAAGGTGGGGTGACTGCAGTTCAGAGGTTGAGGACTGGTCTGCTGTGCATATGCGCTGCTGCTTCCTGTAGACTGCAAGTCTACTGGTAGTCTGGCGATGGGGTCACCACACAGGACTTTGTATTCAAAGAGGAGAACAAACAACGGAGACCTTGAACCTTCAGACCCTCCCCCACTCCCCAATCTCCTTCCAAATATCAGCGTCTAAAGTACCAGTGGCAAAGCTCATGTTCACATCAACGCTGCGTGTGGGCAGTGAATAGGGAGTGATTTAAGTTAAGGTTAAAGATCAAAGATTCTGAGAATCATCAGTCATTTCAGTTGTTTCATCAGTTCATGAAAAATAGAACAGGAGTTTGTTTTGAAATAAATCCACAGCAACACTGCAGTTTAGTGAATGCTTAGCTTTTCCAGCTCACTGGCCGCTCTGATTGTAGCCTTCCTAAGCGGGGTCAGTGGAGACTCACAGTAAATGGCCATGTCGCCAGTGCTCTCTGCTGCCGAGTTGACTGACGAAATAATGAACCGCACAGGCCTGTTTGATTTCCTCTGGAGACAGCTGAGCGTGAGTCTGATCCACATACAGCCCTGGCTCCCACTAACCCAATCTGCTTCACCCCGCTCTTTCTCTCTGTCTCTAACCGAGAGACGGCGTCTACGCAGGCCATTTTAGGGTACATCTATTCACCGTGATTTATAGTAAATTAAAAAGCTGGGAGCTCAGTTGCACAGCTAAAATGCCCTCTCTGACTGCCTGGCCATGCTCCACGCCGTCTGAGCCGGATCCCATTTCCTCTCATGTCCACTTCGTTGCTATTGTAGCAGACCAATAATTCACATGAAATTGTGCGTTTCCAAGGAAAGTTTCATTCAGCCATGCAGTTTGTGGTGCATACTGATCGTGCTAAAATTAGACAGCTGGTATATATGAATATTTCATGTACCACAATATTATGTAGCTGTATATATAGACTCGGCTGTCAGGTATAAAACAATGAAAATAGTGATTATGGATAGCCTGCACGCCACTATTGTAGTAACATAATTATGGTTCCATGATATTACAGTGCAAAAGTCAGAAAGAGTGTGAAGGCACATTTATGGAGGAGCACACCAAATTCAGCATTTTTCTGGGAAACAAGGAGGTTGGCTGCATGCAGGCAGCCAGTGGTGATGTGTCTTGGCAGGCACACATAGGGGCACTGTAGTCATGGACCCAGTCATCATCATCTGGCCGCACATTCCTACCCTATCTGTGCAGTAAACTGGATCTCCTTCTCCCTCTTATCAGCTGTCAGGAATTTTCTATCGGAGGCCCTCTTTCTCCCTCTCTCCCTCACTATCTCTTTTTCTCTCTTATTCTGACTCCCTTACTCTTTTTTTCTCTCTTCCTGTCCCTTCCTTTAAGCTGCAGAGCTGACACAGAGCAGAAACGGTTAATGGTCATTAAGATAAGGAAGCAAGGAGACGTGAGGCGGCTCCTAGGACAGGCTGGAACCCAAACAGCTCTGGTGCCCAATGCGTCACCACAGCTGGAGGCCCTCTGCCCCCTGGAAGCACCACTCACATACAGACACATGAAACAAACACATTTAATAATGACACATTTAACGGACATAAATACCCTAAAAAAAGTGTTTTGGCCCATTTCTCTAAATTTGACAATTTTTACTTTGTGGATGTTTTATAAACAAAAATGTATCGTTTCAGGTTCCGGTACCCCTGATATGTTCGTCTGAAGAAAATTACATGGACACTTAATTTTAGCTGTCTGAGAAAGTGAAGTTATTTTACTATTTCAACAGCACAGACAGTGTTGCATGACATTATATCAGTAGCTGCGGATGGAAATCAGAAACTGCTCCATACAATGACATTTTCCATCGATGTTATTTCTTACTTATTGAATCACAACTATGTAACTATTTAGACCAGTGGGACCAGCTACTCTTCATTTTCTTCTAAAATAAAAGCATTTTAAATTACACGATTTAAGCCTGCATTGACATTGAAATGAAATGTTGAATTCTATAGTTTTATTGAAGTTCATGTTTATTTGATTATAAATATTTTATTTGTGTTTCAGATGTATTTTCTCCAGTGACAATTGTATTTCATGTCATTATTTATGACAGTAGGTTGTTAGTTTTGGTCATTAAAATAAAAAAGTTTTAATCACGTTAAGTTCCTGGGAATTATTTCAAAAAGGCTTTCTTAAATTCATATAGTTAGGTCTTATTTAAGATAATTATTTTTCATATTGACATCAGTGGTAACAGAGTCTAACTAATTTGTTACAAAAACAAGAATAACATTCATGGTTATGTCGTGAATATTAACATTTCTAAAAAAAAAGAAAATACGTCTAAAGGTTCCAAAATGTTTATTTCTACAATAGTAATTCCATCACGTTATAATGCGGAAATTTTAGATTAGAAGTCAAATAAGCACAGTTTGTTCTGTCATTTAAAGAAGAAATACCAGTTTCTATGCTACTAGTACAAACCAATATTAGCTTTAGAAGTAGATACACAGTTTTCTGAGCTCAAGTAATTTTAAATTTGACATTTAATTGATTTAAGTGGTTTCCAGTCCCCACTGTAACAACCACAGTACTTTCTGAATAGAAACACAGTATAGGAGGTTTATGGCTCAGTTTGGGCTCCCTAGTGAGATAAGGATTATGCAGAGTGCCACTTCACTGCTTTCCTTTCCTGCATTTCATCTTAACATCTGGTCTCAGCATTCTGCAAGCAATAATATGGTTACAATCCATGCCACTGTGCCCATAATCCTGCAGTATCAAAACCCAGGCAGAGGGGTCTCTCGTTCCTCTTTCTCCCTCCCATTCGACCCCGTCTGATGACAGACCCCTGAGAGGAGCCCTTTGTTGGTAATTGAGCTTACCTCATTTTCAAAATACCAGGAGCCCTGCTGGATAATAAAAATGTGACTATACTGAGGTACATATTGCTGGCAGAAGCCAAACAGCGCTATGTACAGAAAACAGAGCTGTACTTGTTGAATTAGACCAGAAAGAAGGAAAAGGTTGTTGTTTTTTCATTCCCTGACTCTTCTTTGGTCAAGATTTTTTTTTTTCCTTGCTGCCTTAACTACAGTGGGAGAGTGGCCTTGCGTGGAGTCTGGATCGCTGGGACCTTAGTAATATCCACCAGGGAGCCTGTAATTACTCAGACAGCACTGCTGCCATCAGGCCACGCCTCCAGCACTCTGTAGGCTTGGCGGCCTGTAAACGTGTCAGTGGCAGGATGTCTTACACTCAAGAGGAAGGTTGAATGCACTCTCTCAATGAATACAAATAACAGAAGCAACCTTCAATGTCTACTTATTTTCACTGGATGATGGGAAATGACCTGATGACGCTCTTGGTCCTTTAAACTGGAAAAACACAGTTACATATCTTCGTAAAAGTATTCTCTCCGTGTAATAATGCTGGGTTTGTAGCTACAGGGTGAGATGAAAAACAGCTCCTGGGCATGTAAGAAATATCTTTTAATAAATCAGGACATCATGTTAATCAAGAGGTCCCAATAGTCCTCTCCAACAATGCAAATCACAAGAAATGGTATATTTGCCGTGTAGAGTATCAAAAGAGATAAAGCAGGAATGTTCAAGATGAACTTAGATAACAAGTACAATGTGTACAATATCTTCCATATTATTGGTAAAGCAAGTGACACAGAGTTGCACAGGATCATAGGCCAACAGGAATGCTCTTCTCCTCCTAACTTGTGCTCTAACTATTGGCTATCTTACCATTAGTGTGGAGGCTGGCAGACACAAACCTTTGAAATGCGATCCTTGTCCCGGCCAAGTCCTGCCTCCCTCACCCTAATTGGATGATTATATCCAGAACAACATTATTTTAACTTGGAGTGAGACGGGGGACATCTTTAATGCTAAGTAAATTGCTCTTGACTTGATATTTGTACCCGTGGCAAAGAGTTACCAACTTCAATCTGTCAGGACTGGGAACAAAGTAGGACTTGGCCTCGTCAGCTCTTTAGCTATGTCAGTGGTCATCCGTGTATCAAAAAATCCTAAAAACAGACAAAGCCTCTTGAATATTTGCTTAAACTTTCAATGCCCCATAATCATGCCAGTAATGATAGTGTGTTTGCTTTGTCCAAACACCAGGGGCTCTGTTTTAAACACAGAAACACACACATACTCATGGGCATATACATGCGGAGAGCACTGGGATGATGATGGACGGGAAGAAATTACAGGCCAAAGGTACTGAGTCTACTTCTAGTCATTTAAATACACATAGTACATAAACAGAGCAGAACTACACTAAAATCATACATCGAAACTATTAATGAAATCATAATGTTCACAACATGGGCACCCAGTTGTTGGCAGTGGTAATACTCAAAGTCAACCAGACTCATAATATTTTTATTCTTTGTAGTGCTGGATATTACTTAGCTTATGTTTTCCTACAAGTCATCAAATGACTTTATGCAAGCGCTTCGTATTCTTAGTAATGAGAAACACCCATATTTTAAATGGTCCAGAGATGCAAATGTAGTTGAGCCAGTGGCAATGTATTCATGAGTGATTTTGTTGGGAGACGTTAAAAGCTTGAATAAAAATAACTTAGAATATCAAAGGCTTTGGTTAAAAAAACAACTTCTACCCGGAGGGGAAACTTTTACAATTACCTACAATGTGCCAGGCCGTTTGCCAGTTGAAAACCAGGTCATGGAAAATGCACATATCTAGCTACAGAGAAAAGGCAAAACCACATAGTTACATAAGGAGTGGGTCCAATAGTATTGTCATTCTTCATTTACAAAAATAGTCTTTTCTTTGTTTACAATACCAAGAAATTCTGCAGGCAGTCAGTGTGTGTTTTTTGCGTGTTGTGTGTGCAGGCACATACAAGCGAGTTTCAATTCATGCACGGTCATTTCCTTTCTGTTGACTGAAGTGAGTCAGAATAAATTACAGTAACACAAACACATACTAAATTAAATCCTGCTGTATGCATCACCCCCGGTCTCTACACTGTATTAAAAGTCTAAAGTGTGCCGTGGCATTACAGCAGTCTAAATCCATGCTATTACATGGATTTCTAAATAGAGAGCATCCTGTCACGACACTGAGTGCATGTAAGTGAGAAAATGGGAACTTGTTTCCTAAATGCTCCGCAGAGGGAATTAGCATTAGCCCTGTCACAAGGTCAGGGTTCACATCGGGAGGATGGTAGCAGGAGAGAAGTCACATGACCACCTCACTGGAAACTGACGGTTGAGGTTATTGGCTTCCAGGACTTCAGCAGGTGAACAAATACTTCACTCTATATTCTGAACAACATGCAGCAGCTTCTGGGGAGCAGATGTTGTCATCACCTGGCACCGAGCTGGAGGTAATGCTGCTTTGAGTTTGGTGTTTTCTCTCACATCCAAAACTGTCGTAAAAGGTCTGTGTCCAATTAAGATTTCTATTCATGAGCCCCCTAAAGCATTTTAGAAAGCAAACTCTACAATATGTTAGCACGATTCCCATTAAAGTGCTAATATTAGCTCCAGTTTTTGCCTCTCATATTATATATATATATATATATATATATATATATATATATATATATTATCATTCAATTTAAGCTTAAGTTGAGCATCCGTTTCCAGCCAATCTTTAAAAAACCCATACGGTTGTTTACCAACACTCACCACTGTTCTGATGGTATTTCCAGAATGGTCGCAAGGAACAACGTATGTCCGTGCTCAATTTGCACAATAAGATCCCAAATTTAAAAGTTTAATTATATTATATTATATTTGTCTCAAGTGGTGTTACTCTACATTATTTTATATCTTCAATATATACATATTTTTCTTGTACTGTACAAAACAAGCACTGAGGCGTGCTAATTGCTGATACCTTGATCGGAAACATATTACCATCTTGGGGAAAAGGAATACAAATATTTTTTATCTTGGAGAAAAGAAAATATTTTGTATTGAGATTGTTGAAAGAGTCTCTGAGGATTCTGGAAATGCCTTAAAAACAACAATAAGGTTTTTGTCAAAAAACATTTATTTTTTGGATAAACGGATGCTTAGCTATGACTTAAATGTAATGGTAATATATGAGAGGCATAAGCTCGGGCTACTCTAGTATAACATCTGGGATTCAAAGATATAAGTTATTATGTGGTTAAGCATAAGAAAAAGCAAACAGCCCCGATGATGCTCCTTTCTCTGCAGCATAAAACACACACTCTTTCTACTTGTTAGTTTAGTAAGAATTGTATGAATGATACAAAATGACTCACGGCATGTGTTTGCCAGAGCTGGGTGGCATTTTTCTCTGAATGCAAGAGACAAAAGCTAACCCAAGAAACACATGATGCAGGACAAAAAATAAATCATGAGTGAAGGCGTAGACTAAAGAAAGTGTCCGTCATCCAGGGCCTGGTCTGTTTGTATTCTTTCCCAGGCTCCCTGGATTCATTAACACGTAGCCCTTGGCAGCACCCACTTTGGCACAGGGTTGAGCTGGAGGACGACCACGGCTCTGCAGCCTCCGCACCAGGAGATGAGGACATGTATTCTCCACCCATCCAAACTCAACCTTACCCCACCCTGCACAGCACCCACCTCTGACACATATCAATTCCCTCCACCCTCGCTCCACTGTCATCTAGTAGTAATGTATTGAATATTTTTATGCTTTGGTTTAAGGCGATTAATACAGATTAAAAATTTGAGAAAAGTATGCAGATTTTAGATTACAGAAAAAAAAGAGCACAGTGGGTGCTGGGGGGGGAGTGAATGATTGGGAGTAGAAAGCCATTTAGAGACCAAGGAGGCCCCTCAGCTGGCCAGGTACACCCCCTCCCCTCCTCCTAACCCTCACTCTCACCCACATTGCACCTGGAGCAAGGCCAGGGCTGCTGTTAATTTGGCCTCATTATTAAGTTAAATGCAGCGCGGGCGGCGGTGCTAGAGCTAATGAGCAGTGCAGAGCTGGCTGTGCTGCTCCCAGCCTCCTGTCCCAGCCATTAGAAAAATTAGAGAGTGGAAAATGAGTCAAGGGTTGTGGAGGCCTTAATTGAAGTCTTAAATGAAACTGTCTCTGATCTGAGTAAACCCCACGCTGACTGGGAAGGTCTCAACCCTCACTTAGAAACAGAATAGCTCCCGTTGGGGCCAGAATGTGCATTTGTGTCAACACAATCAACATGGTGCAGTACAAGGTGTTTTAGATGGGAACCGATACGCGATAATCAAAGTGCCTGGAAATTGTCGACCAAGACATTATCTCACAATATATTTCAGCCATTGTGTGCGTATATATATATATATATATATATATATATATATATGTATATGTGTGTTAGAGAAACCCCTTTGGTTGTGTTTATGCACAAGATGGTATCTGAGCTGTGTGGGTGGCAGGGTCTCTACTCAGGGGAGCTGTAGCTTCAGAGGAGAAGCTCAGAGCGGGTACACACTACAAAAATACACGACAAAGAAAACAGGGCAATCAGCGTATCAAAAGACAACGTGAAACTTAAGGATTTCAAAAAAAATACTGATTTGTATGGCATAAACTGTTCAAAGTTGTCCACTACTCTGGAATAGTATCCGTCTTAAGTAGTCTCAGGGACAGTCTATCGTAGCCACTCAGTCAAGACCGTGAGAGACTGGGAGGTTTAGGAGTCTCTCTGTTTAGATGACTTTGAGGGTTTTTCGTCTGAAGCCTTGCTAAATTGTCCAAACACGACCACACTGGCATTCATTGCACTTCATCCCAACACAGCTTATCCTGACCACACATTGACGATGTTTTTCTGGGAGATACTGCGGAGATAGCTGGCCAAATCTTTGAAACCAAATCAGCAGCTTACAGAGATCAGCAAGAGGCTCCATTTCGATATTAAAAGAGAGAAAAAGATCAGTACTCTGTTTAGGTTTGGCTGAACTCTGCTCGGAGGAGATAGTAGCCTGAGGTTGAAGGAACATGGGAGGCAGATGAAGATATTGTTTGTGTGTGTGTTGTTTGTGGGTGTTTCCTAAAATCTGACAGCTATCTCTGCTTAGATTTGTCTCAAACGGTCAGAGGTTTTAGTAACTGAGCTGTGTTCAAGTGCTTCATCCAGGCTCTTGTCTCCCTCTCCTTTTTGCTCCAGTGTGTGGCTGGAGACAGTGAACAGCAAATTCCTGTCACAGTATTGTCCTCCTGCAAGCTCGCTTCTGATGGAGAGCACTTAGCCATGTTTATAGCTGTACAGGTTCAAAGAGAGGCCAGCAGCACAATGGAGCAGGACAAGTTGGCTGCAGCACCACTGTGTGGGAAACACCATCACACACCACGGAATCAAAACAAAGACACAGAAGGGGAAAAACTCTGCAAGGATTAAGGCAATTGAATTTTTTTCCCCCATTCTATTCTGCCACGTTGAATTCGACTGAAAACATTTCCTCAACACAACAGTGAAATTAGCCAAAAGGGCCTCTGGCACAATAATGAACCTTTAAGAAAACTGACAACAGACATTAAGGTCATAAGTACATCAGTCAAAAACATTTTGTATTCAGTCAAAAATATTTTGTATTCAGTCAAAAATATTTTTCAGGCATTGGAAAGCCTGACTTTTACAAAAGCTGGCCTCTGATTGGAGAAGGCCTCTTTCTCAGTGAGCCATTGGCTGTATGAATGGGTGGGGGCATAAGGCAATCTATAGGGCAGTGTTGTCAAAATTATTACATCAATGTGCATGACACTGCTGACTGGTTGTAACAGCTCTCACTTTATGATGACTTCCCGTCATAAGAACATAAATCTATGCATACACTCGGCGTCAGCGTGGGTGAAGGGCAGACACAAACGCCACATTAAAGGGATAAAACTGGAGTTTGGGTTTTGAGTAAATGTTTGGCTAACTCAGCTACATCACATGTCCAGCATTTAACTAAATAGTGTACTGACATTGACCATCACATACAATAAAGGCAGCCAGTCTTCTCGTGGTGGCCTTCTCACCCCAACCAGCCCCTGTGACCTGTCCTTCAGCCCCCCCTCCAATGCTTTAATCCAGCTAACCTTGTCAAAACCACCAGACCTCATTCAGAACAAGCAGATGACTTTCTGCACGCCAGTGGCCTCTATAAATAGAAATTTCATTGAGGAGCAGCAGGCTGAATGGGAGGTATTGTAAACAGCGGGCCAGCCTAAAGCCTTACACAGGGCTAACCTGGGAAAGTGATGGAAAGTGACATGCTGCAGCCATGAGGCATGCAGTACAATAACAAACTGACACCGACGTACCACTGTCCTTCACTTCACATGTTGAGGTTTTACCTCATGTTGACAAATGGGCAAAATCTACTCGCAAACAGCATACTAAGAACATTCTTTGGGTGAAGCGACAAAAGAATGAGGTTTGTGTTTATTTTCTAAAGTCAGAACACTGTCTCTAAGAGGTTTCAACTTTCCAAACTTTCCTGTGAACCATTAAACAATAAAAAAAAAGGAGATGTTTGTTGAAAGACAAGAGGGACTGCTCACGATGCATTAATAAGAGCAGTATGCAACAGTCCGAAGTGACCATGAAGCAGACAACTTTCTTTTACTGTCCATACTTGTACAGTACATAGTAAATCTGCCTAGATAATAAGTATACAGTAGTTTTCGCTACATCAGGCTGTGTGTTGGGCACAGACTCAGCTGCCTGATTCATTGATCATTAATTCAGTTTACTTTCATTCACAAGGCAGTGTAGCAAGCCCAGTGCGGCACGGGTTGAAAGGTTTGTCACGGTAATTGTGTCTTCCTCAGGGGGGCGGAAATATCTTGGATATATCAAAGGATTATTTTGTGAACGTAACTGTACCATTCAGTGACGTCAAAAACTGTCAGTCAGTTTGGCTATTTTCAGTGTGATAGATGTATTTGGCAAGACAATTTGACTGGCAAGGCTAAACACGCACATCCACTCTGTAAGTATGGGCCTTGTTACCTGTTGGTGCAGACGTCTGAGGAAGGAACAAAGATTTAGAATAGTGAGTAAGCATTTCTATATTATAGATGCTTCTATCCACCTCTCGCTCTCTTAGTTTTTAAAAATCACATAGACCAACTATAAAAGGAGTCTGAACAGTCACCTACCAAACCACACAAAGAGAGAGAGAGAAAGAGTGAGCGCGAGAGAGGCTGAATCATTTTTAAGCCACTCATTTGATTCACAATTCACACGCAGATCCCAGCCAGGGGGTAGGGATTTTGAGGAGGAGAGATCAGTAGCCAGGCTTAACTTAAAATGTCAAATGCTTTACTTTGACTTCATGGAAAAAAAAGACAGTTCAGAGAACCCGACAGACCACATGCTACCAAGCATTTTTCCCTACCTATACTTGAAAAAAAAAATCCCAGAAGTCACAGGTACAGACTGGCTCTTTCACTGAGCTGTAGTAAAACAACGAGGTGCTTCAGCCCTGAAGGCCAGTGATACCTGATCATCAAACTGCCACCAATTAGAGCATTAGGAGTAGTCATTTATTTTGCCTATGTTTAAGGAGGTGCTAAACTCCATGAACCATTCCCTCATACCCCTGCTGAAATTTCATCCAGAGCAGCCCTGGCCCCACAGAGGGAAAGGGGGATATTGAGGGGCTAAGTGAGACGACGGCCCTGGAGACCAGACTCACCAACGTAGACCCTGCTTGTCTAGGGCCAACCAGAGAAACGACAGCCCCCCTCGACCATTCCTCCCCTCTTCACAGCCCGGCAGGGGAACTTGTGGTCACGAATTCATTGTTCACGACAGAAGAAATCTGCATGCTCAGAACGATCAGTCATGGAAGGGCTCCCAGAGTGCAGGGGGTTTGAGGTGGTGCTACCCTCTCCCCAGCCCCACACCCAAATCTCCCCATTTAGGTATTTGTTGAACCTCCTGCACTGAAACCACTGCCTATACAGGAACAGATTGGGTGTTGGGCAGCGCACAAGTTTCCATGTGTGGTAAGCAATGAAAGAAGAGCTCAATGAGCTTCCCGCCTACCCAATCCCACAACTTACTGGAAGTAACAAGTGTCTTGAATAACTAAAACAGCAAGAATAAGCAGCCCTGCATGTTATCTAATTCAGTAGATACAAGTGTGAGCAGAGAGAGAGAGAGAGAGAGAGAGAGAGAGAGAGAGAGAGAGAGAGAGAGAGAGGGTTTTATTTATAAATCAACATTTTAAAATGGAAATTGCTACTAGTGAATAAAAGAAGGAAAAAAAGGCACGATGGAAAGATGAACTCTGGAGTGCAAGCTGCCTTGTTGTGGGAACAGGAAACAGTGTGTTTGCATGGTGTCTTATCTGAGAGGTGTTTCCAGGTTCTGCTCAAGTGGTTTATCTGATTTAGCCCCCTGAAGATTGTCAGCCAACACCTGAGCTGTCAAGGCTTTACCCAGTTCAAAATGATACATCATCCATCACAGTGAACGCCTCGAACCGAATGTCTGACACGGCAGCATGGTGACGGCTGTATCTCATTTCTTCAATTCTATATACAGTGAAAAGAAATATTGAGGAAGAAATACTGGATGTGGTAGTTATGAAATACTATACAACAAAAGCCATTTTTTTGGAGGTGAAAGCAAAAACATTTAAAAGAAATAAAATATTTTGATCATTAAAATATAAACACATGCACACTATGTGTATCTATTGCAGTAAGTCTTCACAAACATGCTACAAAGGGTTCACCCCTTCTGAGGAACAGCACCCTCTGCTGCTTAACCTCTGAACTATCTATCCATCTACTTCCTATACAGCTTAAACTGTTTAGGATCAAGGGGGTTAAAGCCAATCCCAGCATGCACTGGATGTGAACAAATCAGTTTTGACAGTGCACATATAGACATAAAAAGAAATTCACATGTATACCCATTAAATTAACTAACAAAGCAACACTGAAAATATATTTCATAAAACTAACAAAAGATAGATTGTTTATACGCTCTGACAAAATTAACACATAAAATGCTTTTAAACTTGTCATTACAAACAAATTAAACACATTTAGTGAACACCATTAATTGTGTTTCTGTGAAAAGAACAAGGGGAAAAAAACATCCCAAAAATACAGTCGGCCTATTCTTTTAATGTTAATCAAAAGTCTTATGAAGTACCCAAATGATTCATACAAAGTGCAATACTGCATCATTATGAGCAAATCTTATTATTGCAACATCCAAGTCCAAGAGCAGAAATCTCTGGAAAACTGAAACTTATGACAGCCAACTTTTCTCTCCTTAAAAGCCAGAACAGACATCTTATGATGCATGGATAAAAAAATAAAAGCAGAGTGAATGTATTTAACAATTGTACAGATGGCCTCTTCACTTAAATATGTCATTCTAATGTAAACCAATCTATATTATTTTTGTCAGAATTACTCAAGACAGATGATTAGGTATAATTCCCTACAATCAAGAGTGGCGGTCCTGTATCAAGAGTCAATCCCAAACTGGGGAAGAGTATATTTCATCCAGCACAGGGCTCCAACAATAACACCTCCCCACTGAAAGGAAATTCCTCCACCTCCTCGGCTCTCGGCTGAAACACACAGCTCTCTTAATCCGGCTCTAGTAATGAGGTCATTTCACGATATAATTTCTCCCTTTCCATTTTTTTCATTTCAACAAATGAAAATATGGCATTTGCCAGTTACAGGAACACAACTTTGTGATTGATTTATATCTCTAAGAAGATACCATCTTTACAAAACTATGAATGATTAAATGTAGTCTGGAGAAAGGGTATATTTCCATATGAGAATCTTTGATCCTTTAAATGTTTTGTAGTGTTTTTGCAGCTCAGATCAGCCTTCAGTGAGGTGGGGGTGGAGGGAGAGGAGGTGGTAAGGCAGTAATGGAACAGACAGAGATGTTGTTGAGAGCTATGTCCTGCCAAAACCAACTCTGATCACTGCTCTGAAACCATCTGATCGCAGGAGCAGCCAGCCTGGCCTTAAGTGGAGGTGACAGTGTGTCTAGGAGACACGTTAGAAGTCAGAGGAAATTGGAGATAAACAGATAAAAGAATGCAATCTCTGCTGGAAGTAGCGAGGCACAGGGGGCAGGAAATAAACCTGTATTTAAGCTGATTACCCGAGCAGAGTCCCAGACCCTTTCAGCAGCTCTGTACAGCCCGGGCCTCACCGCTACCAACGTTGTTAATTAGAGATTTGCTAAGGGGAAAAAAAGCAGCCTTGTCAGACTTGCAGGAGTGTTAGTGATGGCTGGCTGGAGGGGGACATGCAGGGCTCTTAATTGGGTCTGTATGCTGTATCGGTGGCTGGCTGGAGCGCTGGTGATGATTGCTGTGAGCAGGTGGCCGTGGTGGCAGCTCCATGCAGGCCGTCCCAGGCCAGCCTGTCTGTTCTTGTCAGGACCTGGAACACTGAGCAGACAGCTCCTGAGCCCTGCACTCATTACGCCAAGTTGCCCACCCTGTTGCCTAGTAACGCCCTCACAGCCCCTCCACAACACTTCCTCCCTGGTCCCACAATGTAACCCGTAGTCGTGGAGGACTACTTCAACACAGTCCAGCTATTGGAAAAAAAGATAAATACACTGCTACCTCTCGAAGTCCTCTTTAAATACAACATGTAGTACATTAAGCCAGCCATAACGCATCATGTTTTCCTACCAACAATGTACACCAAAAGGTATAATGTCAGAGCCAATCAATTAAAGCTCCAAAACCACTGATTCATCACTTTCTCCCCATAAGTGTGTTTTATGTGAAACCATCTTTACGCTCATTATTTTAGCGGCTACAATGGAAAAATGACATTACGAGACTTAATCGAAGATTCAGCATCCACTTTCAATCAAGCTCTGTGTCTGGATTTTAATCAGACAACGTCTCAGACACGCCACAGCTGGTCATACATGACATGTGCGATTACGATCTTTCTGCTAACAGTACATCAAATGCAGACATGAACATGTGCAAGCTTTCACACACACACACAGGAGTAGTTAAGATCTAAGAAGCATTCTTGTTAAATCTGCTGTCGATTTTTTCTGGAAGAAATCTCCATTTGCACCAGAGTGTAGCAAAAGTAGGAGTAGGGAAGGGGCAACTTCATGCAAATACTGCTTGTGACTTCAACTGCATCCAGCAACTGGACCAGCAACAGCAGAGAGGCAATTAAGCAGTGTAGAAATCAGTGTTCGTCTATATTCTTCTGTCAAACAGCGCTTTTGCAGAATGAGAATCTTTATAGTTTTGAGTTACACAAATGCCTAAGGCAAACTTTACAGGAAAAACCCTGAATTTTGGACTGCATGAGGGCAGAACATTTTTAATGTAGCACTTTTTTCCCTTTGTAATACCAAATGTCATCAGTTCATTGGGGAAATCTATATCCCAAGGGGACCGAGCAGTTATTTTGCTGCAGTTTGATTACTTTGGACAGTAGTCAGGCAATGTTTCATCATTCAATGGAATTTTGATGAAAGCTACAAATGAAGTGTAAAAGAATCCATCATGTCGGGGTTTGACGGGACAGACTTTGGAGAAGGGCATGTGGAACATAGCCTGATCTGAAAAATGACAGGAAACAGTACAATGACATCAGTTATGGCACAGTGCAAGGCCTGTTTAATGAAATGGAGAAGTCAATGAGCTTCTATAACGCCTTTTAAAACATGGAGTCCACCTCGTGACTCCAGTTGTGAATTAAGGAAAGAACATATTTCATGCGACCGCAGAAGAAATTGGAGCAGAGTTTGGAATCCATTCAAGATCAACATCACCCCCTAATATGCTGTGACTAATCTGGCAGTAATATATGTTATTTTCACTTCTCTCTTCTCAAAGGGTTATGGCTTGAAACTAAAACGAAACCAACTTATTTTGTGCTGTGCCTATGATCTGGATTATTTAAATTGATTTAATCCAGTCAACTGAACGACACATAGTCCCCACAGTCCTGTCGGTGCTCTGAGTGCAGGCTGCCCGGTGTTGAAAAAGGTCAATATTAAATCATAGCCCCACCCTGAAGGCTCTCTCTAACATAACAGTCCACACCAGGACTTGTCCACATTCTGTGGTGCCGCTCCAGTTACCGAAGTCGTAGAGCAGTGAAAACGCTCAGGCCTGGACCCACTTCACCATGCCAAGAAGAACGCAGCATGTGAAAACTGAAAACCCAAAGGGTGATCATTTGTCACGGGTAGTTCACACGTCTGGAATGTCTCAGTTTGTGCAGTCAGAATATCAGACAAGATGGGTGGTGTTCCTTTAGCGATCAGGACAGCTCTCATGTCGGGCGATCAAAGTGAGCAGAGCTGGCGCTACAACGTTCACACGCAGCTGTGTCTTCCTTGGGGTTACACTTGGGCTGCGGGTGCTCGACCTCACTGTGGAAGTGCCTGTAAATAAATGGTTTTGTCACTGTGTTCACACATTCCTCCAACCAATGGGCCCGCTCTGCCTTATTAGCTTCGGCTGCCATCCTCACAGCTGACTGCTGACATCACCTCATTACATACACATGGACTTCACAGAGGGAATCAAAGAATACTCACAAAGTAATGCCATCATTTAGGTGACACGGAAATGGCCTACAGTTATCTATTCAAGTACAAGATTTACAATTTTACTTATTTTTAAAAGGAACAGTTTGACATTTGGGGAATACGTTTATTTTCTTTCTAATCATGGGTTGAATGAGAAGATTGACACCATTCTCATCGGCCAAACTGGCTGTTTTTACACATCAGTTTAGATATGTTTATGCGTGAGCGGTAGAGGTGCTGGTTGGTGGATTTTGTTACATTTGGGCAGAGTCAAGCTAGCAGTTTCCCATTTCCAGTTTTCATTTTAAGCTAAACTAACTGTCCTATGGCTATAGCTTTATATATCACAAACAAATGTGAGAGTGATATAAATTCTCATGTAACTCTCAGAAAGACAGAGAATAAGCATTCTCCTTAAAAGGCACACATTCCACTTCACTATGAAGTGGAATGTGATAGGCCGCTGCGTGCCTCTGGCTGAGGTGGTAGAATAGGAGGAGAGGGCTTGGTTAATGAGAGTGAGGATATCAGGAGGAAAGGCAGGCGTGCAGTACCTGTGCTATGGTCTTTCAATGAGGAATGTGAGGAATGCCCAAAGCTCTGAAGTCAATATTTGCTTTAGATTAAATGATAAGAACAGCTCAGTCTCTCACCAACTACAACTGGGATGCCAGCCAAAACATTGAGCCCAAAGGAACAAATTCTGACCTGCAAATTAACTAACCAAGCATTTGACTTGCATTCCCTTTAAAACATGACACACGGTCCTACACAGACGAACATTGATTACACTTTATTATCGAGCCGTTGATCACAGCCAGTCCTATGGGATTAATCTGACCTTGTGTTGTCATGTGACCTTCGTCCTTGGCATCACTACCTCAGACTTTCCTTTGCCCAGTGGTGTACTGAGCCATATTTCACAACTCTTTCACTCTTTTTGGATCGTAATCAATAGGGTCAAAAGGATTTGTTTATTTTCACCTTTCTCCAAAACATCTCTCACCACATTTTGTAACCAGGCAGTGGGATATTTGAGATTGAAAAGGCTCACTAGAAGAGAAAAATGAGCCTGCAAACTTAATAATAATGAATCATTATGAAAAGAAAAAAACGACAGCAAAAAGGAAAACAGTGGATTTCCTTTTGGCTGGTCTGACATTACAAGCATGTTTAACTTAGAGTACCAAGGGAGGTGAACTACGCAGACTAATACACCAGAATCAGGAGAGAGAGTGAGAGTGAGAGAGGGAAATGTAATTAATCACACAACTGTCAGTGGGCCCGGTCTGGTGGAGGTGTTCTTGAGTTCTTGGTTTGTTTGTCGATCTTGAGAGAAAGGCCAGTGGAGCAGCAGTGCTGTGTATGGGTGGTCAATTAGTTTACAAACTTCAGCTGTGACCGAGACATTCTCCTCAGCCCCGGCCCCAAACTCCCTCCTGCCATCCCTGACCAGACCACATCATATCAGGGCCCAAACCTCATGCCGTGATCTGAGGCATTCCCCGGGCTGCAACATAAAGAAGCTCCCTCGATTTAGCTCAACCTAAATCAACAGTCCTTTTTGCTGTGGTTACATTGGATTGCCTTAAATCCAGGATCTGCCAGCGCTTTTAGACCCTCTTCAGTTTTCCTATGCGTCCGACTTGTGTCTGAAAACCAGACCTCCACCACTGTCACTCTGCTTTTTCACTTCCCTGGAGTTACAGCATGTTGCACATCCTTTCCAATTTGACTGAAAGTACTTAAACCTCTATGGATGGATCAGTTTAAGGATAAAAGCCAAATAAGAAACCACAGAAGCGGACTGAAATCAAATCTGAACACGGGATAAATATGCTTTCCTGAGCTTGTCATGAACAGGGCACAGAACCAAGAGTGGCTTCTGGTACGCAACTGCTTCAGATAATAAAATGCTGACGGCAACAATGATCAGGTTTCCCAGTTGGACACGGCACTGCTTGGCTTTTACTACACTTGCTTGACAAATTAGGACGGCATCATAGCTGCATTGAGCACGCAGCTATACACTTACACACATACATACAAGTGTTGATAGACAAAACCCACACGATGGATCGCACCACACTGCTGTGGTTAATCTGGTGATCAACACTATTATCAATCATCTTCTGTGACGCAGTGACAGCATGCCCACTGGGATTAAGCAGTTTATGGATGTAGTGTGAAAAGTTTCACTTTGCAAAGATCTAAGACAAACCGGACCATTCCTTTACATCTTCACTTACACGTAGAGGATTTCCACACACTGACACGTCCACGTGTTCTCCACCAAAGTATGCATCCATATCTTTCTCTCTCTGTGTACGTGCAGAAAATTGTGCTGATTACAATGAATGCACTCTAATACATTTGTCTTGCTGCGTGTGCGTGACAATTTGCATGAATGTGTGTGTGTGGGAGTTGAGCACAGGAAACGTGAAGGTTAAGGTAGCTCCTATGAAACAAAGGCTCCTCCGTATCCCCACGAGTTCTTTCCTTTCATACTGTAGGCGCCTGAGGCTCCTGTCCACATCATTGTAACGTTTAAGAGGGAACATCCTGGAGCTGCCACCCCCACCTTTCCCTTCACCTCCTATAGATGGCTTGACCTATAGTGTATCACAGTCATGTGAAACATTAACTAAAACGTTCAACTTTGTCAGACCCAAGCACATTTCAGAGTAAAGCTCTGTTAAGACTGGGTGCCTTGTTCCTGAACCAGAGGCAAATGACAAGCAATGTCAGCCATCATCTAGTTTTCCTCAGCTGTGATTGCAAGAGAACCTACGGTTCCCCGGTGGCTCACCGACTTCACAAACGCCTCACTGCTGTTTTACAATCTTATCTCTCTGGGCATCAGCTTACAATCTGTATCATCATCTTCCCTCCCTCTCTCCTTCTACATCGGTCATCCCTTCTTTTTTTCCATGCTCTTACTCTGTTTTTTACTGCCACGATTGAAAATTGAGTCATAACTTCCTGACGGCACTGTTTAAAGGTCACCCCGCCACCCCACCCCCCTTCTCTTTCTCTCTCTCTCTCTCTTCTCGCTCTCTTCTCTCTCTCTCTCTCGCTCTCTTCTCTCTCTCTCTCGCTCTCTCTCTCTCTCTTCTTTCTCTTCTCTCTCTCTCTTCTCTCTCTTCTCTCTCTCTCTCTCTCTCTCTCTCTCTCTCTCTCTCTCTCTCTCTCTCTTTCTCTCTCTCTGTGTGTGTGTGTGTGTGTCCCCCGCCTCCTTTCCTTCTCTCCCTTTTGGGAGGCCCCTCATCCCACACGCCCAGCACTACATTCCACAGACGGTGGGACCACCTTCAAACGCTGCACATGCACCACCACCAGCGGCACGTAGGGCGACTGAGCCCCGGCCTCAGCTGCCGCCAAGCCTCAGCACTGGGCTCAAGTCCTCCCAAGCAGAGCTTTGAGTGGGGGAGAAATTGCAATGTAGCAGCAACAGAGTCTCCGCGATGACAAGGAAAAACAACTGTAGCTCTGAAAGAGCAGAATGATAACAGTACAGTATTAGTCACTTTCATTCTGCTGAAACCAGCTCCAAGTAAGCCTCATGCCAGAGTGGGGCCTCTCATGTCTGTGCTGGGAGGGTGGCAGCTGTGATAGTGGGGCGCAGGCCTCAGAGCACCTATTCGTCTGACCCCCAAATCCTTAAGGTCTCTAGTACACCGACACACAGCTCTAGTTTCACCCTCCCAAGGCTCACTATGTGCTTGGCTCGCAAAACAATAATGTTCTTGTACATGGTCGCATACCACAACATGCAAAGTGTACAGTGCTATAATGAACAGTCAGTTAGTCCATAAGGTGACAGACACACATTTAAAGGATTCCAATCTTGACTCTTTCCCTACTAAAGCATGACTTTTATCTTTGCAAAGATCATGACGCATTTTGTATTTTGGGAAAACCTGCCAGGTTTCAAATGTTTCATTTCACTTCTGAATATGATGTACAGAATTTGTGTGAATAGTAGTCATTAAAAGGGCCAGAACTTATTTATTTTACGTACAAGCTGCAACAAGTTTTAAAGTTCATCGTTGCGAGAGGAATTAGTCCTCTAAAAGTCAACAATGTACTGGATGTCTTATTTACATTTTACTCTTAAACAATTAGAACATAGTATGATGCAGTATAGTGGAATACAGTTAGCAAAAATAATTATGCTACTAAGGACTATAAAATCTATATATTTGCACACACCTGAGCACAATTCAGAGCAGTATTGACACGTGTACTTGATATCTAACCTGTTTCAGAGACACGCGGACATCCTCCTGTCAGCTCCCATAAGCTGCTCTGCTCTGTTTCATCTGGGACTGATCCTGGGTCAGTGGTGACACTGGGTTGCACTAGACAGCTACTGCTTCTCACCTGAAGCACAGACAACATACAGTATTTCTACAAGGGGAAATTATAGGCCCAACAAAAGATCATTGCTAGTGCAATTTACAGATGAGCTAAAAGAAAAAGAAAAAGCATGCAGATTCACAGACAGGATGACCATCAAGCCAATGAAGTGAGCTACATCCCATCCTGATCAAATATAAACTAGCTCATGACTACTGTAAACCAACTCAATGTTTGTGAAAATAATAAAATAATTTTGGTGACAGGATATTTAGAATAAAACAATTATATTATCATCCAAGCAATATCTTGACAAAATGTTACACATACAATATCACAACATAAGACCTGGGTTGTTAAATTATTTTCTATCTAGCAAACCAATAGAAGGTATTTGGTTTATTTTGAGGAACCTACATCCTACAGTGATCAGAGACAGGTAGGCTATGTCTCTCCTTTTGGCTGGGCTCCATTGTTAGTCTCCAGTCCTGCCCGCCTGCTGGGATTATCAACTCACACATCTGGATAGACTTAGTCAAGGAATCCTATAAAGACCCTAATGGGCTCTTCTAACATTTTTGAAGACTGATTAAGAGCCGTTTCAGATCTTGTTCACATCAGTGAGTTCCATCTGTAATATATTAACGTTTTCACTGAATTGGTTATCTACGTTAGGCCTACTTGCTCCCTTTGGGCGTAATGGGGGTTTGGGGGTTTAGGGGACACTTGCATGCTTTCTTAGTAATATGCAAGGCGGCTGGATATTTGCTGATGGGGAGGGTCAGATAGTTAAATAAACATGAAGGGCTGCTCCATCACTGTGGAAAACCAGTTGTTTCTGTACCTTGAAAACATTCCTAGCATCCTTAACATACATGAAGACTCTTAAAAACAAAAATCTGGTCTTCCAACAAATGTATTCTCAAAGCACGTTTGAAACCTTTTGTCATTAATAAGGTGTCAAGTCACTTTTAGTTTTGCTAATGAAGAAGTAAATTCCACTATCTGGAGTCACGCCAGCTTGAAAGGCAAATTTACACTTTGGATATTATTAGCTGTTACAGTCTGGAGAAGTAGCAAGCAGGCCTCGCTTTTAAAGCCGTTTTGGCTTCCAATAGTGTGACCCTTATGTTTTATGGGGGAGACTAACACCATGAACGACATTTGCTACAAATTAGGCTTCCTAGTGCCGTAAAGTTGACACCTGCCACTTCAAACCTTTCCAAAAAGAGGACGGCCATTGATAACCGACAGGAAAGAAAAAGCTAAATTAATACACATTCATTAGCACGGCGAGCTAACT
This sequence comes from Ophiodon elongatus, assembly GCA_016806645.1. Lineage (NCBI taxonomy): Eukaryota > Metazoa > Chordata > Actinopteri > Perciformes > Hexagrammidae > Ophiodon > Ophiodon elongatus. Next base: position 3,581,153 of record JACSYO010000489.1, on the reverse strand, counting down.
AGCTTTAATTTCCACCTGCTCAAACCACGATAGAGTAATGTTGCTTTCAGGCACTCAAGGTGAGCCATAATTTAGCCTAATATTTTGGCTCGTGCGCTCCATGAACTATTCAGCTGGGAACAGCGACAGCACAAAAAAGCCGCGCAAACTTAATTTGTAACAACCCAACAAGAATTGAACAACCCGTCACAGGCCTTCATCAAAAAGGAGACAGCGTTCATATGACGTGACTACGAGCAAAACGACTAAAGTGGATCTTTGCGCCTCGCGCTGTGACGAAGAACCCACGTGGCTACTAGGAACGAGGCAGGCAGTAAGGCAAGGTCGTAAAAATTGAGGAAACTTGAATTGCATTGTTGTAAAATTCAGTCATTTTCAGTCATCATTCAAGAATTTAATTAAATTCGACATTGCTTTCTTTTTATTTCAACACATTAAATCAATGATTTCTTGCCAATAAGTGTAACAATATATCTTCATACAGTTATGGCCAGTAGCTGTCTCCTTATGGATGGATCATTTTAATGGTTTGTTAACCTTTGATTGGAGTAAATGCATTTAGGTTTGGGCTTTGTGTCTTATATTTGGGGTAAGGTTTTTTTGTCACTGGCCATAACTATAGTGGAATCTATAATGTTTGGAAAACATTAGCTGCACAAAGCACAAAAAAAAGAATTACAATGACTATAACACATTTAAATTTCCAGTTCATGAACGGACTCGGTCAATGGCAGATAAATTATACTTCATGCACAGACCCATGTGCTCCAGTGGTATTGTGCACGCCTGTTTACCTCAGCATTTGAATCAGTAAAACATTTTTTTTAAAAATACATTCAAGTTCATGAAGTATCAAAAAACTAATTATCAAGCATATTCACGACTGGGTAATGTTGCTAACGACATGACTAAACTTTTATTTTGTTCATCACAACGTAACATTGCTTTGAACCTGTAATAACTGCTTTATTTTTGGCCACCTGGGGGAAGCAGATTCAGCTAAGTGATTCTCTGTAGGTTCATAACTGCAGAGACGTTGCCACATTGTTCTAATATTGTCATTTCACACATTATAAATAGAGAAAATTCTAACTGTAGCCGCTTTGATGTTATCTTTCCCCCAAATTGTTTGTGTGTAAATACCTTATAAAAGGCACCAGTAGCCATTCATCAGAGGTTAAAAGTAACTTGATTTACTTGAGTATAGTTGCTAGTCAGACTCTGCCTCTATCCACTGCAATTCAGAGTGAAATATTGTACTTTTACTACATTTATCTGACAGTAGTTACTATGCATTTTAAGACTGTACATTTGCAACAGATAAGCTCAAAAATATGTAGTTATAGTGTAAACTATCCAAGAGTGAATTAAGTCATAACAGTTAGCTCCACCTTAACTTCCACAATAAAATGTATCAGACACATTGATGCATCAGGAACAATACAATAAATATAACACTTTTGACACCTGAGTACATTTTACTGGCAAAACTTCAGTCAGTGAGACTGTGAAAGTAGGACTATTATTTGTGACACAGTATTTTATTTTTCATTGTAGAAGTGCATTTAAGTAAAGGATCTGATCATAGTACTTATATCCCCACTGCCAGATATTGATATAAAACCATTATTACTTGCTATTTTTGAGGTGTCAATTCAAACGTGAAGTGTATGTAATTAGAGTATGGTATAAATCAATAAGGCAGCCAATACCGTCGTTTGACCACCAGGTGTCGACAAAGTCAACAAAGCTTTACTATTACTGTTGCCTTTAGGTGCATCTCGTGATGTCGTATTTCTAGATTTAAAGGCATGTGAGTTGTGGATTATTTTTAATGTGTTGTGGATTCTTTTTGACTTCAGTTATTTATAAAAAAAAATGAAGAGGGTAACAACAGTACGATTAATGTATGTTGTTTTAAATAGCGTTACGGCTGTGTGTAAAGCCATTTCCTTCGAATCACTTATCTGTCAACATGTTCATAAAAACCCTCGGACCTTCTTGCAGAAACACATATTTAAAGTCTATGATTTCAGGTGTGTCCCTGTAGTTAGCTAGTAACACCAAAGAGACTTCTCTCACCGTACTATTTGACACATCCTTCGTTCCCGACACCAAGGTTTTGACATTTCCGACGGTCCATGAAGTAACCATAAGTCCGGATGTGACCGCTCCACCACAGGAACCAAACTTTAGCTCGTAACGTTAGTTAGCTGCCTCTGTAGCATAACAGCTCCGCTATCGGAATTCAAAACAAAAGCTGTCGGAAGCACGTTATCTCGTTCATAATTGGTTTCCACGTTAATATGGAGCTGTAGGCACCATTTATAAACAAAGGTAAACATCTGAGTTGTACTCTTGCATGTGTGTAAAGGATTATTTTGGGGGTAACGTGTTAATGTTACCGCTAACGTTAAAGTTAACGTTATTTAGCCACATTGTTTTTAGCTAGCAGTAACAGTGCAATCTATTAAACGTTACTGCTTTCTTTCAATGTGACACAATCCGTACTGCTGTGGAGATTAAAACGTCCATATCTGTGTCATTAGATGCGATTAAAGCACTTCTATGTTTTAGTATTAAGTTGTTCATTAGCCCACCAAACGTCTCAGTGGCAGCAGGAGCAGAGCAGATGAATTGTCTTGTTGTTGTAAGGAATCTAACGCTCAATAAGCGGGACAGGAACCGGATGAAACAGCAACCGAGCTAACGTTAAATGTCCCCGACACAGTTTGGACTCGCATAACGTCACTAGTGAGACTAGTAAGAGTCTCGTGAAGGTTGAAGTGACAGGTTGAAGACGTTGCCACCCACATCCCCCCTTTGTAATCAACTTGACATCTGACATGACACCGTCTCCCTGACTGTTGGTTGTTTACCTTTCAGTGTTGAGGAATGGTCTGACTGCAGCAGTACCAGTAAAGATGCACAGCCGTCTGCAGGAGTTGAAGAAGGAAGAGGAGACTCTCCTTAAAATCAAAGTCATGCTACAAGACCAGCTGAACAGGTTGAAGGTGAGCGAGCGAGATAGTTCATAGAGGTGTGTGTGTGTGTGTGTGTGTGTGTGTGTGTGAGAGACCTGTTATATTGATATATTATGTATTCCCTCTGTATTTCAGTTTGAAGAAGGGGCCTTGAAATCGATCATTAGTGCTCAAACAGAAGAAGGAGCCTCTCAACGATCTTCCCCAGAAACTGAGGTGAAGCACTGCTACAACCCTGCTAAATACTCAGGAGTCACGATCTGTCATGTTAAGATATTCTCAGTAATATTTCTGCTTATGTATCTTGATTGATTTACATTTAAGCTGGCTTGTTTAAGTTAAAGATCAGATGTATCACTACTATTACTCGACACTATTGCACCGTCTCGCGTGGGTGGCACCGTTTCCAGGCCGGCCTAACCTCATTATATTTATATTTCTACACAAGGGCCTTAACCTTAAAATAGGAAATTGAAAAACATGCATTAATGTGATTATTTTAATGCCCCAGTATACATACAGTACGACCAAGGCATACAAAGCCATGTAATGTTTGATCTCATAACTTAATCTGATAGACACAAAACCACTGACTAAAGCATTTTGGGACTGCTTTTGTTTTTTATTGTTTAACTCAGAAACATATGAGCCTTCTAAGGAAGCTTGTTAGTATCGTTCAACGATTGAGATATTTAATTACGTAAATAACAGGATTTATACTTTGTTTACTACATTGACAATGTTATAAATGGTTTGCTTTGTTTTTCTAGGCAATTGTAGTATTCTTTAAGAACTCTGAATCATAAACGCCTCTCATTTCTGCAGCTAATGCGCTCTACACTATCATTTCAAAACTAAAAAACTAAATATGATCATGATTGAACTGTAATATGTCTGCATGTGTTGACTGACAGTTTTAGACACAAATTACTTCTAATTCTTTTTAAGGCAGTGAAAATATTAAATGTGTCAGAAGCTAGAACTACAAGTCATGTGATGCATATTGCTTGCAAAAAGTCATCAAAAACAATTTGCAGAGACATACTACTCCAGCTAGATGTGCATTCCCATTTGACTTGAGCTTTGTTTTGTCATAAAAATGTAATGGTGGCCAGATAATAGTTAAATAACGAACTATAAAAATTAGCAGCATAATAATTTACTACGAATGTTTCCTTTTCTCATAAGATTTCCTGCTTTTTAATATTTAATTTAAAATAGGTTCATGTTTGTTGTTTGTTTTCTTTGTTTCAGGTTCATATTAACCTTGACGATGAGAGCGAGATCAATCAAACCAAACTGCTACTGAATGCTGCTGTAGATTTTGATATGGAGGAGGAAGATGATGAGGAGGAGGAGGATGAAGACGAGGAGGATGAAGACGAAGATGACAATGAGCTTGTGTTTGTGCCTGAGGAGGATGAGGAGGAGGAGGATTACTGAGATTCTCAGTTTTTCAAGGGGCCTCAATATTTGCACCACTGAAGAAGAACCACATGTAAACGGACATCTGTTGATTTGTTTACCCGTTTATCACTTATGGAGTTTAATTTATTTGAATGGAGTGAGTTACACTTACAGTTTAACATTGCCCTCTCCTGTGCGTGATTCGAAGCTCGTCATCCACAACATACCATGGTAGAATTCATGTGTCAAATTTTGTGAGAAATGTCTCACTGAAATGCAGTAAGACAGTGTTATTAGGTGCCTATAGCTTACTAGACATATTTCATTTTGAGGATTAGCATTAAAATGTATGGCTGGGCCATATAAGAAGATAGTGTGTATGTACGAGATGATAATTGTAAGCACAAAATAAAATGTTTTGCATAGGGTTCATCTGACTGATCTGACGTCTTTTACAATGAACACTTCTAGTTTTATGCCAACATGCTTTCCCAAAATACAGTAGTGGTTTTTCAGATGTGATGAATGTTTACTTTTGGGCAATAAGAGGTTTAATGTTATTTTCGATTAAGATAATACCTATGTAAAATTGTCCTAACCTGACCCGGGCGAATGGGTAATGCAGTGCAAACACTTTCTACCAGCAAACCATTCAGCATTTTCTAAACAGCTAAAACAATACAGTGAGCCTCACAATAAGGCCAGCTTTCACACTGACAGCGGGGACCGCTCTGGAGAAGGGTGGTGCTACAACAGGCAACATACAATAGAGATTGCACCAATAGATATATTCAGCTTTCTACATACTCTGCTGTTCCAGGAGCGCTCCCATTCACCCAGGGACTTGAACTCAGCACACACACCTGCTGCAAATGAATTCTTCATAAGGCACACAGGTAATCGGACATCATATACCGGACCGCTGTGATTCAAATGTTATGGAGTGATGGTTATGGATTTTGCACGAGTAATTTAAAAGATAATTTGCAGTTGGAATACTTAAACAAAAAAGCTTAAATGAGAAATTATATATATATATATTGGAAAAAACAAAGGTAAACAGGACTGTGTATCACAATTAATAATCATAATTTGTAGGAATTCTTTCGACTTTTTAGGTAATATTTATACCATATTTCTGATTTAAAATTCCCAAAATGTATCATAATGCAATGTCTTCAATGTTGCATTACATGACAAAACATGTATCACACTGATTGCAGGATTATTAGACTATAAAACTGTAATGTGCAGGATTATTTGACTATAAAACTGGAATGTGATATGCAACTGAGTGCCTGGAGTTAATATGACAATCTAAGAAATAAAATTAATTTCCTTATAATTGTCAAACGATGAGATAATATAAGTTCCCATATTGACTTTAATAAGTCTACACGTGCTAAAAAGGTTCATCCAATGTCATGTGATTGTGCAATGTAAATATATCAACCTCTCTAACATTAACTTTGCTTACAGAGGTGAAACCGTAGTTTGTATGGGATCTGTCTGCTTCAGCAAGATGAGCTCACACTCCATTGAGTTTCAAAAGGGGTATTTGGCTCTGCATTAGGGATGCAGGACCCCCTAGTCCATCATATTGGATGCTTTCACAGTTTGATGACAATGACAATATTAAAACATTTTCCTGTCGTAGTAACGTATATTTTTTTTTAAGAAAAGAAAGGTGTAAGCATGTGTGTATATGTGTCTTAGATATATAACAACATGTTTTTTCCCAGACCAATCTTGTTATTGAAATAAAGAGTTGATGCTAAATGGTTGTCCTCTGTGTGCAAACGACAGTAAGAGACTGGAGCAGAACCAGACAGTGACTGTGCTGCAGGCTCAGGAGTACCATGCTGCCCCGCTGTGCACTCAGTGTGTGTCATGTGTTTGTGTTGGTGCTGTGTCTGTCTTCGGCTGAGGACTTCGACTGGACAAAGAACAGCCACAGCTCCTTCTATTATGGCACTTTTCCAGCTGGTAAACAAAAATTGCTCTTTTGCTCAGTGGGATAGTGGCAGTACATTTGAATGATTTGGCGGTATTTAAGAGCTGGTCAACTGGTTGTTGCCATTTATGTATTTATTAGGATTTTCGTGGGGTGCCGGAAGTTCGGCCTATCAAACAGAAGGAGCCTGGGACAAAGATGGAAAAGGACTGAGCATCTGGGACGTGTTCAGTCATAAGAAAGGCAAAATCCAACAAAATGACACCGGGGATTCCTCCTGTGAGGGCTACCACAAAGTCAAGGTGGGGTGATCAGGTGTGATGTGTCTGAGCGATATGGAGAGAACAGACGGGTTATCAACAAGTAATCTGAATATTTCACTCCATTGCATGTGTGTTGTACAGGATGATGTTTCTCTGATGAAGGAGCTGAAGCTGAACCACTATCGCTTCTCCATATCCTGGCCTAGACTCATCCCCACTGGCATCAAGTGTAAGTAACTGCTGTTAATTCAAGCCCTTTGCAACTGAACTTGCATATATGATTTAATTTGTTAACAGCTTAAACTATCAACACTTAATTACCATTTGCAGCTGACCACATAAATGAAAAAGGAATACAGTACTATGATGATCTGATTGACCACCTGTTGGAGAGCAAGATCACTCCGATTGTTACCCTGTACCACTGGGATCTGCCACAGGTTGGAATGAAAAAACACTGATAATCCCTCATTTAAGACCTTTTCCATTACATCACTATTGTTCTTTACAGAGTTAATGTACTCTTTGCTTTTCTAGGTCTTACAAGAGAAATATGGTGGATGGCAGAACATAAGCATGGTCAATCATTTCAATGAATTTGCAAACCTGTGCTTTGAAAGATTTGGCAACCGAGTCAAGTACTGGATGACTTTCAACAATCCATGGGTAGGTTCAAAACCAATGATTTGCAGGTTTCACATTCACACCTGTCTTGTCACATATGATTTGTCTTCATTATAGAGCTTGGATTAATATGTATCTACCTGTTATAAGTACTCTTATCACACTAATACTCCATAATCTGCTAACCTGCTTCAGTCTGTAGCAGTTGAAGGCTATGAGACCGGTGAGCACGCTCCTGGACTGAGGCTGAGAGGAACCGGGGCATACAGAGCTGCCCATCACATAATCAAGGTAGGACAACACATATATGTATATATATTTTTCAGTAATAAAAAAAAACTTAAGTGCCACTTTGAACGGAAATGTAAATCATACTCATAATAGTAATCTTTTTCATAGGCACATGCAAAAGTTTGGCACACTTATGATACACAATGGAGGGGAAAACAAAAAGGTAAACAAGGTCAAACTCTTGAAAGTAACTTTATTAAATTGTTGCCTCTCAACAGTACTGTCTGTCTAAGTGTTGAGAGGTCTTGTCCACATCTGCAGGTCTGGTTGGCATCTCTCTGTCTGGGGATTGGGGAGAGCCGGTGGATATCAGCAACCAGAAAGATATTGAAGCAGCTGAGAGATACGTCCAGTTCTACCTGGGCTGGTTTGCCACACCCATCTTTCATGGAGACTACCCTCAAGTGATGAAAGACTTCATCGGTAAGTTAAATTGTAAACAATTAATCTTGTAGTAATATTGTTCTTTGGGGAATTAACTAATCACTACTCGTGTGTGCAGGAAGGAAGAGTAACCAACAAGGCCTCGGGACGTCCCGCCTGCCCACATTTTCCCCCCAAGAGAAGAGCTACATCAAGGGGACCTGTGACTTCCTCGGCGTCGGTCATTTCACCACCCGCTACATCACCCAAAAGAACAACCCATCTGTTCGTAGTAGCAGCAGCTACTTCACTGACCGGGACCTGGCTGAGCTGGTTGACCCGCGATGGCCCGACCCCGGGTCAGAGTGGCTCTACTCTGTGCCTTGGGGTTTCAGACGTCTGCTCAATTTTGTCAAGGTGACTTATGGTGAATGGTGAATCATGCAGAACAGGCTTGTTGACATTTGTGTGGAAGCTGAAATGATCTTAGCACACTGCAGCCCTACTTAAATGACATAAAGGCAACTTATTGCACATTGATTTGTTCCCCATCTAGTCGCAGTACGGAAACCCAATGATTTATGTGACGGAGAATGGAGTCTCTGAGAAGATATTATGCACAGAGCTGTGTGATGACTGGAGGATACAGTATTATAAAGACTACACCAATGAGATGCTGAAAGGTGAATGAGCTCATACATGTATTGTTTGGTAATTTGGAGCAAAATGTATTGAAAGTCCAATCCATTTTATGCGGTCAACTCTTTCTCTGTGGTGCCACTCAGCTATCAAAGATGGAGTCAATGTGAAGGGCTACACCGCATGGTCTCTGCTGGATAAGTTTGAGTGGGATGAAGGGTACTCCGAGAGGTTTGGCTTGTACTATGTGGACTTCAGGAACAAAAACAAGCCCCGCTATCCCAAAGCTTCTGTCCAGTTTTACAAACGCATCATCAGCTCCAATGGATTTCCCAATCAGAGAGAGGTATAAGACATAACGTGGTCACTACAAAGTCCTACCTCTAATCCTTTCCAGACACACTTTTCAGACATTCCTCGAAAACATTGAGATTAATTGGTTAATGCTCTATTGTGTCACAAAAATCGTTTTTCAGTAATGATATGCGATTGCATTGTAAATCCTTGCAGGTTGAGAACTGGAGGAGGAAGGCCGTTGAGACCTGTTCCTCTAGCAACCAGCTCCTAGCTGCAGGTCAGTTCGTCTAGAACATCCCTGTCCGTGTTTGTCAATGATCAGTGGTGAACAACTAGCTGGGGTAAACAAATAAAGATTCTGACCTAAATATCAAAAACTTGCCAATAGTTTTTAAATGCAAGTAAGATCAGGACTTGAATGTGTGTTGCTGCACCTCAGAAAAACACATGAACAAATTATTAGCTAAAAAGAAAGATGGAAGTATAAATCACAATTAACAAAATCTCTAACAAAATGTCTGAGATATCTTCTTTGTTTGCCCCCCCCCAGCTAGAAGAAAATCCAAGGAACATGCAGAAATGCCAAAGGTTTGGCCAGTGCATGATGAAGTTTAGAACTTGAGGGTATATGTTGTCCATTAATGTCAGTGTTTTGTTGTTGTTGCTTTGTGATTGTGCTGTATTCAATTTGACTAACAGAATTAAGCTTCTGCAGTTTAACACTAAGACACGCCTCTGACACCAGCTTGTACTCCTTGCGTACAGTGTGCAACCATGTCTTCATTTATCTGAAGTTTTACTAGCGTGCTTAAATGTAATTTGCAAGCAGATCTGACAAAAACTCAGTAAGCATAACGCTTATCTGTGGACTTGTGCCCACAGGGTATTTCACAAAGCAGGATTATACATGAAACTGTCCGATATATTGGAATTCAATTTAGAAATCAAAGCTTCAACATGAGGTAAAGGAACAGGATTCAGCCGTGCAGGTTGATGCCTGGTGATAATAAATAAAATTTCAGAAGATTTGATTTAAAAAAAGTTATCTGGCGGTGAAAATGCTGCTTTATGAAATATTCCCCATTAGCTGAATGCAGTTCTCAAAGGGTTAATGTGTCGTCAATCAACTCTGAGTACTTTCTCTTTTCTTTATTAGAGGAACAGCGGAGTACTGCTGCCAATATTCTAAGACTTATACATGGTAAGGAATCACTCATGCTCACTATGAATCAGATAAAGGATGATTTGATTTAGGGGACAAATATTAACCCTTTGAGTGCTGTGCTTGAGCATCATCACCCGCTTCATGAGCCGTGTCTGAACTATATAATAATGCTGGTGATTTGTTAATGTATGTGTGTGTGTCTGTGCGTTTTGCAGACCCTTTGACCAGCCACATGGAGATGGTGACTGAAATTGTTGTTCCCACTGTTTGCACACTGTCTATTTTGCTCAGCGCCGTCTTCCTTATGTTCCTGCTGCGGAGACGGAACTAGACAGTGTGCATGTTTACAATCACAAACATCAATACACACAGATATTGCAAGTGCATAATTTCTTTAATGGCTCATGCGTGACCATAAATACATTATTTTAACTGAATTTCAAGAGAATTAGTGACTTCATTAATTTGATGTGCATACGGTGTTGTAAAAAAACATTGGTTTCGCCTTTTACAATAACTTTAGTACCAGACACTCAAACAGTGTGGATAGCCCTGCAGCAAGTTGGATTTTCTTATTACAATATTGCTGTGGAATATTACCATTGCAAACAGCCCTTGTGATCTATTGTACTTTGTGTTTTGAGTTGTTCAGCAAAAACACTTTAAAAAAAATCTGCAAATGTGATAATAAAGATGCATTTAGAAAACCCATGGCAGTGTCACAGAACCGACTGAAAGTTGTTTATTCAAAACATTTGACAAAATTACAGTATATTAACAGAAACATACACTTTGTGATGTAGTATAACTACATATAAGGTAATTTGGCTAGTTCTTCTGTTTTTTTAAAACATGTTAATTGCTGATGAGAATATAAAATATGACAAGAAACACCTCCTTTGTTGTAAAGTGGTGCTCTGTGTAAATTCACGCGAAGTTGACGAGGCTACAGCACACCATGGTGGAGAAGAAGGGAGGATTCTCACTGTCCCCATTCACGGTTTCATTTGGGTAGTCTAAAGACAGAACAGTGGAAGAAGAAAAATGTTATCTGTACTTTACTGGGATAATAACCACTTGTAACTATATGACACGTACTATATGTTGGAGTGGTGCATTAAGGTCACCTGTTTCAAAGATGACATGATCAACCAGCGGTCTGTCACTGAGCTGTACGGATGTCCTGACCTCACGAGAACCGTGGCCGCTGGACACCTCAGCCCCCCAAAGTACTGGCTGCTCTCTGGAACACACAAACATGAGGGATGAGATGATAGCCCCTTTTAAAACGTCACAGTTGGCACTTAGGTGTTCAACAAATACACAGGACACAGTGGGTTTGAATCCCAGGCAGACACACACGACCACATAAGGAGAACTGTGTGGAAGCAAACGTGTTTCTCAAAATACTAAACACAACAAACACAAATGACTTGCTTCTGTCGAAAAACACAAGGCAAGTTTTTAAATTCATCAAATCATACCTGACCCAAAGCACAAATGGCTCACACTACCTTTCTCCTACCCATTTGTTTCACTTTGTTGACACTTTTGTGGGTGATACAAATTACTATTTTGTGTAAAAACATGAATGTAAAGACAATCATCTCAATTTTGTTTACCATTTTCTTGGGATTTCATGAAGCAGTAAGTGTGCAAAGGGTTGTATTTCTTACTTCTGGTAGAAATGGCTGATCAGTGCGGGTTTGATTTGCAGTTTGAATTCATGCTCCTCATCATATGGGTGTGTTTTGTAGTGCTGCAAACATGACCTAAGAGGAAATTAAATTGTGTACTTTAAAGTCATCTTTGGGAAAGAACATTTTTGCACTCTTATACATTATTGGCAAAAAAGGCAAATTAATTTACTGCGTGAGAAGGAAGAGCCGGTCGTAGGGCAAACCCAGGAAAGTACTGCAGGTCACTATTATTTCCAGCAGATGGTGCAGTTTTCTGAGTCGGATCACTTGCTCCTGCAGATCAACTTCCGGGCTCAAGTAATAACACTATGGAGTAAAATATTTAAACTTAGAATATTTTGCGAACAGTCATTACAAAATAGTTGTCAGTAAAACCGTCTTACCAAGTGGTTAAGAGTTGTCAATTCTTCACCTGAGGAAAAAATGAAGAGCAAATAGAATATCAAAGCAAAGTTTGTGCTTTAAATATTACTGTGAAACTTTGAATCACATGTAAAGGACATAGAGTTATTCAGAGCTTCAGGGTGATATTTAGGAGGTTACCGATGATGTAGTTAATGTAATCCTTTCTCATCTTGTCCAGACCCATCTCCAGCAGCATGTGCACAGGGGTGACACCTGTGAGAGACACGTGGTCAATCTGCTGGTGGTAAGACTGCAGGATGAGCTTGCTGAGGGAGCTGCTGCTGTCTCTGTGAATCTAGAGGAACATAGAAAAAACAAAAAACTTGCACAAAACAACCCTCAGCCTTTTTCTCAGCATTAAACAGTTTGAAGGAGCTGCATCGTTTCATACCCAGGGTTTGATGTCACCGTATCTTAGAGCTTCCGTGACCAATTTCAGGCAGTCTCCAATGTCTTGATATGAAGTCACACCTGTAATGAAAAACAGAATGGAGGAAAGTGGTTGTCACTGTCTGTTTGTAATGCTAAATCAAGTGGCTCCTAGTTTCCTTAATAGAGGAGCTGACTCACTCTTTCTCATCCGAACCCACAGCTGCTCCACAAAATCCAAATCTCCTCGTTCAAAGAAAGAGTTGAAAATGTCCGTCTCAGTTTTCAGCTTTGCGGTCTTTAAGAAAAGATGAAAAAGCAAAAAAGCTACCACATTTATTCTGAAATTAATGAATTTGTGAAAAGTCCCTTTATTCTATCGTACGTCAGCTGTTTTGGCAGCCTTGTCCTGTAGCGTCTTTGCAGTATCCTGAAGCTCTGAAAGACAAATGAAAAAAGAAAAATAATAGTCTTAACTAACTGTTAGTATTAAATCATAACAAATGTGCATTGATTTAAGAATGCAGATACCCTCTAGGAAGGCCTTGGTCAGATTTACAGCTGACATGCTTTCCAAAGGCTCCGCCCATTCAGTCTCACCAGTTCTCAAACCATCAGCTAGAGTCTGAAAAAACAGGAATCTGATATATTTAGATGTATATTTGTGTGTTGATGCTCACGGTCATTCATGTTAGAATACTGTGGGACACAAACCTGAAGAAACTCTAGCTCCCTGTACATCTCATACATTGGGCTCCTCATGTCCCCGCTGGCAACTTTGATATTCTGCACATGATAAACAAGCCAAGTACACAAAATTTACCACTTTATTCTGTATTTTAAATAGTATTACACAATTACATTTATATATATAAAGATATATATATATGAATATATATATATATAGTATTTATGGTCGAGAAAGAGTACGTTTAGAATGTGAATCACTGGTTCTTACCAGTGTTGCTGTAGAGGACAGGGGTGGCGTCTCAAGGATACTCTCCACATGGCTCCATTTGAAATCCACTGTCACACTACTCTGTGACTCAATTATGGTGTTTTCAACAAGAGTGGAGCCAAACAAGTTGAACCTGGCACTGCCTTTGGTTGCCATCTGGAAGCATTGACGGATGTAAGTGAATGAACATTCATTCACACAGACTTATAAGAAAGGATGCACACTCACCGAGGATGGGTGGTGCCTTTTCTTGTGCTCTTGTTTAAGCTTGTCTAAGGTTATGAGAGATCCTTTGTCTACAGTTGAGCCTAACACAATTTAAGTTGATATAAAACAAATGCCAGAAACATAAAAATCACACAGGAGTTAAATAAAAAAAATATTCGCTGTACTGATAATGTGTCAAGGATTGATTATTGAAAACCTTTGGGCTATACCTTGGCAGGTAACAGAGTATAATTTGACACCAGACACTCTATTGGCCATGCAGACCGTTTCAGCTCCAAACCAGGTGGTTCCAGCTGGATCAGACATGTCACATCGCACCCACAGAGGCTGTAAGGATGGGTTGTTGTCCACAGATGACACATTAGCATTTTGAGATAATGTGTACCAAGACAGCAACTGCCTATAAAAAAAATTAAGAAAGAAATGCATTTTGATTGTTATCAACAGTATATTAGTTACACTGGTTATGTAATCCTAAGAGCACTTTCTTCATTTGATTGAAGTGTTAAACGTCTTCATTGGTCACCTTGCTTTCATGATTGTGAGCGGCTGTGGTCCCAATTCTGCCTGGAGAGCATTGACATCAGCATCATCATCTTCATCATTATCATCATCATCATCATTGTCGTTGTCAGCGCAGTTTGATGTTTCAGTCTTCGGTTGATCATCAGGTTCATTGATTTTTGGAACCTTGAAAAATCAAGAAATAAAAACACAGTAAACGTTAGTGAGGTGTTTTAATACAACTGTATGAGAAAAAGGGTACCTGCAGGTATCTGGAGTTATATATTTTGCTTTTAGAATGGTCTATGGTTATAATACACAATTATGGCAATTTAACTGAAGTCCAGGACTAGGGGAGGGATTCCTTTTAAGCCATGAAACTTTATGTGCGCCATCGCAAACCAACATCAGCATGTCAATGAAATCCTAAGTAACTGGTGATGTATCAGAAGACCCAGACAACTAGAAATCATAAAACTTCTTAAATGCAAGACAATGTCCATGTGTTTATTAAATGATTATATTACACACTACACTCTGACTACAATCAATGAGTCACAGCAATAACTTCACTCACAGCTTTTTCACAGATGAAGACTGGCTGGTTGCCATAGTACATATTCAGCACAGGGATCCTGTCTCCATTCATCTTTAACATTTGGATGTCCTCCTGAAACCAATCAGATACAGAAACACCATTATGCATGACGGTGTAACACATGTATCAATACAGTCACCATATTACAACGGATTTTACTCCAGGTGAAATTAAATTACCTCATATGTACATGGATCGTTATTTTCCTCATCTTGAAGAGACCTTCGATCAAACGACACATAACACACAAATAAACCTGACCTTGGCAAGATGAGTATTTAGCAGTAATTAAAGCAATAGAATAATTAACGTGTAGAGTTAAGCTAAAGGATAACTCCTCCACTGCACAGCGTTCATTTTACGTCATCTACAAAGCTACACGGTAAGTAAAAGAAGTAAACTTACCGCAGAACATGATAAAACTCCTTCGCACTTGATATCACCTTTGAGCACATTGTTATACAACAGATCACCTGCTACGGAGCGAAGCTCCTGGATCAAACACAAACGAAGTTAACAGAGTTAAACGAGCTGCTAGTGTTGATGTTTTGACTGTCGCGCGCTTACTCGGGCGATGACGTCATGAGGTCACAGGTCATCTTTTTTTAAATCAGGGATATACGTTTATATATCAGAAAGCAATTAATTAAGTCAGCAAAGTGTTTATATAATCTCATAAATTGTAAAAAAAAATGTAATCAAATAATATTTTATGAAAGAAAATGTTACAAAGAAAATAGTTCGGTCTTTAGATTCGTACTGCGCCAACATGGCGTAAAGAAATAGTCCGCTTTGAAGTAACTGACTTTAATACGTTTTCATGTAAAGCATTTGATTCAAAATGCGAACTCAATTGTTTGATACAATCTTAGACATTTTTTAATATACGTTTATTTGCGGTAAGTAAAACAATAGTGAAAATCACCAGTCGGCGGAAGTGCTCTTCGTCGAGGCGGAGGCTTAAAGCTTTTAGGGTGACGTACCGACTTCCTTTTCACTGTGGCCGCCATACCGTGAGCAGTGTGGTTCCCGGCGAGCCGAAAAATAATTACTGAAAATGGTGAGAAAAAACGCTCATATTGGTATTAACATGCTATATATTCCATAGTGAGTATCTGGTGATTTATACGTATCAAATAAACCGGTGTTCGGGGTCTGTAATACGCTATAACTCAGATTTATTAGACCACGGAGAGTAAACGCTCCCGGCTAACGAAGCTAACACGAGGAGCCATTTTGGGACGTTTCCTCAGTGATTCAACCCAGTTACACGTGTCTGTCGTGTTAGCGGCAGATAACACGTAGCTAGCTCATGTGGCCTTTTTACAGGGCTGCTAATGTTATATTGTTCTTGTAAGTATCACACGTGGATGTATGCTCTTAACGCCATCTATCACTGGACAACGCTACGTTTTAGACAGGCTTGCTTGCTAATTCAACCACATTAGCATAAATGAGCTAAGCTAAGATCAAAAGCGGCAGATTTCTCCCAACAATTTGTGTAAATACGTAATATTAATGAGCAGTCCCCGTTGATGTTGTCGGGCAAGTACGAGGTGTCACCTGGTTTTACGTACAAGTTACACCAATTTTAATCAAACTAGTTTTGAAGTTGGTTAACAGTTTGTCGGCCTCAAAGTACAGGAAGTTGGATGGCTTGTCCTAAGCACATGTTTCTTTAAATGACTGACTTTAAAGAGTAGTCATCTCAAATCCAACATAATATATTAACCTGTATTTTAATGTTTTTGTTTCCTAGGCTTGTGCCCGACCCCTGATCTCGGTTTATTCCGAGAAAGGAGAAACTGCTGGCAAGAATGTCGTCCTGCCGGCTGTGTTCAAGGCCCCAATTCGCCCCGATGTTGTGAATTTTGTGCACACCAACATGCGCAAGAACAGTCGCCAGCCTTATGCAGTCAGTGAACTGGCAGGTGAGTGTGTATGTCCAAGTGGACCAAGGATTGGCCATCATAGAAAATATTTTAAGATGGCAACTGAGGATATGCATTCACAAATCATAAGTATTTTGTTTATAATTTAGTTGTCTAATTGTTTTATTACAGGTCACCAGACCAGTGCTGAGTCTTGGGGTACAGGAAGAGCTGTAGCCCGTATCCCCCGTGTGAGAGGTGGTGGTACTCACCGCTCTGGCCAGGGTGCTTTTGGAAATGTATCCTTGTGACCAAAAGTGAAAAGCTTTCAATTTGTCTCCTTTTTTTTATATCGTGAAAACTAGAACAGGCACAAAACTTGCAATGATGGTGTAATTTGCGACTTACTCTGTAACCAGTGACGGTATGCCTGCTGTCATATGCTGGCACAGATGGCTGACGAACATTGAGTCTGAGCAGGTATTACTTGCGTCAGTACTTATGTTTTCATTCAGTAGTTGTCAAACCTCCTTGACTTTGGTCTAGATGTGTCGTGGAGGTCGCATGTTTGCCCCCACCAAGACCTGGCGTCGCTGGCACCGCAGAATCAATACCACCCAGAAGCGTTATGCCATCTGCTCTGCCGTGGCTGCCTCTGCAATTCCTGCACTTGTGATGGCCAAAGGTAAGCTCTAAAAGCATTGACTGAGACTAGGAAATATAAAACAAATTTTAAATGTACATATTTCTATAATTTATCATAGTTGCATATTGACATGGTTACGGTTTTTAAAGTAGAGTTTAATGTTATTCTTGCCATGATGGTGTAATTTGCGTCTGAGCCTGTGAACAGTGACGGTAGCCTGCCGTCTTTAAGCTGTCACAAGGTATTGATGAGCCTTCAATTCTGAGCAAGCTCTGGCAAAACTGTAGTCTGTGACATAGTGAGAAGAAGATGGTTGACATGATTATCTGTCTGTTAGGACACCGCATTGAGGAAATCCCTGAGGTCCCGCTGGTGGTTGAAGACAAAGTTGAGGGCTACAAGAAAACCAAGGAGGCAGTGCTCCTGCTGAAGAAGCTGAAAGCCTGGAATGACATCAAGAAGGTAATCTACATTCTTCACTTTTTCTCTGTTGGCATGACTTGGAACACATTATTTGAAATGGCTTTTTTACCTCAATTTGGGAGGAATCTGCTTAGCATCTTTATCTGATTCACGTGTATGTATCTGTTTAGCAGAAAGATCTTAGACTGAACTTGTCTCTTTCAGTAGGATTAATGATAATATTTCAGCCTGATTGTTGAAGTTGAGTATATTAGGCACGACTTGTTTTCTTTTTTAATGGTGTATAGTAATGATATAAACTTTCTATTCTCAGGTCTACGCCTCTCAGCGCATGCGTGCTGGTAAGGGTAAGATGAGGAATCGCAGACGTATCCAGCGCAGAGGGCCATGCATCATCTATAACCAAGACAGCGGTGTCACCAAAGCCTTCAGAAATATCCCAGGTGTGTTGTTTGTTATATTTGAAGAATTCATTTCTGTTGGGGAAATGGGGATACGGGCTCTTAATATTTAATACCTAAAAACAATTTATAGTTCATATACAGTAGTTTGTGTAAACTTGAATGGCAAAACTAGAAACACTGTACTAGTCCTGAATGTTTTGGCATCAGTGGTTATCAAAATTTTGAACAACTATTGAAAAACAAGGTAATTCAACCTGTGAGTGTTTAATTAATTAATTAATTAATTCATGAATTGTATTATACAGGCATCACTCTGCAGAACGTAAACAAACTGAACCTCCTGAGGCTTGCTCCTGGTGGTCACGTTGGACGCTTCTGCATCTGGACCGAGAGTGCTTTCCGCAAGCTGGATGAGCTGTACGGGACCTGGCGTAAACCTTCTTCCCTGAAGGCCGGTTACAAGTGAGTGTTTGTTTAATTAAGAACCCATCTCTGTTACACAAGTAAAACTTGTCGATCACATCAGTGATGAGCTTCCACTTCTGGTCCGTGTTTTTGAATCTTTGTGATATTTTCAAGAAGTTCTGAGTTTGAGCATCAAGACATGTCAATTGACTGTTTCCATAATTATCAACATGATGAATTAAATTCCTAATGCCTTATTTATTTCAGCCTGCCCATGCACACGATGACCAACACAGACTTGAGCAGGATTCTGAAGAGTGAGGAGATCCAGAAGTCTCTTCGTACACCAACGTAAGCACTGCTGTCTTTTAACTTCTTGAATTTATTTATTTATTTTTACTTGTCAACTATGATGATATTCCCACTTCAGGTCCGTGTTTCTGAATCCTGATTATATGGAAGTCCTGAGCAACGCATAAAGTTTATGACAAATTTGTAGTTGAGCAGAAGTTCACAATTTTAAGACTGGGTTATTTTGTTATTACAGCAAGACGGTCAACCGCAGAGTACTGAAGAAGAATCCTCTGAAGAACTTGAGGATAATGCTGAAACTGAACCCTTACGCCAAGACGGCAAAACGTCATGCCATTCTCAAGCATGACCCTTCGGTAAGAACCAAAAGAATTCACCAAAAAAATTCACGCTGGAAGCAAAACTTATAGAATTAAAATGTTGATTACTTTTAAATCTTGTTCGTTCTCTCCATAGATCAAGGCTAAGATGCTGAAGCCCAAGAAGAAGCCTGCAAGGAAGGGAGCATCTGTCAAACCCAAGGCATAAATCTCTACTTGTCGACAAGAGTTCAGTGATTTAATAAATCATTTGTTTCAAATGAACGAGTCAGATCTGTAATTGCACATTTTGATTCACAAGACCATTTATTTCACATAAGCTAACAAAGACTAAATCCTTTGGCTCGAAAGGACAAAAGGCAAAGAGGAATATCAAGCACACAGGTTGAGCAGCATTTGTCTTGATTAAGTTATTTGATCATTAGAAAAAGATTTGGCAGACCTGCAATGTAGCCTAACGACTTATTCAATACATACTTTTACTTGATATGTAGGTTTGTACACTAAATATACATCTTTTGACTGCCTAACTTTTAAACCCATTTAGTGATCAGTATAAAAAGATATATTTTAACTATAACAACCCATTCTTCAGAGGACCTTGGGATGTGGGATTGGTTGTAAACACAGCAGGCCTCACATTGCTGTCAGGTGGGTGGGTGTCACAGGCTGACTGAGTCCAGTGGTACTGCAGTCGACCTGCTCTTCTCAGTTTGATGACCGAATGAACCTAAAGAAGAAAAATGCGTGGTGGAAAAATCCCTTTAGTGCTGGTAACGGTAAGCTGAGGAGTCTCGGCAGAGGACCATCTACAACCAAGTCGCCGGTGTCTCAAGTCTTCAAGTTCTCAGGTGTGTTATTTGTTCAAATGTAGAAATCATCTGTTAGTTAAATAAATATCAGAACATTATCTTAATAGTCCTTATTACCCAACAATGTGTTTTTAATGTGGTAGGTATCAAAAAAACTTAAATTACATTGATGGGCCAGTAAAACTATTCTTTTATATTCAGAATCTTCTAGCATCTGTGTTATCTTGTTTTAATTGAACTTTAAAAAAGTAACTTGATGATTTAAACTTAGTGTGTATTTACTGTCCTGTCTTGAAATCCCTGCAGAACGTAAACCAACTGAACCTCCTGAGGCTTGCTCCTGGTGGTCACGTTGGACGCTTCTGCATCTGGATGAGCTGTACGGGACCTGGCGTAAACCTTCTTCCCTGAAGGCCGGTTACAAGTGAGTGTTTGTTTAATTAAGAACCCATCTCTGTTACACAAGTAAAACTTGTCGATCACATCAGTGATGAGCTTCCACTTCTGGTCCGTGTTTTTGAATCTTTGTGATATTTTCAAGAAGTTCTGAGTTTGAGCATCAAGACGTGTCAACTGACTTTCCATAATTATCAACATGATGAATTAAATTCTTAATGCCTTATTTATTTCAGCCTGCCCATGCACACGATGACCAACACAGACTTGAGCAGGATTCTGAAGAGTGAGGAGATCCAGAAGTCTCTTCGTACACCAACGTAAGCACTGCTGTCTTTTAACTTCTTAAATTTATTTTTGCTTGTCAACTATGATGATATTCCCACTTCAGGTCCGTGTTTCTGAATCCTGATTATCTGGAAGTCCTGAGCGACGCATAAAGTTTATGACGAATTTGTAGTTGAGCAGAAGTTCACAATTTTAAGACTGGGTTATTTTGTCATTACAGCAAGACGGTCAACCGCAGAGTACTGAAGAAGAATCCTCTGAAGAACTTGAGGATAATGCTGAAACTGAACCCTTACGCCAAGACGTCATGCCATTCTCAAGCATGACCCTTCGGTGTCACAGGCTGACGGAGTCCAGTGGTACTGCTCACCGACATGCGCAAGAACAATCGCCAGCCTTATGCAGTCAGTGAACTGGCAGGTGAGTGTGTATGTCCAAGTGGACCAAGGATTGGCCATCATAGAAAATATTTTAAGATGGCAACTGAGGATATGCATTCACAAATCATAAGTATTTTGTTTATAATTTAGTTGTCTAATTGTTTTATTACAGGTCACCAGACCAGTGCTGAGTCTTGGGGTACAGGAAGAGCTGTAGCCCGTATCCCCCGTGTGAGAGGTGGTGGTACTCACCGCTCTGGCCAGGGTGCTTTTGGAAATGTATCCTTGTGACCAAAAGTGAAAAGCTTTCAATTTGTCTCCTTTTTTTTATATCGTGAAAACTAGAACAGGCACAAAACTTGCAATGATGGTGTAATTTGCGACTTACTCTGTAACCAGTGACGGTATGCCTGCTGTCATATGCTGGCACAGATGGCTGACGAACATTGAGTCTGAGCAGGTATTACTTGCGTCAGTACTTATGTTTTCATTCAGTAGTTGTCAAACCTCCTTGACTTTGGTCTAGATGTGTCGTGGAGGTCGCATGTTTGCCCCCACCAAGACCTGGCGTCGCTGGCACCGCAGAATCAATACCACCCAGAAGCGTTATGCCATCTGCTCTGCCGTGGCTGCCTCTGCAATTCCTGCACTTGTGATGGCCAAAGGTGAGCTCTAAAAGCATTGACTGAGACTAGGAAATATAAAAACATTTTTAAATGTACATATTTCTATAATTTATCATAGTTGCATATTGACATGGTTACGGTTTTTAAATTAGAGTTTAATATTATTCTTGCCATGATGGTGTAATTTGCGTCTGAGCCTGTGAACAGTGACGGTAGCCTGCCGTCTTTAAGCTGTCACAAGGTATTGATGAGCCTTCAATTCTGAGCAAGCTCTGGCAAAACTGTAGTCTGTGACATAGTGAGAAGAAGATGGTTGACATGATTATCTGTCTGTTAGGACACCGCATTGAGGAAATCCCTGAGGTCCCGCTGGTGGTTGAAGACAAAGTTGAGGGCTACAAGAAAACCAAGGAGGCAGTGCTCCTGCTGAAGAAGCTGAAAGCCTGGAATGACATCAAGAAGGTAATCTACATTCTTCACTTTTTCTCTGTTGGCATGACTTGGAACACATTATTTGAAATGGCTTTTTTACCTCAATTTGGGAGGAATCTGCTTAGCATCTTTATCTGATTCACGTGTATGTATCTGTTTAGCAGAAAGATCTTAGACTGAACTTGTCTCTTTCAGTAGGATTAATGATAATATTTCAGCCTGATTGTTGAAGTTGAGTATATTAGGCACGACTTGTTTTCTTTTTTAATGGTGTATAGTAATGATATAAACTTTCTATTCTCAGGTCTACGCCTCTCAGCGCATGCGTGCTGGTAAGGGTAAGATGAGGAATCGCAGACGTATCCAGCGCAGAGGGCCATGCATCATCTATAACCAAGACAGCGGTGTCACCAAAGCCTTCAGAAATATCCCAGGTGTGTTATTTGTTATATTTGAAGAATTCATTTCTGTTGGGGAAATGGGGATACGGGCTCTTAATATTTAATACCTAAAAATCAATGTATAGTTCATATGCAGTAGTTTGTGTAAACTTGAATGGCAAAACTAGAAACACTGTACTACCCCTTTTAGTCCTGAATGTTTTGGCATCAGTAGTTATAAAAAATTTTGAACAACTATTGAAAAACAAGGTAATTCAACCTGTGAGTGTTTAATTAATTAATTGTATTATACAGGCATCACTCTGCAGAACGTAAACCAACTGAACCTCCTGAGGCTTGCTCCTGGTGGTCACGTTGGACGCTTCTGCATCTGGATGAGCTGTACGGGACCTGGCGTAAACCTTCTTCCCTGAAGGCCGGTTACAAGTGAGTGTTTGTTTAATTAAGAACCCATCTCTGTTACACAAGTAAAACTTGTCGATCACATCAGTGATGAGCTTCCACTTCTGGTCCGTGTTTTTGAATCTTTGTGATATTTTCAAGAAGTTCTGAGTTTGAGCATTAAGATGTGTCAACTGACTTTCCATAATTATCAACATGATGAATTAAATTCCTAATGCCTTATTTATTTCAGCCTGCCCATGCACACGATGACCAACACAGACTTGAGCAGGATTCTGAAGAGTGAGGAGATCCAGAAGTCTCTTCGTACACCAACGTAAGCACTGCTGTCTTTTAACTTCTTAAATTTATTTTTGCTTGTCAACTATGATGATATTCCCACTTCAGGTCCGTGTTTCTGAATCCTGATTATATGGAAGTCCTGAGCAACGCATAAAGTTTATGACGAATTTGTAGTTGAGCAGAAGTTCACAATTTTAAGACTGGGTTATTTTGTTATTACAGCAAGACGGTCAACCGCAGAGTACTGAAGAAGAATCCTCTGAAGAACTTGAGGATAATGCTGAAACTGAACCCTTACGCCAAGACGGCAAAACGTCATGCCATCCTCAAGCATGACCCTTCGGTGTCACAGGCTGACGGAGTCCAGTGGTACTGCTCAGCCAGCTCTTCAAAGTTCGATGACCGCATGAACCTAAAGAAGAAAAATGCGTGGTGGAAAAATCCCTTTAGTGCTGGTAAAGGTAAGCTGAGGAGTCTCTGGTGTGTTTGTTTGTTCAAATGTAGAAATCATCAGTTAGGTAAATAAATATCAGAACATTATCTTAATAGTCCTTAATACCCAACAATGTGTTTTTATATGCAGTAGGTATAAAAAAAAAAAAAAAACGTAAATTACATTGGGCAGTAAAACTACCATCCTTTATATTCAGAATCTTCTAGCATCTGTGGTATCTTGTTTTAATTGAGCTTTAAAAAAGTAACTTGATGATTTAAACTTAGTGTGTATTTACTGTCCTGTCTTGAAATCTCTGCAGAACGTAAACCAACTGAACCTCCTGAGGCTTGCTCCTGGTGGTCACGTTGGACGCTTCTGCATCTGGATGAGCTGTACGGGACCTGGCGTAAACCTTCTTCCCTGAAGGCCGGTTACAAGTGAGTGTTTGTTTAATTAAGAACCCATCTCTGTTACACAAGTAAAACTTGTCGATCACATCAGTGATGAGCTTCCACTTCTGGTCCGTGTTTTTGAATCTCTGTGATATTTTCAAGAAGTTCTGAGTTTGAGCATTAAGACATGTCAATTGACTGTTTCCATAATTATCAACGTGATTAATTAAATTCTTAATGCCTTATTTATTTCAGCCTGCCCATGCACACGATGACCAACACAGACTTGAGCAGGATTCTGAAGAGTGAGGAGATCCAGAAGTCTCTTCGTACACCAACGTAAGCACTGCTGTCTTAACTTCTTGGAAATGTATTTATTTATTTATTTATATTTACTTGTCAACTATGATGATATTCCCACTTCAGGTCCGTGTTTCTGAATCCTGATTATCTGGAAGTCCTGAGCAACGCATAAAGTTTATGACGAATTTGTAGTAGAGCAGAAGTTCACAATTTTAAGACTGGGTTATTTTGTTATTACAGCAAGACGGTCAACCGCAGAGTACTGAAGAAGAATCCTCTGAAGAACTTGAGGATAATGCTGAAACTGAACCCTTACGCCAAGACGGCAAAACGTCATGTCATCCTCAAGCATGACCCTTCGGTAAGAACCAAAAAAAAAAAAAAAAAATCACACTTGAAGCAAAATTTATAGCCTTAAATTGTTGATAATGACTTTGATATCTTGTTTGTTCTCTCCATAGATTAAGGCCAAGATGCTGAAACCCAGGAAGGGAGCACCTGCCAAACCCGAGGCATAAATCTATATACTTGTGGTCAAGAGTTCAGCGATTTAATAAATCATTCTTTTCAAATATACGAGTCACAAGACAATTTATTTCACATAAGCTAACAAAGACTTAAATCTGTTGGCGCTAAAGGACACAAGGCAAAGAGGAATATCAAGCACACAGGTTGAGCAGCATTTGTCATGATAAAAGTATTTTGATCATTAGAAAAAGATGGCTTTTCAGGCAGGCCTGCAATGTAGCCCAAAGACTTGTTCAATACATAATTTCACTTGGCATGTAGGTTTGTACACTGAATATACAACTATTGATTGCACAACTTTTAAACCCATTTAGTGATCAGTATAAACGGATATATTTTACCCATAACAACCCATTCTTCAGAGGCCCTTGGGATGTGGGATTGGTTGTAAACGCAACAGGCCTCACATTGCTGTACTGTGGGTGGGTGTCACAGGCTGATTGAGTCCAATGGTACTGCACAGCCAGCCTGCAAAGTCGACCTGCTCTGCTTCAGACAGTTTGATGAAAGAATGCACCTGCAGGGAAAAAAAATGTGGAAGGTGGCTACAAAGGTGGAAAACATTTAGGGAATGAGCATACTGCGAAGTTTGAACACTCACCGTCAACTGTTTCAGGTCCGCCCTCTCTGCAGGATTCTTTATCAAACTGCAAGGGAGACACAGCGTAATGCATTTTAAAACCACTAGGTGGCAGAACATCTGACGGGCAGACGTGGATATTCCAATGGAGTTTGTGAATTTATTTCTCCTACATACCATTTGTTCACAAAGTCCTGAAATTCAGAGCCAAATATTCCAGGCAGCTTTGGTGGAGGCTGAAAGTGTAAAGGGCCAGTCAGCACTGAATGGATCAAATTGGTGGCAACGGTATCACAATGTACACCATTAAACAGGTATGTGCATGTTAGGATGTGGTCATAATAATGGGCACACTCACCTCGTTGACTATGTAATCAAGGAGCTCAAATATAGCCATCGGTGGTCTGTCAGGTCCGTATGCTGGGGGGAATAAAAAAAAACTAATTTCAGCTTCATAATTTACCACGTCCTCATTACTCAAGGTCACTTCATGACAATGCTGTCATTGTTTTATTCGTGAACTATTTCAACAGACCCTTTTTTTTTTTTTTAAATATTTTGAAAAGGCCATTCTGTAGAATCACAGGACAAACCAGTGTCATGTCAGACTTACAGCTGCCTGGTCGCCCGGGGGGCTGTGGCATTGGGGAGGACTCGCTGCAGGCTGCTTCCCCTTCTACCGGGAAGCCGAAAATCTGTTCCAGTTCCTTAGCATCAGGCGGTGGGATGGGGAAGCGCCCAATTGCCATTTCAACCAGGGACAGACCCATGCTCCAGATGTCCGACTGAACAGAGTAATGGGTTCCCTGTAAACGCTCTGGCTGCACAACACACATTCAATTACATCACTGCTACAGCCATGTGTGGATTGTATGAAAAAGCATTGGAAAAGACAACAGGCTAAAGCAAAACAAAAGAATTCGTACAAACAGTTTGATATTTATCAGTTTATGTTCCAGTGCCGAGACAACTTTTAAACAGTCAATGCTTAAAAGACATTTGGCCCACTTGACCTGTGTATAAAGCTGGTCATAGTTGATTTAAGTCATCAAAATTGGGAATTAAGTTTGGGACTTGGGAACTCTAGTTGCCAACCACATTAAATCTGACACTTCAATTGTAACGGCTAATGTGTGAATGACGGCAGAAGGAAAGTGCGTCCATTTTAACTCACCGACATGTAAGAGCGGGTCCCCACAAAGGAGTTGGCCATGGAGTCTATGAGCTGTCCGCTCACTCCAAAGTCACACAGCTTGATTTCACCGCGGGAATTCACGAGGATGTTAGAAGGCTTGACATCTGAAAGCGGCACATGCAGTATATTCAGGAGGACATGGTGGGCAAATATTCAACAGAATAGACTGCTGCAAAGGCCTGTGCTTGAAATAACATTTCATCATTCATATGTACAACACAAATATCTACTCTATGCATCTCCAATATCAACTTCAATACTCTGAAGCACACAGTCTTCATTAATAAACATAAAGGGAAAAAACATATCTTAATGACAACATCTTGTAGTAAATTAAATAATGACCTCTGTGCATGATCTTGTGTTTCTCCCTCAGGTAGGCGAGCCCTTTAATGACCTGGAAAGACAAATATTGCTTATCACTGTGGTGTAATTTCAGATCATTTGAAAGACACAATGTATTAGCTCAGCTATGAACCGAGTTTTAGTTCCCAAAACAAATATAGCTGTAGTGTGACGACCAGAGCACGGAACTGGCAGTCGAGGTGTTGGATCTACCCACCGCGATGCTGACTTTGCCAAGGATCTGCTCTGGGATCTTGCCTGCCTTCTTCAGCGACTGGTCCAGGGAGCCACCGTCCTACAGCCGGCAGGGAAGGGAAAGATGAAGAGCCTCTACTGAAAGGACTCATTGAAATTCAAAAATATAATTTGAACAAAAATGAGGTTGTACATGGAAGGAAAAACAGCCCCGTCTACAAAGCAGCACTCAAAGTGAATGCTGTATAAACACACTGGGAGCCAGAACTTATTAAAGATGAGTACCATATGCTCCATGCAGATGCTGATTTCTCCGTCGCTGTAGAAAGCTCCGTAGAAGCCCACAATGTAGGGGGAATTACACTCGTGCAGCACCTGCAGCTCCCTAATGATCTGGTTCCTAATGGCAGGTTTGATCTCCAGGTGGATCAGCTGGAACACAGCAGACATCAGGTTTTATTTATGTTCTCATAACACATGCAACATAAACAGGAGATAGTTACAGAACATCATATACTACATATGTTATAATAATAATTACATTTTTTTTTTATATATGACCACCTGTTTCGATTGTTTTTTAATCTTGTGTGATATTATAAAGTGACTATAATATAATATATTATGCAGGTGCACATTCTGTGAGATTCACTCGTAGTGATTCGACAGGAATGATGTGCAAATTGTCCCTCCTGCAGTAAATATGTGAATAATGTTACCACCACAACCTGATCGTGTCTCGTAGATTAACATTGGTTTCACATGGCTTATGTGAAACCAAGAAGCAAGGTTCTAGTTATTTTATGCCATTTGTTTCTAGTCTATAATATATTATAGACGCTGTGACAGACTTGTCCCATTAATCCACATTTCATGTTCACAAAATACTGGAAAAATGAGACAAATTTGACTCCAAACATATGCCTGTAAAAAATCATTGCCTTGCTACATACTGAATAAGAGAACTATGTTCATTATATATCATGTATATAATTCCAATGTCCAATGGCTTTCTGAAAGCCTTTAAGCCCTACCTACGACAAACCTTCAGGGCCACAGCTTACCTTCCTCGCCATAATCAGACCGGAGGGTCGGTGGGAGACCTTGAAGACGACTCCCCCGTTGCCGGCACCCAGCTCACAGATCTTCTCAAAGTCATCGTCCTTCAGCTCTCCCACCTTCTGCTTCTGTG
The DNA here is from genome assembly GCA_016806645.1 of Ophiodon elongatus. Lineage (NCBI taxonomy): Eukaryota > Metazoa > Chordata > Actinopteri > Perciformes > Hexagrammidae > Ophiodon > Ophiodon elongatus. The sequence goes on along the minus strand of JACSYO010000489.1, from coordinate 3,552,838 downwards.
TCAGAAAGGCCTCCAGGCGTTTCCGCTGCTGCTCATCCAACTCAAGCTCTTCGAGTTTCTTCTGCAGTGCCTCCAAATTTGTTCTTATAAAGAGGATGGAGAGAAAGATGAGTAATTCATACATCATCAATGTACTCTGTAAATAGTGAGGGCAATCGAGCACATTCAGACAGAACTTTTGCAAATGTTCTTTCCCAGAAGTACCGGCTGTCCAGATCTACTGTATCTCTCATATTGGTGAACCCTTGGAGAAAAGATAGAGCTTTGTGTGACAACTACTAGCGCACGTTACTTGGGGAACAATTACAATTAACCAGCAGAAAGACAGAAAGGGTCACAGGGTGTGTTTAAGTGTTTCTTCCCAGATCCCAGTGTGAGGAAGCTCAGAGATCCTCCGAGCGCTGGCGGCGCTCTCCTGGCGCTGTTGTCATGGCAATGCATTTCCTTGAGAAATCAATTGTGGAGCAAACTCTTCTGAGATGCTTCTCTTTGACCTCTTCTTCCCCTCCCACTTCACTGTGTCAAAACACTGCAGTGCTGCAACGCAAAGCCAGCCAAAGCTTTAAAGGAAGGTGATGTAAAGACCAATGAGTCATCATGTTAATTCAACTGGTTAGATGTAAACAGATTTTATTGTTATCAAAAAAACAACAAGTGTAGATGTCTGTTCAGACTGTTGGAAACAAGGCACAGATTTGTATTTTTGAGTAAATGTTTCTAAATGCAAAGCTGAAGAATAAAACAAAAGCATGCAAGGACACTTCATATGCCTGCAAGTGTACAAGCTACTGTAAGGTGTTCCATCTTTAGCTTTTCACAAAAACGTAATCTTTGGTTTAAGTGTTCGTCTTTCATATTTGCATGCTTATCTGACGATAATAAGATGGTTGTCTTTATGCTCAGTGGTAATTATGCTTTTTAATCTTTGAACGTAATCACGACTCAGTGGAGAGCAGTTATAGAAGGGAAGTACGCTCTCCTATCTGCTGCTCCACTGCACAGCAAAGGGAGGGTTTAAGTGGTTTTATTTTTGACAGTAGGCCTGCATATCCATGGAGACGAAGTGCTGAGGATGAGTTGGTCGTGGGTAGCGTGGGCGCTTTGTCGACAAAAGCTGAAGGTGGAGGAGGCTGGAGGTACTGAGAAGAGGAGCAGCATGACACAATACGTATGTGTGAGGGACTACAACAGCTACACACTGCCTGCCCCCCCCCCCCCGGATGAAGTAAGCACGATGCTGGCCTTGTGCTCCATCCACACAATGTCCAAGGACACCTAGTGGAACTTAAATGCAAAAGACACAATATTTCCACAGCTTGCTACAGACCGGGAAAGAAGATGGCATCTGCGTTTTGAAGTGTGGCTTCTATGACATTATTAGTTATTCAACTGAAATAAATCAAACCAGATCAATTTAAGAGGCTGCAGCTGAGAGGCCTCCCTTTAAGACTGCTGTGAATCTGCTGTTTTCCCACCAAACCGTTAACATGGTTCACAGTGGACTGAAAGAGAAATAGGTCATCATAACATCCTTTGTTGGACTCTGATTGTAGCTTTTCCGACACTGACTTCCATTAGTTAAACTCAGGGAAAATGCACATAAATAGCGTAGTTTGATGTATCACAAGGAAGGCATGATTGTATTTTCAAAAGATTTTATTCTGCAAGAAAAATGAATAATGTTTAAAGTGAAGGGAAATTAATGCTTTCGCAACCAAGCGAGCATATATCTCCGGAATTGCATAGCAAGGCAACAGCTTGGGTCCATTTTTACTGCCTGCCAGATTATGTCATTCATATAATATCACTGAAACAGGAAATAAACTGCGACAAATTTGAAATGTTTAAGTTTACAAAGGCAATTCCTTTGTGGTAAAACAGGATATAGCATGTGGTGTCCAACCAATGAATAATCAGCATCTCAAGCTGTGGTCGGATATGCGGTATCGGTTAATGCTTCATTTTCTTTTTGCACATTCAGTTCTCTGAACACAACAAGCCTATGCAAAAACAATGAGCCGCAACACTTTTCTGAATAATAAAGCTATAAAAGATACAGGCATATTCTGTAAATTTAGTGATAGTATAGGATCTTATCCAAGATTTTAGCAAATGGCAAATTGCCTGAAGAGGTCTATCCAGAGCAGGTTGTATTATATTTGTTCTCAGATCTCCTCTGATAATATTACATGCTTGGCCGGCATTATGTGGGCCACTCAGCACACTCCTCCCATGGCTGACAGCCATTTCACGTTGAGAGAGCGTTTTGCAGGCTCTAATGGCAATTCCTTTTCACCAGAGTGGAATGGTCTGGTTTCAATAAGAGGCTCATCGATTGCATTAGGCTCTTCAGCACCCAACATGCAACACATGCGCTGCTATATTAGCATCAGATCCTCCCGTGTGCTCGTCCAAATTCCAAATAATGTGCTAATTTATGTATCTGTTCTGATCATTTTGTCCCCTCATTTTACTCAAAACAACGGCTGGGTTTTCTTTTGTTCAAGCAACAGTATTGGTATTGTGTTATGAGACTGGATGTCATCTGGGATCTAACATCCTTTTACAGAACACGTCACAGTATAAAAATCACAGGTGCAAATGTTTAAATTAATGTTGGTTGATTTCCATTTCGCGGTTTCACTTTAAGGCTCCTGGTGTTGTGCATGCTGGCTGAGCAGCCAGCCTGAATCACTGTCACGGCTTACTGGGACACTTAAACAGAACAGAGCAGCTATAATGTTAAAAGTAACACCTGTGCTTTTTCTACTACGACAACTCAAAATGTCTGCTGTGGAAAAGGCCTGCCTTTAGGGGGCGGAGCTACGCTGAGAATGAAATGAGGTCATTAAACTCAGTGTGCCAATAAGAATGACAAAGGTTGTAAGCTGAGAAGAGGCGCAATCAGCCGAAATACAAAGCACCTGTAGAACTTCACCATGGCTGCGTAATTGTTTGCTACATGGTCACCGAGTAATAATTCAGCGCCACTGTTTTAATGCAATTCTTCTGGATTTGTAGCGAATGCTTAAAGAATAACAGACGAAGTTCTGACAAACTGCAAACACCATTGGATAGCTGAAGCCTAATTTGTTGATTTTGTTGCCATTAAAAGTCTATCTCCGAGACAAAGATACCCCCTAGTTTGACATTGTAAGAACCCACATAGGCCTCTTCCTCCAATCTCAACACATACACACCCATACTGTTATACCACATGTGGAGCAAAGAAGCCTGGTTCTTTAAATTCAGTCCTCCTCTTCACTGCTCTGCAAATGTTTGGCTCCAGCTCTCCACAAATAACTAACCCTTACATCTTTTGATTAGAAAATATTACACTTTGGGTTGAAATGTATTTGTCCTGTTTGACATTTACACTTTTGTTAGTGGCTATGCAACTTCTCCATAATACATAGAGTTCAGATGCCCATTGGTTGTAAAAAATGTTTGGTTCCTCTGGCATCTGACATTCAACATACAGTTTCATCATTATTTAAATCAAATTAAACTTGTAATGTAACTGTATAACTATAGAAACATCTAACTCCCATTCCCTTTTCATGTGGGCGTAGAGGAGTTTGGTTTTATGCAGCGTTATGGAACAAAATGTGTCCGGCGTGTGAGGGACAACTGTGTGCCTTCAGACCCGTCATCTACCATCACTGGCCTGCAAAGAGATTTGCTTTCCCTCAGGGACAGCCGAGCGTGTGGACGCAGATAAAACTGTCTTCCCATGGAAAAGTGGTGCAGCATGGTTTTCTGTCAGCAGTGTGTCAGTCTGAAAGTCACAGCGCACAATACAGCAGGATCACTGGACGCACATACACACATACATTGTGAGTTCCCTCAACAGCAGAGACTTCCAAATATGCGATTCAGAGTCCCTGATTGTTGCTTCGTCGCGACATGCTGCCCCTCAGCTGTTACACAGCTCCAGCCAAACATGTCATAGAAAAACAAAGCCAAGGCACAACTCCTCCGGTGATGGTTGTCGCTTCTTAAATGTGAGAATTCGCTGCTTTTCTTTGTCTTGAACAATAATAACCTGCATATCTTTGTGTTTTAGTCGGTCAGTCAAAAATAAAAGCAATTTGAAGACGTTACCAAGCTTTACAAATTTTCCCCCAGTTTTCTAACATCACATAGGCCAAATAAATAATAATACTTGGCATATTTATTAAAAATAATTCTGCAGCTCAATGAATTTGAACTAAAATGCGGAGCTTACGAAAGCGACACCTAAATGCTGAAAGCGGAATAATATTTGAGTCTATTACTTTTGAAGTAATTAATTGCAGAAGACACAAATGGACGTCAGATGTATGATCTCATGATGAAACAATGAAAGATTCCACCTCTACATCACAGCAGAAAACCAGCCATCACGAGGGATGGCACGTTATGTAATTCTCATCTCAACTGATGCAGCTTGTTGCTGGACTGCTTTTCTCTGTGAACTGAGAACTAGAGCATGGAGTCACAACAGTTTATTTCCTCCATTAATGTGTTTATGTCTGAGGGGTGGTGGGGGCCGGCCTACGCGAAACTTCTTCAACACACAGAAATACTATTCTACACGATGCCTCCCTGCAGAGGTCAATCTCTGACTAATCTCTGTCCACACAAAGTGGACTGCCCATCCATGACCCCATTATATACCTTTTTTCATGGCACACAGGTGATACTAATTTTGTTAAGTGACTCAGTTCCACCAAGTGTCATGCCAGCAGCACGCAGGATCTAGCTCGCCTCGATGGAATGCAGTCAGAAAGTTTATAATTACAGCTGCGCTTTTCCTGCTATGACATGCCGAAAGGTCTTCTGTGACTATGATGAGGTCTGGATGTTCACTGCTGAGAAGCACTGTAACAGGATTTATTCATGAAAGCAAGTAAAAAAAAATGAGATTTGTTCATTAGGACATTTTTGGAATGTTTTAGCAGTTGCAATATTCAGTGTAAGCCAGTACATGGATTGATTAGTTGATCAACAAAAAGAGTTTGATCAACCACAAACTTGATAATTGATTACGTGTCGGTATTGATCTACAGAAAATGAATCTGCAAATATTATGATAATTGATTAATCATGCCAGTCATGTGTCAAGAAAAGATGCTTTGTGTTTTGGACAATTAGTCTGACTAAAGAATGCTGTTTGAAGATGCCAACTTAAGCTTTTAAGTGCTTTTTATGATTTCGTTACATTCGAAATGTTTAATTGAAAATAAATATTGATTGATGAACATTATCATTAGTTTTATCAGCACTGCTAGTCAGACATGAGATATATTTGAACATTACACTATTTGGGAATAACGATTTATTAAAAACATCTCAATATATAAATCGACAACAATGAAAGTGTATACCTCAGTGCGTGGGCGTGCGTACACACACACACACACACACACACACACACACACACACACACACACACACACACACACACACACACACACACACACACACACACACACACCTGTGTGTCTCAAATTAAACAGAGAACAACAGCTTACACACTGTAAAGCAGTTATTCAGATGCTACTGCAGTTGTCACGAGCCTTTATAGCATATTTATTGAAGGTGAATCTGACATAAACGATCGATCACACAGCTCTTATTAATATTCCCCATTCACCAGTCTGACCATCAGAAGTAGATGCATATTAACACTCACTCTGTGGCTCCGGTGCCGTTGATAGTGTTTCCATCGGGGATCGGGTTGAGTTGGATCGGCTCCGGCTTCCTTCTCTTCTGCATGTCGGAGACAACACGAAACGAGCTGGTGTAGAAGGACACGAGCTGCAGCGGTGCGGACGGACACCCCGGAGAAGAAGAGCTCTGGTATCAGCAGGACACAGGCAGGCTACTCGACAGGGACGCACAGAAGAAGACGCACAGCTGTGCAGCCATGAGCTGGAGGGGCTGACGTTCTGGTTAATGGGTGGATGTGAAGGATCCGGGAGATGCAGCGTCACAAAAATATTTACATTCGTCTTCCGGACAGCATGGCTGTGCTTGGGATAGCGCCCCCTCTGCTGGTGATGGCTGGTATTACCATCAGCGGTGGAGATGAAAGGAGCAACACTACAGTGTAGAAACACTGTTTCAAGTAAAATTACAAATGTATTAGCGTCAAAATATACTTAAAGTACGGAAAGAAAAAATACTCACTATGCAGAATGGGCTATTACAGAATAATGCAAATTATAATATTGAATTATAACTGTTAATTCAATGATATAAAAATAACTTAATGTTTTTATGGCTCTTTTTGTTTTTACTATATGTATACTGCTGGGTAGCTTGCGAATTTGACCAAAGGATCAATAAAGTCTTATCTTTATCCATAATATTAGCCTACATCATAATTTATTTGTTGATAATATTTTGTATTATAAATCTAAATCTGCAAAGTAACTAGTAACTAAACGTCACAAATGTAATGGAGTAAAGAATACAATATTGTATTGTATTGGAGTATAATAAATGCGCAAAGGTGCATTAACTTAGCTTTCTTCATTCTAATAGTCTTAACCGAGTTAATAACGTTAGCCAAAAACTGTATGCTTTCATGTGGTTCAAAAGAAAGGAGATGCACATTTGGATGTTTTAACACTGAATAACAGTAAGGAAAATCAAAGCAATGTGAATAAAGCTGAAAACTGTATATTTCTCATACAATTTAATAATTTTATTCAGGATCTCTCATCCCACCGTTATATAAATGTTTAATTATACAAAATCCAGAATAGCATCGAGCGCCAAAAAGAATGTCCTAATTAAATGAAATGTGAAGTCATCAAATCTGAGTTTACTTTCATGAGTTGTGTGTAATTAGTATGCAAATAGTGTAAATGCTTTTAATGAAGGAAACTCCTGTGAACACATTTGAAGGCCACTTCATGTGATGATTTAATGCTATTTATATTTAATTAGGATGGAATACATGTATGATCAGTGAACAATAAACACCATTTAAGTCATCATTTTGAGCGAAACAATTTCAAATGAAACAATAAATCCTGTGACATTTTCTGTGCAGGCTCTGTATTTCAGTCCCAAATCACTGAGGATGCAGTGTCTGATTACAACTGTAGCAATACCCTCCCTCCTTTAATACTTCCCTTTACACATTTGGTATCTTTTATTATGGTTGACACTCTCTCTCACTCAAAGAGGATTAAAAAAAGCTGTTGATTCTTTTTTATATCGTACACAAGGCTTGACTTTTACAGGAACTCAGACTTATGCTTAACAGTCCACGCTTCCTTTTCTTTTTCCATCAATGCCCTGCTTATCATTTATACACTTACAAAAATAACAGATCCCCAATGGCTTTTGCGTATAAAAAAGCCATTCTATCAGAATTAATCTCTGAAACATTAAAACGATTTGAACAGAACGTAATGATTTTTTAGACTCTCTAATCTATTCTCTCTTTAATTTAGGAAACATACCGTATCAGTCAGACTCTTTGACCTCTGTGTAAAAGATGAATCAGAACCACCCATGAATGGTTTCACCTGTAGGACAGGAGCCCATCACCACCCTTCCCTTCAGTGAATGATGTGTCAGCTGTCAGCCCAACCGTACCCTGCAGATTAGTAATCAAGCACAACTTGAAACTGGCTGCCATTTTTACAATCTGCTCTAAAGTCTCTACACATTGTCCTGACAGACACAAGGCCACTGAGCCGTGCCTGGTTTACCAAAAGCATCTTACTGCCAAAATCATCTTTTTCTCCATAAACCAAGACTGACAGAGAGGAAAGATTGGTCGTGTCCTGTCTCGAGCCCATGAACAGGAACCGTGTGAATTCTAAGTTGCTTTTGACAAATTGGGTTGTGGGCACTCAAGCATATCAGACCTGACTACAATCCCCCCAATGGACCATAAAACATCTACACCAGTGGTTTTCCTTCCTGGGTGTCGAGGAGTTGCAAGAACTGTAGATATTGCTTTGTATTAAGGGTTCAAAAGCTGACATGGTTGAGAACCACTGATCTATACTCTGAAAAAGAATGTTGTTTCCACTACATTTGATCTGTAAGCAAGGGGTCTTCCATGCTCGGTGGGAGGTGTTGCAGTTATTCATCTGTTTGGTAATTTTTAGAAGCATGCTCCATCATATTGGGGTTTAAAAAATCATAATATCATAAAATATTATATGTATATATATTTAAAAGTACAAAAGAGTGAATCAGCATTACAGTTCATTCAACTTGGAATATGTATTATATTATGTAAACAACTCCCTTCCCTCCCCTCCAACCAAACCCAAGTTGGGTAAATGTAAAATTTTAATGAATCTTTACATACACAATATGACAGCAGACTTTCATAGTGGTTATGGAATTAAAGATTATGCTGTCTCAAGTGCTCCCTTCCAGGCGCTCTGCACCTTTGAGCCCATTGATTCTTGCCACAAATAACTCCATTATCAATACATATGCACTGCACCATTAATAAAGCAAAAGTTCAGGGAGGCTTCCATTTAGCTCTGAGCATCCTTTTTGCATCCTAATGTTCCCTGAGACATATTTGAGTTCAAGTTAGAATCACCACCTAATAACATTACTTGTCGGGAGCAAGGAAAAAGCGATCAAATCAAGAAACTATTATATTTTATTATATTTGTTTATTTCCATCGATTGGTTTTATTTACCGATGAGGTTTTGAGATACATCTGTCTCTGAGATTTCGCCTCCATCCCAAAACACGTGAGATGAATGCAATTTAATTTGTATTGATCAAAACGTTGGAAAATTACACTTATAGTTCTCCCCCAATCATAAATGAGTATAAATATTACTTCAGTTGGAGTTCCACCAAGTTTGTTTTCACATTCATATGATGAAGGGGGAAACTGTGCTCACCTTTAATCTGACGCGTACGTACGAGCTTGATTTTGTGACGTCATCGTTTGGAAGTGAGTCAATTGGTCCAGTGTGCAGCTTTCACGAGTCTGACGTAGTAACTTGAAACCTCCGGTGCACACACTGACATCTTGTGTCCAGTAGTCAAACTTTTTATATGAATAATAGAGATTCTGCATTTTTCGATGAGGGTGGCGGAGCAGATGAAATCTTAAGATTTCTTTTATGTGAAAAAACTCTATCAGACTCAAATTATGATTCAAAGCAGGGTATTTTTCTTTTATTTCTTCCTTATATCTTAACATGTCTGGAGGGGATCTTTAAAATATTCTGCAGCGACAGTTCTTTCCTATCTCTATGGATGATCCACCTTGAGGTCAACATATTTTTTATGAAAACTGTTGAATGTGAGGTCTGTAGATTATTCATGGTGTAGCTCCAAAATGTCAGTTTTCAAAGCTGTGAACCCCACAAAAGGAATTACAATCATCTCCATTTTAATGTATAGTGGCAGCAGAAACCAGATATTCTTTTCTCTCTACTTCCAACTTAATTGATGAGCAATCACACTTCTCACGCCTACCAATCAGCCAATGCCTCAATGTGAGCCATTCATCTTTGTCAAACTTGAAATAAACAAATACCACACAGCCTCGCATTATGTTGTTGTTTGGTTTCCCGCTTTTACATTTTTTTATGTTAAACATATTCTTTTTTAAATTACATCGTTGTAGCACCTGGTTGCAGTATTGCAAAATTGCGATGCTTATGCGCTCCACACCTATGCAACTCTCAAACAATTGTTTGAGCAATCTGTGCTTACCTGTGTGTGTGTGTGTGTGTGTGTGTGTGTGTGTGTGTGTGTGTGTGTGTGTGTGTGTGTGTGTGTGTGTGTAAGTGGCACGCACACTGTTTGTAGCAGGTGCAGTATCCTTATCTAAATTCCTGGTTGTATACAAAATGATTATTTGGCTGATCAGTCTCAGCAAATTTATACATTTATTTTTAAGCCATTCTTTCAATAATTATCTTCTGTTTGAAATGATTTGGGTGGACTGATCCTTTAAATGACAGAAGAGGAAAGGCAAAAGGGTCAGAAATCACTGCAGAGCAAACACACAGACGATGGTAACTGAATATTACAACAGACATCACTCAGAGTTTCAGTCCGACACTTGTTACTCACCAGGCGTTACTGCGTCATGAGGAGACAGCAAATGAGACATAAAAGGAACAAACTCAGATGCACCGATCGAGGACAAGCAGCAGAGCAGGAAGAACAGAATACGCCATGTCTTGTTTGATGCTGCGGATTTGTTGCCTCATCCACCACCACTTTGTTTGGGGAGTCAGGGATTTGTGGTTGGGGATTACAGCAGGCCACGAAGGCAGCTTCTGAAGCAGACGATAACAGCAGCCAGTTGCGCTGGCCATCAGTTGGGGTCCCAAACATGCAAATCTTTGCAAGACACAAATTCAGCCACAGGATGGGACAACTATTGTAGACAAGTGGATACTCTGTTGCACTTGAGTACTTGGAGTAACTGTTTTATGTTAATACGCATACTATTTCCTTTGTATTCAGTGGCTGTATCTCATTTGTTTGACATCCCCTTCTTGATCTCAAAGTAATCATATGCAACACAAAGACTTCCTCTTCAAATGTTGGCCAATTTACAGAATACAATTTACATCACTGAGTGTCCTCCTCCTGGTCAGAATGCTGTCAAAAAAACATTCATGAAAATTATCAAAAGAGAACAAGGGAGAAATCAAGAAGGGAAAATACAAATAACTTCAGGAGATGATTTTACCTAAAAAAAAAGAAAAATAAGAACTTGTTTGCAGATTCTTGGGTGTTGTAATGGATTTTCACGTTTCATTCATACAGAGCATAAAGTCCCTTAGCCAGTGGCGACGGGAAGGTGGAGCTGTGCCCTTCTGTTTGGGTAAGATAACTCAGCGAGCTAATATAGAAGCAAAGGCAACTGTGTCTTCTTTTACTTTTGGGCATATGCAGTTCATCTGGAGCCGTGCCAAAGACGGCACACAGAGGACTGCCGAATGAGGCTGCAAACGCATTTCTGATAAAGTACGAAAAACAAAAGTCCAACCGTTCAGCGGTTCTGAGGCAGAACAAGTACTTGTAAATGATTGAGACATGAGCAGAGACACAAGTGGGATATGCCGCCGGGAATAGTGCAGGTTTGGTTTAGCAGGAGGACAATGTTGAGCTTACACAAAGCAAACAGACACAGACAGCATCAGCCTGAGAGCTAATCATATGTAGTGGCGTAAAGTTATTAAGTACATATACCCAAATACTGTACCTAAGTACACATTTGAGCTGTACTTGTACTTTGCTTGAGTACATTATTTTCATGCCTCTTCTTAGTTCATATCAGTGTAAATTTCGCAGGAATAGTGACTGTTTAGGCTACTTTACAAATTAAGATTTGACATACAAAACACACGGAGAGCTTATTCGATTATGATGTATTGTTAGAGTTTATACAATATAAAAAATTTGAGCTGAAACAATTTCTGGATTATCTCATTAGTGGATCAACAGACGTTACAGTGAGGATTTTCTGCTGGTCCTAAATCACAGTAAACTGAATTACCATGTGGTTTTGAACCATCAGGTGAACAAATCAAGCAATTTCAACATGCCTCAGGTCTCTGAGAAAGGTTTGGTGGGTATTTCTCACTATTTTCTGACATCTACAGAAAATAATCACAATGACAATCATTAACTAAGATAATCATTAGTTAGGAGCCAATATAAAACCGGAAAGATATTATTGAATACATTGAGTAGTCTACATTTGGCTAATAGTTTATACATAATACATGCTTGAAGTGTTTTTACAGTATTTTTACTTCCTCCTTCACTGTCTTTGTGTACTAGGCCATGTCCTAATGTGGTTTTAATTGCAATTAAATGCAGATTAGAGTATTTAGAGCATAATGTGGGAAAGATTTTTAATTGTTATTTCAGGGATTTGGGGTGTTTGACAGGACACATAATCACTGTGCAACATGTGATAAAGTGGTACATCTGGGAATGTAATAGGTTGAGAAACAGTTTTAAAATTACATTTTGATACAGATATTTGGCTCAGCAGAGCTGTGCTGAGGCCAATAAGAAGATCTGAGTTCCTGCAGAAGTGTTAATTGGTGGTACAGAAGACTTCAGATCTGTTCAGTGTTGAGAGCTATCCTAGATGTGTGCTTTTCTTAGATCTTGAACATTTATGATCGAAGCTGTCGACAATACCATCATAAAATGTTTTGCTTTACCCATATTACATGGTGTACACTACTGAACAAAAAAACTAAACAACAAACCAAGAAAACATGCAATACAACTCACTAAATTCCACTCAGGCAAACACACACACACACACACACACACACACACACACACACACACACACACACACAGTCTAGTGATAAAACAGCAGCACAGATACTAACATTCCTTTTGTCAATGGTCTTAATAAATAAATAATTGGCCAAATCAATAAAAGACAGTGTAAAAGAACAGTCAATAAATTAAAAGGCATGCACGCAATTAAAAGGGAACCTAGAGTGGCTAAAGGCAGAAAGGTTTCAAACACAGCAGAAATGCTGCACACAATCCTTACACCTGTGTTGTACTATATGTTTCCTGTTATTAATAAATCCAGTCCAAAACCCAAAATGTCTCAGTCCATATCTCAGTTCTTTCTGACTTCCTACTTTGTGTGTGGCACATTTGTCCTTTATCTTTCCTTGCTGAAGATGTATATCTTTAAAAAGGTTCACTTACATTGTTTAATTTTCTATAAAAAAGGCGTAGTACTTTGCTGAAACAGGTGGATATGTTAGTTTTCAGCCACTCAAACAAGATTAAAAAGTGCATGTGTTGGCTGCAGATTAACACACATTTGGTGATCTGCACCACAGCAGGACCGTATATTTGAGATTGACTCAAAACAAACTAAAGTGCTCATGATCATTATAATGAAGAGCATGGCACAGTGTGCAACGGTGTGGTCCGTTGATTTGTTTTTAATAGTTTTTGGTCTACGGCCGAGAGGAATTAATCTACCTCAGGTCTACTTGTTAGTTGGATCAGTTCATTTTTGGTTTCTTTGGCAAAAGGAGATATAATATGTAAGCTATTGAATATCACCAGACTTATCCTGTAAAATGGTGTTTGAAATGGAAAAAGTAACATTTACCTTCACTACACACACCAGCCTTTGACCTCCCACTAAGAAACATATACCTCTATCAAATGTCACAGGGAGAAACTCGATTCAGTGCTAGACTTCCAAACCTTCCATGTGGAAAATCAAAAGGGGATCGTGTCAGTTCTGGGAAACAGCAGGATTGGGGGGGGGGGGGGTAAGGTTAACCTTGCAATGGTTCAGTCAACTTCATCTCTAAAGTGGAGTTTAAATCTGTCAGAGGCAGATATCAGATCTTCAGTCAATACTGAAGAAAATCTACCTGATCTTACATAATATATTTTTTTCTTGTTCAGAGGAGAACTAAAGTGATCACTCTGGCAGAAAAATATAGGATGTAATTATAATAATTACGCTGTTCCGGGCAATTTACCCACTTTTACCTCATGTAATTTTGAATGTTGCAGCCATGTGGCAAACTGACAGATAATCTTTCACAGGATATGTCCTACAGGTTGCTTACTGTTAAAGGTGCATTTTCCAAGTTGAGTAATATCTCACACTTTTTATTTTGGGAATATTGTGCGATTATATCTGAGGAGAGATGTGTGTGGGGCCCGGGGTGACAGGGAGAGAGGGGGGGGGGGGGGGGGGCATCATCAGCATCAGCGTCCATGACGTCACCAGAGTTTAAAGTGGGCCGCGCTTCACCCAGTGAAGTAGACGAGAGAGAAGAGGGAGCGAGCAGCGGCGGCTCCCCTCGCAACACATGACTTTCGCTCGGCGCAGAGGACTGAGCCACGCCGGGTTGAACTCCACCAACTACCTGCTTTAAACCTACCCGCTTTTTGACTTTCTCGCCAATTAAACATGGGAGACGGTGTGGCACCCTGAACCCCGCTGAACCCTGTTTTCTCGAGGGGCGACAACTTCAAATCTCCCAAGTCCTCCGAAGGGTGAGTTCAAACGCGTTTCCCCGAAAACGGAACAAAAAGGGCTTTGATTTAATCTGCAGAGCGGGCTAATGATGCGGCAGCAGGTATGTCCCCACCATCGACCCCGTCTGTGGTGATAAACAGCTTTGCAGATGTGTGTTAAAAGCGAGATGGCTTTTGTTATGTTTTTGTTTGTGCATTGTGAACAGAAGTAACTTGAGGCGCAGTCCTTTGGCATTTACAAAGCGCTGCTGTTGGCTGGTTGATGTGACAAATTGTGCTTTCTATTTAATTAGGCTATTGGCGAGTCTATCCCGTGGAAATGTGCGTGCTGTGCCAAAGAAAAGGGCTGTATCATCCCGGAGAGTTTTATAATTCTGCAGACATGTATTATTGTTTTTGTTTTTTCTTCTCTGCACGCCTCGCAGGCTGCATGTTCCGCCAGGAAAACTATTAGTTTGAAGAAACCGAGATTTAAAAGCCTATTGTGATGCAGTGAATGCTAATGAAGTGGTAGCGTGTTACAGGACGCACACGCAATCAGTTTGAAATGCTTCAGTCACACTTCTGATTATTTATGCTGATGGATTTAACTGTTTCTGATAAGTTGATCACAATATTGCATTTCTTGGTTTACATTAAATTATTAGATTTGACATGAGGATTGATTTAAGTGACGCCTGTGTACCGCCAAAGTCACTATGTCTGCCTTAATCTGAAACGCATTTCTCATTCAGCATTTTACACAATTTTGTGTCCTTCCATGTCGAGGATGAGAGGTGAATCCAGCTTCTGTGATGAACATTTTGAGTCGGTCAAAGAACGAAGCCGACATGCAGTATGTTATGTCTTTTCTTAGCCACTAGATGACAACAGAGTGCAAGCTAAAGCGGTTGATCAAACTTGCATTAGTCTATTAGTCAATGAGCAGATATGCACCATGGTTTAATAATGAAATCATTACTGCTGTTGATTTCCTTCTGTGGAAAAAAATAAACTGACCACGGTGGCATTTGCAAGATTATATTTCACTGGAAATAACATTAAGTGTGCACACGCACACACACACGCACACACACACACACACACACACACACACACACACACACACACACACACACACCCTGTCTGGGAGCAACTGAAGACCTATACTGTTGTTGTGCCCTGTTGAAGCTGCATACACTGTAGCCCCTCGCTCTGCATGGGTTCCTCACATTACAGCAATTTGTCATACAGTCATTTATCATAAATGTATTGTGGCACTGCAGCAACGAAGGATTTGTTTTGACCCAGAGACTGAGACTTTTTTGAATACAAGACATACACACAAGACATGTTTTCAAAAAAAAAAATCTGCTTTGCTTTTTGTTTTTCGGTGTATAATGGCTTCCCATTGAGTCTTTTATCACTTCCCTATTTTATCAGCCTTCTTTCTTTCTGTCCCTTATAACTACACAAATCCAACGCCAATCCAATTATTAATTAATAATTCACATGCATGCAAACTCATGTTGAACTTACTATTACTGTTTGCCTTTTATATTAAGGAGTACAACTATTTTAAATCCACTGAAGCAACAAACATAGCCAGTTGTGATTTTGGACCACCATGGGCCTTCAAAATAGCATATATAATGTGGATTAACATCGTTCATCACCTTTTCATTTTTCTTTCATTTACGACTTCCATGTCGGTGTAATTTAGGCTGTCAAACAAGTTGACTAAGTCCTTTTTTATATTTCGTCGCTGTCCTACTTTCCCTGAACATAAATAACCACCTGGTTTTCTGCTTTGTGACAATGCAATTGTCCGGCAACCCAGTTGTTTATTTAGTTTAAGAAGTACTGTCATTTTCTCAATCCATCAGTTTATCTAATAAATTCAAAATCACCAAATTTGGAGATGTATGGTTTTCTCTGGAGGTCAGTGAGTTTAGGAAGTAATTTAATCTCCTTATGTATTCCATTGACACAACTATTTTTATTTATTTATTTTTATCAATCTGATTGTTTTCATTATTTTTAAATATTGTTTTGGTACGTGCGGAACATTTAAGTGGTCAAAAGGACTTTTAAATGCATTTGTTTTTCATCAGACCCACTTACTGTAGCTCCAGTCAGTCCGGGATGACATGCACTTGCTGAAGTGCAGTAACATGTTCAGTGGGCCTTTACGTTATCTCCCCCTCTAATAATGTGTCTATTCATCAAAACTTGTGATCTGTAGGTTGTTGTTGTATACCATCTGGTGGTCCTCCCGGGTTTGTTCAAGCTGTGATTTCATCATCGTACAACTTTTCCCTGGGATGAGAGGTCGTGCTGCTATAGAAAACAAATTGATACTCAGTTCAGCCTCAGTGGCTTCAGCTCCTGGTAGAGCCAAGGACGACGCTTGCCTCCGAGACGCCGTGAATTCTGACGGTACTTAATGAGAAGTGAGCGGACACATCTTTGTCTCTTTTTCTGAGCTCTTCCAAAGCGACGGAGCCTCCAAGGGCACATGAGTCGCTTGTGCATTTGGTCTTTTTTTTTTTGTTTTGTATGCACTTTACAGTCTAGTAAACCCTTTCAACTGGAAATCCTGATCGATACGTTTAATTAGTGCTGATTTATAAAAGAGTGTGGCTGTGGAAGGCAGACTCCCCTCACAAGGACACGTTCTATCGGCAAACATGGATAGAATGTGATTTTACAAAGTTAAAGCCATTCACAATATAGATCATACCTAATGAAAGACGATTTGAGAACAGCGTGTGAGTACAATTTACGTATCTGTTGGATTCAGAGGACACACTAATTCATTCTTTAAATATTCAATGAATGCAATTAACACTTGATCAGATGCTGGTTTGGACCCATGCACGCTCGATAATCAGTTAATCACATTCCAATTAAAAGATTTAGAAACACTCATCAATCAGCATATATGCTGATAAATAGTTTTTTCCACAAGCTAGATATGATGTTGGCAGTATGAGTCTCCAGCAGCATATTGAGATATGCAGTGTAGTTGGTGTGCTGTAGGAAAATGAGTGGGTTGGGTCCAGTTCACAAGGGCAAATCATAATAGTCAGCTCAGCATTATAAACTTGACACTGATTTTAGGAACTGCAAGTGAACACCTCAGTATACTGTAATATTTTAAGGCAGTGTTTCTCCAGAGTTTGTTGTTTTGAACACTGTTCTCTGTCAAAGCCCCTCAAAAGTAACAGCTCCAATGACCTTTATTCTGCAAATTAAGCTGTTTTTGCTTCACGCTGACTGATGGATCTTATTTCAGCAAAAGTACATTGAGCATTGAGCAAATGCCCTGGAGCCATAGCAACTACATTAACAAAAGTTAATGAAATACATGGAGGCAGAACCTGGACTTTGCTTTATGTTTGAAAGCTATGGCATTTACATTTTGCGCGTCTGTGGAGAGGGAATAAAAACAACATAACGCAGCCTATACCCACATCTCTTATTTGTCCATGCAAACATACTGATGCTGCAGCTTACTGTATTATGTTTGACTGTAAAAGCAGACAAAGGCTTGTTTAAGTCCTCTTTGTCATTTTGTATTCTTTTTTTTTTTTTTGTCTGAACTGTAAAAAAAAGTCATGGTCGTGCATGATTTGCATCACAACAAAGTTAAACAAGTGCAAAGTGATGCTAAATTTTTAAAACCGCAAAGCTAGCTGGCATTGAAAAATAAGACGAAATCTGCAATTTAGATTCAGCTTCAATTCTATGTTGGCCGTCCCAAAGGTCTAACCATGTCTGCATCTGATTACGCTTGCATGCATTTAATTAATAATTCGACAATACACGGCATTGATGTCGGTCGGCCAACGCTCTGCAGGGGAATAGATTGCCTGAGCCTGATATCCAGCCACAGCCTCTTAGCGAGGAGCAGAAACGATGAGCTCAGGCAGATTTCAGATACAGAAGCTCCCGTGTGGAGCGGCGTTAATCCCCCCTCCCTCAGGTGCAGCCGCTCCTGGGGAGGAACGCCACGGACTACAGCTCACCACCGATGCTTGGCCGCACTCTGATTAATGCACTCATCAGTTCTTTTCTTGTTTGTTTTAATGACAAGCACGTCCCTCGTGGGAATCTGGTGACTTTTTGCAAATACTGCTGATGCGTCTGCTCACACCTGCCACTTTTTTTTTTTCTTTCTTGTCTTGTGAAAGGACCGTTACCATAAAACCTGAGTCGTTTGACATGACTAGGTTGTCAGCGGGGAGTGCAGGGAACCACACAAACACATTTTCCACCGGAGATACAGAAAACACATGCGCTGAGGAAATGAGCAGTGATAAGATCTCAGCGTGGTGGGATGTGTTGTGCTTTGTTGATAAGGCTATTATTCATCATTATGCTTTAGACAGCAAAAATCCACTTCGTCGTCTCAGGCACATGCTTGTCATGCATAGTTTACCCACGGCTTTACATTTGCAGTTCAGTTGTATGGCTTTTATGACTGATTGCTGTAAAGTTTTTAAAAATGATTTAACCACATATTTAGACTGTAGATAAACCAAATATATTAATTGGGGCATCTTAAATTTTGGCTAATCTTTTATTTTGTTGAGCTGACGAATCAAAATACGGTCCTCTCAGAAACATGCTGAAATTGAATAAAATCTTAATTTTACGGCGTCAAAAAAGTACCGAGATGCATTAAGAGGGTTTTAAAATGTTGAGAAAATCAGTTAGCGTGATTCATTTCTATGAAAGTCCCAAGAAATGTTATGTAGAAGATGATTCATAACTCTGATCAAAGAGTGAGGCCATTTCTTTATACATTAAGAAAAATACTTATTTTGCGGCATCCTGTGCGGTATGAACTTTTTAAGGGTGTTAAATGTGTCGAAACTTCTCAGATTGTTTCCTTATTATCAAACAAGATGTAATCAGAAATGTCATGTGCTAACAAAAGAAAGCTCCAGTGTGAGGTTTGAAAGGTGAAATGAATTTAATACTGTTATAAAGAAAAAAAAAATTGAATCAACAGGAAACATAACCTGAACATGAACTTGAGGCCACAAAATTGTTACGTAGACCGTTTCACTAAGTACCACGGTGATTCCTGTATGTCTGAGTAGGCTAACTGACATGCTAATTATTATTCATATTTCATATTATACAGTAATTCTGCAGCTTGATCGATGATGGATGATCATCATCCTGATAAATGCAGACAGGGAAGAGTTGTGGTCATGCCACATTTGGCTGCCTATATTTGATTGATGATTGATGATTTAAGTAGACAAATGATTCAGTGTGCTCAACTGTCCATTAGTAGTGTTATGCCTATTAGAGTGTGATACCTTGCCTCTGGCACCTTTCAGTAAGAGACCTCATCATAGTATTTCCTCTCTGTCTCTGTGTGAGAGTGTTTACTT
Organism: Ophiodon elongatus; assembly: GCA_016806645.1. Classification (NCBI taxonomy): domain Eukaryota; kingdom Metazoa; phylum Chordata; class Actinopteri; order Perciformes; family Hexagrammidae; genus Ophiodon; species Ophiodon elongatus. The sequence continues at coordinate 3,533,452 of JACSYO010000489.1, read as the reverse complement.
CTTGTTCTATTGATACAACCCCAGTGCAGCTGACTTCTGTGGAATCTGATTCAGAGACAGAGATACTTACTTGCATACACTCAACTCTATTGCTACATTGCATGGATATCCTACATTTAACGTATTGATGCCACATCTCAGCCACAAGCTGTGCTACTCCTGTTTTATTAAGTGTTGCATCTCCTCTCAGCCTGTCCGATCAGTTCTGGCGAGCAAACTCTGGCCCATTTCCAGAGTCGAGTGATGGATCTCTGTGCTATCAGTGAGGCACTTTGAGCCCTATAACATAAAGCTCCTGCGCTTATTCAGCACCCGGGTACCTTGCTTGTGATCAATGGCCAGCAGTCAGGACAGTGAATGGGGCACAGATTGAACCACATCTGGGATTCGGATGCTGAATAACTGCCCACTCAACAGGGGCGACTCATGAATAATACACCAGGCAGCCAAGCTTCCCATCTCCTTTGGCCCCTCACAGGCGATGCTTTCCGTCCAGAGAGCAGAAGGTCAGGGCACAAATACTTGGCACCCCAAGCACCAGCACCAGGCTGCCCTGCCTGCCACAGCCGCAGGAGAGTGGAGAGAATAATGGCTGAAAAAGTAACTTGTGGGTGTCAAGGAGAGGATTAAAATTATTGTGACTAGGTTTGTGTATAGCACAAGGCTTTGTAGGTTGAGATGGCAGAGAAAACTGCAATCAAAGACACTGAGAGCATCAGAGTGCATAACATTTATTTTGTTTTGTATGTTGGATTGCATGGTGATATTTACACTATTGTAAATATATGACACAATTATATTCTAATATTTTACACTAAAGAGAAATGGGAGATGCAAGAATAGTTTTAACAATGTGAACCTCCAGTGAAGCAGATGATTTATAAAGAACATGTTTCAGTGCATTGTTTCTTCAGCCCAGTGGTCATATTCTGTACTCTAATGATTGTACAAGCAAATTCCTAATTCCTTTGACTTTGGATTTGTGTGTGTTTTCTTTTCTCTCTTTCCATTACATTTTGGCTTCATTTGAGTCTGTCGTGTCAGTGATGAATTCAGGCATCTTCCTCGTGTATTCATCAGGCAGGCTGAACAGAGCCATGAGCGCTCCTCTCTTTTGTTCATTTTTTAAAAATTCATTCAGCGAAGTACTGTAGGCGTGTTTTGCTCAAGGGGATTCAAGGTTTTTTAAAAGGTCATGGTGGCAAAAATTGGGCATACATCTTTAATGCAAATCCAGTTGATGGAGCTCTCATTTCACCAAATTGAGATCACCTGGTTGCTCGATGGCCGGGCTTAACGTGCTGCAGAAGCATTTTTTCAGATTTAATAATCATGATGGTAAATCATTCCTCTTTTTCAGTCATTGACAAGTCGTCCAGAAGGTTAATGTGCTACACGAGGGAGTAAACCTTCCATCTAGAGAGAAATGTGGGAGCTTTTAGTCGAACATGAAGAGTTATATTTCTAAGTGGTTATTTTTAGAAAAATAAATCTACTTAAATATACAGAGATTTGTCTTGTGAGAGATCCCACAGCGTTTGTTGGCCTGCACTTGATTGATTGCTAAAATATCAAAACTACAGTACATCAGTGGTGGAATGTAATTGAGTAGATTAACTCAATTATTGTAATCAAGTATAATTTTGTGGTACCTGTAGTTGTTGTAGTTAACTACTACTTATTTCAATTCCACTACATTTCCAATTGAATTCTTCAACTCCGATAGCAGAAGTTACTTTTCAGATGATGATTTTTCATAAAACAGCTATGTGATAAGTTTATGAGGTACAACACATTCTTAAAGATTAAATTGATATTCCGACCCCTTTTTATTGGTGACTCCCGTATAAAAACCTCTGCCTAGTTTTGAATCCTCTTCATGTTTCAGATGTCTGAGTTGAAAGATTTCCCCTCAAAAGTATTTCAGTATTTCACAAAAAATCCCGAATAATGTCATATATAATAATCTATCGGTCTCTGAGGCCATTTTACTGTAGAACTTACTTTAGTACATTTTCTTCTGTACATTTACTTAAGTAAGATTTTATTTGCAGGACTTTTACTTGTAATTGAGTATTTTTAGATTAATGTATTCATACTACTTTATGTATCTGCATGTTTCTTCCACCACTGCAGCACATACAGTGATTAGTATACAAATATACAGTATGTGTTTTGTTTTCCTATCTGTGAGACCAATGTGAAGTGCAGTACTCTTAAAAAAAAAAAAAGAGAAAGAAATCAGCCCTCCTGTGAGATCTCAGAGGATTGTCTGCACAAGAATCAAGGTGCATCGAGGCGCAGTGGCTTTTCTCTTTCTCGCTCCCCCCGTTTGCTTCACACACCGCTTACCCTGCGACATTTGGGACGAGTTTCTCACTGCTTGGCTTCTCACATCTTGGACACTGACACAAAATAAATGAAGACACCAAGAAGACTCAAGGTTCAGAGTTGGAAGGGGTTGGTGGCTGAGGTGTGAAACTATTGGGGTGTAAAATTGCCCTGGCAGACATGCTGTTGTTTCAGCATTTCATGGCGAGCTGCTCAGCTAGCGTCCCTATACTTGTCTGTTCAATGCCTTCGTCCCTCCACCTTTTTCCATTTGTTTTGCTGTCCACACCATTCCTCTGCTGAGTTTGGCCCTCTCTCTGTAGAGGATGTAACTTTATAGAATACAGTTATAGCTGGCTGCTTCGTGTGCATACTTTTTTTGGTTGTGCTTCCTTGACCGGAGCTCTGAAGTAATAGTTCCGTTTTGTTCTCCTGGTGGGAGAGAGCCGACGGTTCAACAGGCTAATCGCACGTTAATTTGTCCTGAGATGTCCAACTGTTCTCCAGCAGCTCTCATTATTCGCAGTCAGTCACAGGGAGGCTAATTGTCTGCATGTGCGAGCAAGGAGAGCCTTACTGGTGCGAGGAGGAGGAGTCGGACTGGTGCTTCCTCCTGGTGGCAGCAGGATGCCAGAGCCAGGCCGTGGAGAGAGGACAGACGTAGCACAGAGGGCATTGCAAGACATTTGGCCGTCACTGTGATGCCTGGGGTTTGTTATTAGAAGCATGGGGTGAAACGTAGTGACTATTCAAAGCAGCATGCAGAGCAATCTGACATCAGGCACATTGTTGTTTTGATTCATCAAGTGCTGTTGTTTCACTAATTAGTTTTCTTACAGAAAATGTAGGCCTAAAGCTGGTAATTGGTGACATGTTTATAACTGTAGATATTATGTGCCTGTTATGTGGAGAAGGACCCAAATCCAATTAATTACAAATTTCTTAAACTAATGTTTGACAGTAAAAAAAAAAAAAAAAAAAAACTATAAGAAAAATCGGGGCAACGTTGCTATACGCTCTATTCTATTATCTATATTTGATGATCATGTTTACTCACATTAGTTTCAAATTTTCTGATCTTTCTTTGAACCACTTCTGAACAGATGGCTCGACCAGCTCCGCTGCTCCCCTCCCAAGGGTGTCTGAATCTAAATTCATAAAGCTAACGTTAGACTAGATTAGTTCCTCTGATGTCCATGAGGCAATTTCTTATTATTGCTTGTGGTTGAGAGTGGGCAGACTGCTGCCTGAGAGCACACAGGACAGAGCTCGTCTGCTCTGACGCGCTGCAGAAAGTCTTTGTGCCCTGAGTGAAAGAAATAAAAGTACGAGGAGAGCCTCCCTCCAATGGGCCATGCCTGGTGTCAGCCTGCCCTGCGGTAAGGCAAGGTTATTCAGATGAAAGATGGTGTTGAGATTAGTGAGCCTTGCCCGAGCGCGTGGACGTCCAGCATGCCGCACTGCGTGATTTATGAGAGTCGTGATATCAGCGGTCGCCACATGAATAAACCATGTGGCCAGAATTAAGCTCCTGTTAAACGACGCACAGCATTTTCCCAGGTGCCTCAACCTCTAAGTAGAAATCACAGTCGTAAAAGTTGTGTTGTTGCTGTTATGTTTGAGCGGTTTCATGAGACCGCTTGTTGACGGCTCAGTGCAGCAGCTGAAGAGCTACCACTTTTAAACTAAAAGTTTTTCTCCGAGGATTTTTTTTAACCACTGATGATTCCCACGACTTTACCAGCACTTTACCAGCTGAGGGGTGAAATGGTTGGAGAGTGACTTAAAAAACCCAACTTCTATCTCACCAAGTTGCGATGGTTTGACACAGGAGAATGTAACTCAAAACACTAAATAATGCATTTCCATCCCATAATTTATTCAATACCATAATGGCTTGTTGAATTCAAATGTTTGTATTTATAAACTGTCCTCCTTTTTAAAATATACTGGAGCTGCAACTAGTGGCTTTCATTATTGTTGTGGATCCCATCACATTATTCTGCTGTTTTTCTGATTTGTGTAAATGTACAAACGATCAAAATTAGAATTTGTAGTGGGCACCTGCAATACTCCAGATTAAGTCTTCAAAAGAAATGATGATATTTGTATATTTTCTATTCTTGAATACAATATATACTCAGAGGCACAATGCATAGTGAAGTACTGTGTTGGCTGAGGACATCAGTACTCCTGGGAAACTGAACACAGCATACGTATGTATGTTGTCTATGCTATTAATATGAATATTGCGCATTTGTCTTCTGTCCATCTTCACCATCTGCTTGGAAAATCATATGCAAAACCCCAGAACTAAAGCAGGACGGAACGTTCTTCCTGTGTTATTGAAAGAATGATAACTCACTATGTCCTATGCCCATAACTGTAACTAAGCAGTATTATAGTCACACAGTGTCCGCCTGGTCTGAGATTGAGAGATTGTGAAGTTAATCCTTAGCTGGATCATGTCAAGCTGGCATTCCTAATCATTCAGGTGTAATAAAAAGTAAAGTACCCAGGAGTGCATTTTTTACTGAGATCAGGTATAAGACATTGCTGCCTTGGCTGCACTTCATGCTGTCAGCATTACGGAAATTCCCATAAATGCAACGACAAACACCCTCTTGGGCTTCATGACTTTAATACGCTTTATGCCAATGCATGCGTTGTCTCTTTTAAAGTGATGTGTGTAGAGAGGAATGAAACAAGAAATCAAGAGAAATCCTTTACTGGATTCCTCATTCCTCTAAAGCTCAGACTAACTTTTAAAGGACGTTTGTGTCTGTGGTGGAAGAAGTGTTTCGATCTTTTCTTGGCAAAAAGGGAAAAAATACCACAATGTACTCTGTTTCAAGTAAAAAGCCTTCATTCAAAAGTGTACCTGAGTAAAAATATCAGCAATATGTAATTAAATTATTAAAAGTTAAAGTACTCCTGAAGCAGAATGGTCCCATTCTATCATTGTATATTATATTGTCTGAGTATTGGGATTAATGCATGAAGCTATACTTTAATATTGTAGAGGTGTGATTTGTGAAATGCGATTTTTATTTTATATTTTTTTTCAATCTTAATCTGCAAAGCAACTAATAATTATAACTGTCAGATAAATGCACTGGAGTGAAACTGATTTGATAAATTTCCTCTTAAATGCAGCTGAGTGTAAGTATATGTGCCCTCTTATCAACGGAAGTAAGACTAAGGAGCTGGTTATTGTGAGCCACCACAATGCTTGTCATAATTTTCCACCTGTTTAATTAATGATCAGCCTGTTGAAACAGTAGAGGAGTTTTAAATATTTAGGAACCTGCATTTAAAGTTTTACAAGAACATTTTAGAGACTGTTTACAGACGTCTTGTTGAAAGTGTTTTAACTTTTAATATGTATACATGATTTGGGACCTGGGGGCTAAGAACAAAACCAGACAATTACAAATATGCCGAGTATAATTATTGGGAAAGAGCAAAAGCAACTGGGATGAGTGTATACAAAACACAGGGGAAACAAAAAGCCTGACAAAGTGTGTCTGATCTGGTTCATCCCCTTTTTGAATTCATGAAACCCTCTGATAGATGTTATAGATCCGCTGCAGAAACCAAGAACATCTTTCATACCAAATCCCATAACTACATAAAAAACAACATTCACACTGGGACCATGTCCGTTGTTGTTGTTCTCTGTACTGTGCATGTTGTGCTATTTATTGTATGAATTGTGATTTTAATATGCGTTTTAACCAATCTGTAAAGCCGAGGGCAAATCTTCACATTTGTGGACAATACATATTATTTTTCTTCTTGTTGTTGTTATTGTTATTATTATTATTATTTATTATTATTATTATTATTATTATTAGAATACATTTGGAAAAAAATAGAAAGTTAAGTACCAGTACCTCTAACTTATACTTAAGTACAGTGCTTGTGTAAATGTACTTGATTACTTTCTACCACTCAGTACATTACATTACTAAATCACTATCCAAGGAGCTTTTAACTTCAGTCTTTGCGGTCGATAGCAGCAGGTTTTGTTTTTTGTGCTGATTTGTTTCTCCACTTGTCAGAAACCAGCATGTCCCCCGACATATCATTGTCCTCCTGGCCTCCAACACATCAGACACTGAGGTGTGTGGCTGAAGCCGGGGGAAGAGGTGTCTATGATGTGCCACACCATGGCCTCTCTAATGAGGCCTGACTCGTAATGACTCACAGCCCCCAGCAGCAGACAGCGATGGCCAGTAGTGGGGCTTATCTCATTGGCACTCTGTGCTACGCGGTTACACCTGTAACCTTTAGATCACTCCAAATTAGGTTGCTGTGGGAATCCTTCAGTAGTGATTACAAAACAGAGTGGACTGGAGAAGTCTCATAAAAATTGTATATGAGCCCTCCGCTTGAATCTGGAGGAGGGATAATAGGCTGATTGTGCAAAGACATGTCGCACACAGAAGCCCACAACTGATCAGGCATTCTCTCTGTTGCTCCAGACAAGATTGCAATACCAAGCAATGTTTCCGTTGACTGGTTTCCATTATGTAGATGTAAATTAACACAAGCAAGATGAAACTGAGCATTGTGATAAATGAGCACATGACTGAGACGAGGCTGAGAAGCAGCTGGGATCTATAGATGGGAGGTGAGCTTCTCTCTTGAGTGAGTCAGTCATGCCTGCTGAGCATCATTCATGGAAGAGTGCAGGTGCTGGTCAGCCAGGGGACGGGGTGGTTAATTGCATTGCACTTTAATAAGTCACACGCTGAAGACGCATGGCTTTAATCATGCAGATGTCTCAGCTGATAGACGGTGTTGGGGATGTCGGTGACTCTGGCTCATCAATGACAGCGTTTCAGCAGGCTGGTGTCCGATGTTAACCATGGGTATCCGTGTCAAGATTCAAAAATCCCTTCTCTCGTATACACTACATCCTACATACACCTGAACACGATACCCTGCCTCTTGTACTTTGCACTTGTGTCTCCATCAGTTGACTAAAAGATGTTGCTATTTCAGCGGGATCAGATGCAGCAGCTCAGCGATTTGAGATGGTTTCGTAGTCTCAGTAATCAAAGTGGTGAGGAACTGGAGAGAAATTCATAACGGGGAAATAAGGTCTCTGGAGAACATTTAGTTTGGTGTGAAGTGAACGCGTTTGAAGTCAAAACAGAAACAAACTGTTTTCGTGGATGTCTACAGATACAGGGAGGAGAAATACAGGAGAGCCCCAAGTGATACGTGTCATATTGATCAGACTTGTCTGTCTTATGCAGTTGTGCTTTGTTCACACTGCAGAATCAACAATGAACAGAAGTTCACTTCGACCCAGTGTACCATTATGGAACGTGTGTTACATTTTGTCTTTTCGTAAACATTCAAATGTTAAAATCCATGTTAAAGGACATGGCAGGGATCTGTTTGGGTATGAATAAAAATGAGGGACTCCTTGTCCTTGACATTCAGCTTTTTAAAGTCAAAAGCCTGTTCTACTGACGTATGCTGTGCTGCACACAAATAACTCAGTGGAAGTAAACTGTGACTACATCTAATAGGGTAAGATTTGGCATAGCATCTCAGTGTAACAACAATAGTGACAACGTGGACAGAAGATTTTTTATTTCATATCAGAATTTGCAATTGCAATCTTTTGCTTTTTTGATGACATTGGACAACAAATGTGTGCTGCCTGCATGGTGCTCGCATATTATGGGGTGGATCGAGAAATAAAGGCAGCATGCTAAATAATTTCTGTTCACTACCAACAAAAATTGCATCATGTTATAGACAAATCAAGGGTTTGGGGGCCATTGCAGAAATTCAGGAATTCTCTGAGATTAAAGTCACAAATTTAAGAGAGGGGAACATTTTATTTGGCCAATTTGGCCGTAGCCATCTTGGATTGGCTTTTTGCATGTATGGAATGTGAAGGAGTGACGTAGAGACGCTGTATATGGCTCTGGTAGCGACCTGCATACTTATGCTAAATGAACATCATGCTGTATTGAAGAAGACTTGAAACTAGCGATTGACACCATTAACTCATGTTTACCATGTTTACCGAGGTAATAAATCAAGTGAGAAATAGGGTTCCAGACTTCCATACAATCGTAGATCTTTTTGCAACCAGAGGAGTTGCCCGGTGCTGGCCATTAGAGAGAATGCAAATTTTAAGACCCTTCCGCATTGGCATCACTTGTCAGAACCGGAGATTGCCACCTGCTTAAATCTTGTAAATTCTGTTTTTTTTTTTCTCTCAGAATATTGCTCGTTCCCCCACCTCCGTAGTTATTAGATAAAGTGCTTTGTTGCCTCCATAGAGTTGGAGAACTGGAAAAAAATATATTTTATTATGAAAAAGTCATATTTTACCACAATTGAGCAGAAGCAAAATACCTAAAGTTTACGATGGTTTCTGTTGAGTGAAAGTGAAAGACTTTTTATCAAATCTGCTCATCTTGACCCAGTTATCAGTATGTTAATGTTATTTTATTGATATATTTATGCTTGATATAATAAAGGTTTAGTGTATTTGTTAGCCAGCTATAAGATGGTGCCTCTGTAGACCGGATAATTTGAATTCAGTTCTGACTCAGTCAATGTCCAACCTGCTGGGCACAGTTTACATAAGAAATATGTTGAATTATTCATTTAGCCAAGAACAAAAACAGCCATATTATGTTATGCTTATGTTTACATCTTAATTTAGAATTCACAGCAGATGAAGGGCAGAAGAATCTCAAACCCGCCCTCTGACCTTCTGGAGGAATCATTACGAGCTGTGTAGTGAGAGAGATGATAAACACATCAATGTTCTGTTCATGCCTGTATTATAATCGCAATAACCCTTTTGTAGGCTTCATTAATGAGGACACATAACGTCATCTTGTCACATTGTCGACAAGCCACTTGTAGTGTTGAAGTGTGAGCGTAGTTCATTGTATTAGGCCCTTTTGAGTTAATGTAGGCTTTTATCCCAGTGGGTATCGTAGTGTGTCTGTGGATACCAGGTAGGAGGGACACTGGAAAATGGAATGAAAACTGTGTGGTCGGATGTGGAGGCTGCGCACAGTAAATTGGCCTTTCAAGAGCAGCTTTTGTGAACTATATCCCTGTTGAGATTCTTGATCCCATAAGAAATTCATGAGTTTGTGCGTGCGCATGCGTGTGAGAACAAGCAAGGATGGAAGCATGTGTCTTGTGTGTGTCATCATAAGCTCATTATTTTTCTTTTCTCCCACAGATCTGCAACCTGTCATCACCTCTCCCAGCGAGCGTGTGTGTCGCGGCACAGCGGCACTTCTGTCACTTTGTGCTTCCAGAGCCCCCTCAGTATCCCAAAAAAAAACCCACCCGAGGACCACAGGCTGTTGGATTAGGTGAGTTTAAGGCCACGTGCCTCTGGCTGCTTGTACTGGCTGCTTGTACTGGCTACATCGCCACATATTCAGGATAATCCTAATTTTCTCACCTCTCGGCCTCCCACAGCAGGCTTGTGATCGAGGGCTTGTGAGGATTGCAAAATGTGACAAGTTGTGAGGTATTTGCACTTGTCCGGAGCCCTTCAGTGAAACCACTGAGGGTGGTGGTCTAATCACAGGAGGAATGAAAGTTTTCTAGTCAATCAAGGATAGTCCCTGTAGTATTTAACAGGATTGTTTCAGGGAAGGGGCTGAATATAAAAGCAGCGGAAGCCCTTTAACATGTGTACATGTTGATTAATCATCGTGTTACGGAAATTAACATGAATTTAACCTCTGCCTCTTCAGATGAACTGCTACTTAGAGGAAGTGCAGGTCTTATTGATTTTCTTTCAGATGTGAGTGAACTACACGCGGCTATCAATGCAGAAGTTTAGCTGAACATGTGAATTCCTGTGTTATTGGTCATACAGTCACTCAGAAATATTGAGCACATCCCCTATAACACAGTAAAGCACATACAGGGCACAGCCTAATACGAACGCACCATCTTGTGTGATCATCATACATTGAGCCATAGAAAGCAAAGTCAGGAGTCAGTTTCCTTGTATTTATTCCTCCTGTGTTTGTTGTTTATGACACAACGATGTGTGAGTTTTCTACTCCCAAGAGGCCACATCAAGTTCAGAGTCCCGAGACACATCGGCATATATAAGAAACATTAATGTTACTGCTGTTGGCATCCAGGCATTAACCTAAAGTATGAGATATGTTGTGTGTCAGTCATACATGTGTCACACATCCCTTATCTCCAGTAGCGATGTGCAAAGGTAAGACCTGCTTGTGTACTGAATCCATCACTGTCACGCATCCCCGTTGATCATATGCCCTCTTCCTCTGTCTATATGTCTAATGAAATAACCTGCTAGTCTAAACAAATCAGCATCTCCGTCACTGTCAAGCAGATGTTTCATCTCTGCAGCTGCTCACAGAACTGAGCACATGTACTTTTTTGAAGGTCTTACTGAAGGAGAAAAGCACGGGAGCAAATGTTAAGCATAAGCATAGGAATGTATTGTAACAATCCTCGCTTGAAAATTAAATTAAAGGAATAGTTTGGCATTTTTTGCTTATTAGCTTGGCTCTGTCCAAAGATAACAAAATACACTTGGCAGTACCTTTTTAACTGTATTCAGACAGAAAGCAAAACAAATATTGGCCTTGCGTCATTCCCGCAAATTTAATTTTCCTTCCAATAACGCCTGTAGAGACGTTAGTCATAAGCCAGCTAGCAATGTACACACGATCCATGTCCATTTACTAAATTACGGTCCCATTAAGGGTAAAACGGACCATAAAGCAGGGTATGGTTTAGGGCGTGACGACCTTGTGATTGACAGATCTTTACCAAGGCATTGTCCGGTCTGGGTGTTGTCCATGTTTTTGTCTTTGAACTTTAATTATTTTACATTCTGTTTCCATTTTCACGCTCCAGCCTTAATGCTAACCTAAGCTAACCAGCTGCTGGCTTTAGCTTCATATTTACCGTACAGACATGAGAGTGGGTTCTATCTAAATATTTCAATAGAATTCAAACCGTTTCCTTAAACAAGCATAGACATGTGTTTTGATTAACTTAAACTCAAAACGACTTAAAATAGATGACTGGAGATGTACCACTTCCAAGTACAAAAAGGTTCTGATTTGAAAACTGATCCAAGTTATCTGATCCAGCCAACTATCTTTCCTCCCCGTCCCCCTCTCAGAGTGAAGAATGGGGTCATCTGTTGCCCTGCCGGCCCTGCTGCTTGTTCTGGGCTTCACCACTAATGCATGGAGCCTGAACCCGGACGACCCCAATGTCTGCAGCCACTGGGAGAGGTGAGCATTATCTACATGTGTTTACCACAGCACATTGAATTTTAGATTTGAAAGCGAATCTGCTGTAGTTAAGCAGCGCATGCTTCCAGTACTGACGTTGTTGATCTTAGAACTTTTTCAATGTACCTGCTACAAGCGCGCTTAACTAAAGTTCCAGATCTAATCCCAAATCTATACAGCGGTATATCGATCTCACACAGCTCGTGTCGCCAAGCTCTGAGAGATGGGAGGAGTTGCAGCTTCAAATGAAATACGCAGGCAAATTGATCAGTGTACTCTCATCCCAATCAATCACGACAGCCATGGTGCCTGAATAATTATTAGTTGTGCTCGGCAGTGTCATTTATGAGAAATAAGCAGGAATAATTTCTGTCCTCGATACAAAGGGGAGGAAAGAAAACTGTTAAGATATATGATCTGAATTATTGCTTGACCAAGGTGAGTGTACTTAGGGACCCGTGGTTCCACCTTGTTGTCATCAAAATTAATTCCCTAAGTGGGCTGGGTTGGTGGCTTTGAGGTAACGCAATATCCTCCGACTGCCTTCTATCTGCATATATCACCAACATGAATCGCCTAAAAGCTCCTTTTAAGTCCTTTCTTTGCATATCAAAGTTATTGTATTACTTTCATTAGGCCTGTGTCCATTGACAGGACCTATGTGCTGTTATTTTTTCTTTCTCCAAACATCTCAGAGGAGCATGAAAATCTATGTTCCCAGGAACGTTTACGGCGATTGCAGCAAGTATTTAGATTCTTTACTAAAGTAAAAGTACCAGTACATAAATGTACAAATACCCCTTAAGTCAAGGTAGTCTAAGTATTATCATTAAAATGTACTTAAATTAAGAACCTAATTGTTCTGCAAAAGAAATGTCTCCTTTTGTAGAATTTTACTCTTGTAGCGGGTCGAGGTTGAGTAACCATGTTTTCCAGTGGTTCCCAACCTAAGGGTCAGGCCCCTCCAAAGAAAGACATAACAAATCTGACTCAAGATCCTCCATGGGGTGAAAGAAGAATAACTCAATTCTGCTACACATATTTTAATTTTATTTTTTTAATATTCTTTGCTTTTTCGTGAAATACTGGATACTTTTACTTCTTTTGGCCACGAACAATTATTTAGGAAGTGAAACCATATCTGAGAAGTGTAGAGGGGAAATGTCTCTTTGGCTCAACTGCAAACGACTAGTAGACATCTGAAACCGCTGATTTAATGTATAACAATTTATTGTATTATATAAGCCTATCATGTTTTTTTTTTATTATAAAATCCAAATCTGAAAACTTCTAAGGCTAGTTGTGTCAGAAATTAAGTGTAAAGTAGCATAAAATGGAAATATTCAAATTAAGTAACATCTTCTCAGAATTGAAATTAAGTACAGACCTTCTTTCTACTACTGATGTCTTTACATTTCTGTCTTTTAGCTACGCTGTGACTGTTCAGGAATCCTACGCTCACCCATTTGACCAGATCTACTACACCAGATGCACAGACATCCTCAACTGGTTTAAATGCACAAGGCACAGGTACGTTTGGAGGAGCCTCCTTTTTTGTCCCCATACTTGTTTAATGAGTGACTCACCCGCTACTGTCCCCCAAAATCAGAGCCAAGTCATTGAAGGCCACAACAAATGTCCTTGTTAATGTGGCTGACAGTGAAGTGCTCAGAGGCAGGATATAATCATCTCACAGTAAATGTTTTAATTACTCCATTAAGGTTTATAGTGGGCATCCAACTAAAGTAAGTACACAGTCACCTCCCAAATACTGACTTTTATGTATCAGGTGTTTTACACAAAATTCTTTTAATTCTTTTTTTCCTCCTTATATTTAAAAAAACTTGCCAATAACAACAAAACACGTGGTACATTTATCTACTATATGTTTCCTGCCCTTCAGAAAGAGTCATCTTTACATCACGTAGCTGTCTCTGTGTGTTTTCTACAGGATCAGCTATAAGACAGCTTATCGGCGGGGAGTGAGGACCATGTATAGGCGCCGCTCGCAGTGTTGCCCCGGTTACTTTGAAAGCGGAGACTTGTGTGTTCGTGAGTATCCTTTTAAAAAAAAAAAAATCTCCTTTTGATTATGACATTTCAGGTTATGTCCGCTAGGCTTTTAGAGAACAGGAGTAAATATTAGGATTGATCGTTACTGTGGGTGGCTTGCGGATAAAGCCACTACTCCCTGCCAGGCCACCATCGGTCTCCCCCGCCTCTGTCGCCCCCCCCCCCTCCCTCTCCACTCCAGTCTGATCCTCTTTACCAATAACACGCCACCACTACCTCCCCTGTTAGCATGTCACCATCCATGTGAATTTACTTAGTTTAAGGTGATTGAGTATGATTTAATATGAAGGCACTGTAGACTGCTCTCTGCTTTGCCCTTCCAGTAAGAGTAATTTAATTGAAGTTGTATAACAATGAGAAAAAATTAACGAGCCAGTAGGGTCCTGGTTACAGACTGAGTAGGTATAGCACCCGCCATAAAACCACCCAGGAATTCAATAACATAAAAAGAGCAGAAGCCGTGAAAATCTGACTGTAGCAATGTGCTGATAACAACCCTTCCCTGTCGTTTTTATGGCTTCATTAATGGTCATTGATTTCTATTTTTATTCACTCACATCAAACTGAATATTTTTGCATGTTGGCCAAATAAAGACTGAACATATAGCTTCTGAGAGTTACGTTTTTGATATTCTCGCCTTAGCTAATGTTTTATTCCCTTTAAGTAAGATTAGAATCACATTTTAATATTTTCCTAGATTATTTGCAACATGAAGGAGTTACTGACACGGTGACTGCAGCCATGTGGGTATGCTCTCTGACCACAGCTAGGCTTGTCCTTGTCTCTACTTTAGCTGGCCTCAGGGCAGCAGAGCACCGGGAAGCCAGCCAGCAAAGAAAAAGAGCTGGTGTGATTATCTGGGGGTCTTGAGGAGGGAGGCGCAGATTGATCAATAATGTATTCATTAACCATTTGACTGACAATGGAGCTATTTGTTCATTTATAGTCTTTTCAGGGTGTTAACCAGGTGAATCTACAAACCGAGGAGGTGACACTCTCAAATCTGGCCTCTCTACTGTATTAACAAAAGGTTTTTATTTTGATATTATGTCAGACTGAGATTGAAAACAGCTGCCCTCCCCTTTAACACTCTTTCAGGTGAAGTGGGGAGACTGAGTTGACAGGGGCCGAGAGGGCAGTTTTGCTTTCTGCTGCCTTTGCAAACTGTTCCACCCCTTTTAATCCTAGCACTCTCACTACCAGGATTAAGAGATTTGTACTCCCCAAGCTTTTTTGCATAGAGTGACAAAAGAGTGCATTGGAGAGCAAATCGACCCAAAATTAACTCAAGTCGTCTATTTCAGGACACTTTGTTGTTCACTGAAAATAAAATACCCCCCGCTCCCCTTGTGTATTGTTAGTTTACTGTAGCTTTCTTCGTGAAGTCTATTTCATTAAAAGGCCAAAATACAGTGTTTGCCTCTTAATCCTGCCTGTTTTGTTTTTTTGTCATATGGCACCACATCAACACTTAGCTCCAATGAGAGACGTCTAAATGAATCTGAGGATGTGAAGACCTTGAATGAACCAAAATTATCACATAAATGCACACAAGGCGAGTACTTCTAATGCTTAATCAGCAACATTATCTTTAAGGGTGTTTTTGCTTTAGTTTGTTTTACTTCATTCGGTCTTCTGTAAGTCATTTTCTAATGTTCTTCCCGCGATAAGTTGAACTTTGAACGTTTCTTGTTAATTAGTGCTTGCAGTTTTTGACTAAAGGTCTTTATTAATTCTGTGACCTTTTGATCTGGCGTAAGTCATTACCTTCGTCTGTAACTAGCCTATGTAGAGGAAGTTAGGAACTCATTTCCCTACTAATAAGCATGATTATTACAGTTGTGCATGAGGGGAACTCGCTAATGACAACAGCTTGTAATATCTTCAGAGGCTCACAGGCTCTGCAGGGTTATGAGTCCCTCTTTCTGCAGTGCATTTAGGTCAGATGACTTCTGCATGACTCTTGCCTGTCCAGTGATGCAGTGTAATTCTAAAAATGATTTAGGCGGCAGAATTAATCGGGTTTGGGAAGATGATGAGATTTTTCCCCAGAAAGGGATTCTGTGCCTTTGATTTCATGTTCATTTTTGGCTTTGTTGCGTTTTTTTAATGCTTCAAAGACTGTTTTTAAAATGAATAATCTCTGTGCTAGATAGAGGCATGAGGAAGAAGCTTTGGAGGGAGTTGTTTGATATCTTCTGTCGGCATATCTTTGAGATTGATTTATCCATCAGCTTCATCATAATGTTCCACATTTTGTTCACTTCATTTTCACCACCGGTGTACGACAAAACTACTACGAAAATCACAAACACACAGACTTTCACTGGTGAGTCTTTTTTCCCTGACTGCAGCAAAACTCTCCAAAAACAGAGAGCATAATGCACATAGAGAATACAAATATCCATTTAATCAGACATTTTGAAAAGATTGTAGTTTGGTCAAAAATATTGAATTTATTAACACCGAATGACAATCACCAATTAGCTCCATTGTTCCCTGTTCTGATAACACCTCTGCATAATGAGTTAGATTAGCCTTTTATCTAGATGAAAGACTCAATTTTCCAACAGATTCCTTAGACATGAGTTAAGCAGAGTGATTCATGAATTTCAATTAAAATGAAAGGCCTACCTCCTCCTACTTTATTATGCCATCCCTTCAGAACACCGGTTCAGATCTCAGGAGAAGGGTGCGCTTTATCCTTTCTCCCATATTCAAAACTTCATTTCCATATTTCTTTTTTCATATAAAGGATGTGACACATTTGCATTTCCCTGTTCTCGCTGATCAGAATTTGCTGATTGAAAGTAAACGAAATCAACTCATCGTGGTGACATTGAATTCGTCTCCTCTTCTCTTTGAATACTCTGCATACTGTGGACTCATTGATTACAGGTAGTCGATCTCACACCTTCGTCAGCATAAAATACTCAAGCTCTTATCCCTTTTCTTTTCGCTGGCTTACTGTAATTAGACGGTTTTCTACCAGAGTACTGATGCTCTGAAATCTGCCCTAAATTATCTTTCAATCTCTGGTTTACCATTTTTGCCTTGGGAGCATTTCTGCGATTAGGACTGGCTCATGGGTGTTTGGGATTCACTCCTTTTCTCCTCTCCCGCTGCATCTCTCCTGGCTGGCGGTGGATCCTAATCGAAACCTGATTGAGTGATAATCTATTGTAGCACTGTTCAGGCCTGCAGCCAGCTTTCTACTGACCTCTTTGCCTGCAGGATGAGTGCCATAGCGTTGCACACAGAACTGCGAAAGCGCCCCAGGGCGTATGTTGAAAAAGAAAAAAAACTCAGATGCTTTCCTGCTGCCCTTTTCTCACTTTTAATCATAAAACATGGAGAAAAAAATAAAGAACAAAAGAAGCATAACTTGGATGAAGTGTTGGATGAGGTCTGATCAGTTAAGGCGACGGTCTGACTGTTCCTCTGCCCTTGGATTGTGTATCATCCCTCCACAGGCCGTGTTAGTGGACTGCTGATTCCCATCAGGCGGGGTTTCTCTCTCTGGCCTGACTGTCTCATTCCTCAGATAAGAGCCTGTCTGTCTTAACCCTGCTGGCCAGATGACCTTGGCTGCCACAGATTTATTCATACTAAGTGCCTATTTTTGTGATACTTTTCCTTCTTGGCTTCACACAAAAAACTGGCACTGTGGCAAAAAAAAAACCCTCCATGTAGGTCACTTTATTATCCAGCTGAACCAAACCTCCAACTCTTGTGAACACACGCTCAGGAATACTAATGCCGACCCAATCAATTGGGTGCCGTGTTGCTCAATATGAATGATCAAGAAAACTGCACACTTAGTAAACACTGAGGTGCCTGGACCTGCTACATTAAAGCATCACTATATGACAAAGCACCGGCTGATCAAATTAGAGGGGATTTACAGCTTGTTCTTTCATGGCTCAGCCTTCTGATAACAGCTCATTGTGGAAAGTAAAGCTATGTGATAAACAGAGATGTTAACCAAGGATTCAATCTCCTAAGAAATCATTGGGCCCAGTGTCAAGTAGTGCAGATGGATGTTGAATATGAGTGCCATGGCTAAGATTTAGTCCCCTGATGGTATTAGGGAGATATTGAGTGTTCAATTTTATGGGCCATTTTCTTTCAGCTGTTATCTTGGTGGTTTTCATTATGCTGTTTATTGGTGGTTTAATGATGTTTTACACTCTGCTTATGTGTGTGTGTTAACTCAATTATACACTGATGAGAAAACTTCTCTGTGTGTCTCAGCTCTGTGTACAGAGGAGTGTGTCCATGGTCGCTGTGTGTCTCCTGATACATGCCAGTGTGAGCCTGGATGGGGCGGACTGGACTGCTCTAGTGGTGAGTGCACTTTACTACTAAAACCCACAATAAGTCACTTAGACTAATTTATTCCTAAATGGCGTTTACAGCCAGTTAGTCCATAAGAATTTACTGTAAATCCTTCAACTGTTTTTGCCTCAATGTACGTCCATCTCAAAGCTGCTCAGTTTTGTAACCTCTCTTCTTAGCAAACACAGCCAATGGAACAGGTAAGTCACAATGAATTCATTTTCATTTGCTGGAAGTGGAAGTGATTTGCTTGATGAATATAGCGGATGGATGGATGGTTGCATCCCCCTTGTGTCTACCGAGCTCTCTGTTATGGTCTTAATCATGATTAGACTGGTGCCTATGACTTGTTCAACGGAATGATGGATCAATGCCAAGCTGAAACAAACCATTGTGCTGGCCTTTTCTGTTTACTGGGGTTTCCTCCCAGCTCCCAGAGCTGCTCTCCAGGAGGGATGTGTGGGTGGAGTTCGGGCATATCCATTCTGCAATCAGCTAAATGCTGGAAACGCGTCACTGAGGCCAGAGAGGAAATAATTTATTTACGCCTTTGTGATATTTATGTCTGCAGAGAAATGGTGAATGTGCATACAGGAGGTCAGTGACCCAGTCAACATTTCTGACCCCAAATTCTTAACTTCAGCGCCCGGTAGCATTTAACTGTTATTGCCCATTGCATATTTAGGAATGAGTAATGGGAGCAAAAATCATATCGGTACTGTTATTGTATAGATCTATGAGTTTTCATTAGCAAGAGAGCCATTCCCTGATTAGCAACTGTGTGTAAATCAGCTGCTCTGGCTGCGGCGGTGGCCCATTGGAGGTGGATTCATGAGCATAAATGACGAATCTGAGCTGTTTGCTGCTGCTCACTTCTACAGACTGGTGAGGGTCCAACGGGTAGGATGTGAGGTTCGGGGCCCCCAGGGACTCTTGTCCCACTCTTGGTTGGTTAGGAGTGCAGCCATGTGTGCCTTTTCAGCCTGCAGGTGCTGGGCTAATCCACCTTATTAAAACAGACTTGATGATTGAGACAGAGGCATTATTCATAACTTTAGATTTCCATACCAGGCATGATTCCAGGCTTTTTCATTTACGAGCTTTCATCTGTAGAAATGAGGAACGCGTGCCAATTTTTAAATTAAATCTGCCCTCTTTTTCCTTCATGTAAATGGTTCAGCATGTTTTTTTTTTGTTTTTTTTGTCTTTCGCGGTACATTTTACTTTCACCCAGCTGAGGTAAGGGATGTGAGCTTCAGCAGTCTTTGTGTTGGTAGATGCAGCCATCATATTATTGATCAGGTGGGCTGAAAAGCACACATTCACATTTATTCAGTTCCAACACAATCAATGCCATGGTTTATTTGCGGTTTATTTTACTGCAATTATGTTTGAGTTGAGGTATTTATGTTCACATAAAAGTCAATCCCTTGATTTGATAGCTGGTGAGAAGGCAAAATGAGCCAGTCACATGATGTGTGAATGTGATGAAAAAGTGTGGAGCCCAAGCTTGGTGATAAAGAGCAGCCGTGGGATGCTGAGCGGCCTAAAGCTGAAGTGACAGCTTTTCAGTCAGTGATCTGGAGCTGCATCAAAGGCTTGGACCTCGTTTCTGGAGCAGCACCCACCAGGAAGCTGTTTTGTATGTGGGTCAGGTGGTGAAAATAAAGAGTCGGACTGTTTGCGGCCACAAAAGAGAAGGCGAAAAGGTGGGAGAGTATAGTTGTATTGAGAGCAGTAGCAAAGACGGAAGAGAGATATTGCCTGTTTCTCTCCTGCTGGTGTCCACCTGCTGTAGCCATAACACATTTCATCCTCTTCCCTGCCTGAGGCAAAGGTCCCACTGAGACCAGGCCTGCCCTGTGACCTGCCTAGAGTCCTGGGGTGTCTTAGAATCATCTCAAGGACACACTGGTAGATGTGGACCACAGATAAAACAGAGAAACACGATGTTTGCCGCTGACTGTTGTTTGCAAATGTTGTCTCGTTCTACATCTATCACACGTGGATGTGGAGCATTCTGAGTTGAGGTTGTGTTTTCCCTATGGAGTGATGAATGATTAATTGTTGTTGTTGTTGGTTGGTGTGATTCCTCTAATGCCTGTGTGTTGTGTTTGTGGTACGTGGTCTTGAACATGTTTCTCTGATAACTTGTCATTTAATTTATTTTGTTTTTTTTACTGTTTCATTGAACAGCTCAGGGCATTAAAGCAGTGTGGTGACATGTACCTGTTATTGTTTGCTTGGTCTGTTTTTCTCTGTTGTGCTTGCGTGCTGTTGCTTTGCTTTCTTCTCTTTGTTTTTTTATTGAAATGCACTGTGTTTGTCTTCTTTGTGCCACTGTGTATACTTTGTTTTGTCAGTAGGGTTTGTCTTCAAAAAACAACATAGTTCTCAATAGGATTTTCACCATGTAAATAAAAAAAAAGACTCAATAAAGCAGCCATTTTTGCAAAGGCAATTCAGATAGATGAAGCTCTGCTTATGGGACTGAACAGTATGTCTTTAGTCATTTTAGTCTACTGAAGTATAGTGCTAGGCTTTGCCAAAGTAGTTATATTATTGGGTGTAGTCTGCAACAAATATAGTAATTTGCTGTAAAAAGAACAGAGCAATATGAGATGAAATGGGAAATCAAATCTTTGTAGAATATTATGAGTTTATTGAATAAAAACTATCAAGTTTTTTCTTTCAGAATCTTATGAGTTTCTTGGGTTTAAAAGTAGACTTTACTTTTCTAAAATTGCAGAGAAATGACCCAGTCTCCCTGCCGCCATCGCTTTGTACGTTTCAACACTTGTGATTTTATCCCTCTTGATGAGTGTGTCACACAGGGTCACTATATGCTACAGTAATAACAGCTTTCATATAAAGAGAATGATAAAGATAGAAGTTGAATGGACAAGGTATACTTAGCTATGACTGCCATCACTTGTAAAATATTAGGTGCAATGAAGCACTATCATTGATTCCACGTGCATCAATCGGATAATGATATGTTCTCAGTGCTGAGGGAGATGGAATATGCATAAATATGGAGATTTTAGCGTTTCCTCGTTGTCGTGGAAATGTTCACACATTTGTGCAGAGATTATAAAAATCAATGCTACCAAGATAAGTATCTGATAAGTCCAAGGAGTAGTTTAGCTTTGTTAACCACAAAGCATCTTTTGTGTTTTAAGAAGAAATCTATCACACTTAATAGTCAAATCTAATGTGGTTGGTCAGCCGTGGTCCATGATGTAACATATTCCTCCCTAATGTATTCAAATGGTAAGGCAGCCACTGCTGCGGGTGCTATACACATGGCTAATTGATGAATGTGGCCTATGAATACTTGTTTATGGGATATTGCACCAGACAGAGGGGGCTACTACTGCTACTTATTTTATGTTAATTGTCAACTAAAACAGTAGGATTATTCATAATTAAGGCTTTAAATCTGTGATTGGTTTTATTATATATTGAACTCATTGGGCTGGGTCAAGCAGAGATGGCAGATATTTCCTTTAGCTTCATTAACTTATTTATTTGCAGATGACATTTCCCCAACCAGCGGGGACGCGATATGAAAGAGTAATCAGACCAAAACTGTGCAAGTAAACTTCATTTTGGCTTGAAAAACACCCTTGTAAGGACTCCCTCTGGCACCCGTCGACAGAATTTACACGTTATTATCAGAAGTGCATCTGAGCCAGATGGTTCCTCTCCAATCCCACAGCAGCAGGACATTGACATGCATCGCTGTCAAAGACCAAGAGACTGTGAATTACACTCAACGGAACAGAGATGCACACACAGATTTACTGTGGTACCACTCATCCCTCCAAACGTCTCTATACTTTTCTCTCAAAACTTCTCTCTTCATTAATCTTGCATATTGAGAATTCAATGTGTGCGTTTATACGTGTGTGTGTGTGCGCGCCATTGACTGTGTAGAAAAGCAATAAGTCACATTTCTTTGGGATGATGTCCCCATATCAACAAAAATCTGTAGAGTGAGGTTTGATCTCCACACCAACTTAAAAAAAAAGAAGTCTAACTCAATTGAATTCCTCATTATACAAGCATGTAAACGGAGACATTTTTGGAGAACTATAAATATTCTAACTATCATTCTGAAAGAGGGTCCTTGTTGCATGTAGCAGTCGATGCCGCCTGCCTCATTCATTTTGGTAGATCAAAGCGCTCAGGCAACTATTTCTCACGGGGACAGAAGACGGACCGATCTATAGGTGTGTGTGTGTGTGTGTGTGTGTGTGTAAGTAAGCCCTCCTGTGCTGACAGAGCTTTGTTTTTGTATACACTGGGCTCCCGGTAGTGTTGCAGTCAGTTTATATGAGTTCATTCTCATTGAGATATCACCTAATTTCTGGCTCTTTATCATCGTTATGAACTGAAGCTCGTTGTACCAGTGTTTTTTAAAATTCAAACTTAACCAAGATAATACATGTTTATTAGTGTAAATCTTTAGTCACAAAGCAGTCCTGCATTAATACTATGTAAGGGGCTGCTTTAGTGGTTGTGTGTTATTTAAGATACTCAAATACAATCCGGGAAGTCCAGGTTGAGTAACAAATCCATGATTTCAAAGGCTTTTCAGAGTCAAAACTTTTTTTAAGTCTGAGACAGGATTATAAAACTCTGGAAAGTTATCGTGCAAGCAAGTGTTTCATCTTTGATCGCAACATTTGCGAGTTAAAAACCATAAAATACGGCATTCACGGTACAAAGTAATTAGCAGGAATACATGCTTGCATGTATTTTAACAGCTGTGCGACGACATCTGGCAAACTGCAGTTTGCAAAAATTGAACAAGGCTTCATTTTTATTTTTTGCTGAACAACCCTGTGTTTTGTCAGAGCCCCTGTGTTAGCACCCAGGCTGTCATGGGACTGACCTTATTGAGATGAAGGAGAAAGCTGCAGTTTTTATTCTTTTTTAAAAAAAAGCAGGGTTAACGATTGTCTGGATTGTCTTATGCATGACTAAATAAAAATGGGTTTCACCACAAAAAATATTTTTACTCAGATTATTTGC
The DNA here is from genome assembly GCA_016806645.1 of Ophiodon elongatus. Taxonomy (NCBI): domain Eukaryota; kingdom Metazoa; phylum Chordata; class Actinopteri; order Perciformes; family Hexagrammidae; genus Ophiodon; species Ophiodon elongatus. The sequence continues at coordinate 3,510,376 of JACSYO010000489.1, read as the reverse complement.
TATTAACATTTACACACAATAAATGCAAGATATAATTGTTACGTACCCGACTGAACCAACTGATAAAGAGTTACTGGTCACTTCATCAAAATTGCTGTTTTAATAATGATGACTGTAAATATTTTAGATGGCATCTACCAAAACACACAATAGCCTTCAAATTGACCAAATAACTGGTTATAGTTGGTTAGCGTAATTAGATATATTCCACTCATTGTAAACTGCATAAATACTGCTGGACAAACTCTGAAAAACACATGACGAAAAAAGAGAAAAAACAAAGTTATGTTACTCTGTCAGCTATAATGACCAAAATATTGAATCTCCCCCCACACCCTCACCCATCACTGCCTGCCATTATGAATCAAAATGTAACGTATTTAGGGTCATATTTCCTCACCACGCGCTTGATGGCGCTCTGAGGCCCACTAGTCGAGCCTCAGTCTGCAGTAGTGATTGGGGTTGCAGGCACAGTATCAAGGTTTATACACCCGCCTGACCCAATCGCGAGGAGCATGGCGTCCACAGCTTGTGAGCATGAGAGCCACGTAGCTGCTGTACTTAACTGATGTTGGTGCCACGGTGGCTGTTTGACTAGAAAGACTTAACAACCATTTTTTATTACCTGTTTTATGACCTATGCTGCATTCAGTCACCAGGGGGCAATCAAGATGTTTTAGCTTCACCTTTGTACAGCTGTCATGTCATACATCTTTATGTACAGTCTATGGTACACGCATGCGTCCGATTCCTGCCGGTGCTTTTTGATTGACAGTTGATGGCAGTAGAAATGTAGCAAAATGCCAGCAAAGGTGAAGAAGACTGCAAGCTGGATGCAAATAATGCATGATTTAGAATATTTTTTAAAACAGATTAGTAAAAGTTTTATAATGAAAGAAATGCATTCATGAAATGTGTTAGAGGTCAAGAATACACACAATGTGTTTTAAATATGTTCTGCCCACACATTTTTGTTCTTATATTTATCTCTCTCTTGCCATAGTTTTCCGTTTTTGTTTCTGACTACTTAGAGGAAATGCTGCAGTTACTTTTCACTTTTGCAGTTTGGTAGCCTTTGAATGTCTAAGGCTAACTATTTCTGTATGTAGCATGTAAATATCTACTACGATATATTTTCTGTGTATTTGATGTTCATTTACATTTGTTCATGCATTTGTGTTGTAGTAGATGCTCATCCTGAACAGCATTTCTCCTTTAACATCAATGTTAAACTTAGCTTAGATGCTAACTAGTCAGTTAAGTCTCATGTTAATGGCAACTTATTTTTTCTTGCATGATGGCTATATGCTGAATCATAGTTTTATATTTATGTATATGTATATGGAGAGTTTGTAAGGCCATATTTCATGTTTCCACAGTTTTACAGAGAAAAACATTCTCACTAAAAGCCCTACACTCTACTACGCATTGCTGGGTCTTTATTTCATGGATCTACTGTTAGCTATCTGCTAAGCTTACCTGTACAAAGCAAGAGCAGAATAGTAAAACGACTTAATACTTAGTCTGCTATCAAAAGAAAAGTGAATTAATAACACTGCAGAACAGAAATACAGCTCAGCATAGATTTAACAAGCGGAACAGCAACGGAGGAAAACCGAGCTGGAAGTGGAACTGCAGCGAAGGCCAGCTGAGTTAAAGGCGAACTTCTATGCACTGAAAATTCAGGGCGCTGCTGAAGCAGCTGTGACAGAAGCTGAAATCCTTGAAGCAGCTTATGAGGAAAAAGATGGAGAACCAGGAAGGCAAAACATTTGCTCCGTATCCATCACCTCAACGCACCAGCGAACATGTGCAACAACATTCTTAGGATCATGGTCAGCAACAGCACCTACTCGCAATACAAGAACCTATCTCTTCATCAAAGTGCCAGCCATACATGGACAACGATGATGCAGATAATCCTGGTATCCAAATTGGCAGTTTGGGAGAAATTAACAACCACCCATTCCAAGAATTACCAGCACAACACCAGAGCATGAGCACAGCCAACCTTGAGGTTGGCTGGAGGTACAAACCACTTCATGCCCTCAAGAGCAACTCTGCATGTTCAGTCAGACACAGCAGACTTGGCCAACTACCTAATTTGCAAAGAAAATTGTTAGCTCTGAACTAAAAAATTTGATAATAGACCAGAGAACTACTGGGCATGGAAAGCCTCTTTGGTCAACTCCATCAGTGACCTGAACCTCAACCCGAGGGAGGAGCTAGATATACTGACAAAATGCACCACAGTCTGCGCAGCAGGCCAAATGCATCCGTGCAGTCAACATTCATAATACTAGCTCAGGACTCCAAATGGTTTGGCAGAGATTAGAGGAAAGCTACGGTTCAGCTGAAATGATAGAAAACGCTCTGTTAAAGATGTTAAAGGAGTTTCCTAAGATCTCAAACAAGGATAATGAGAAGATGAGGTAGCTAGGGGATCTGTTGCAAGAACTGGAGGTAGCTAGAAGAGATGGGTTCTTACCTGGACTCTCTTACCTCAACACACCCCGTGGAGCCAACCCTATCACACAGAAGTTCCCCTATAACCTTCTGGAGAAATAGATCTTAGTTGGCTCTAAATACAAAAATAAATATCAGGTTCAATGCCCTCCCTTTCGCGTCTTTGTAAAGTTCATCTGAAAGCAGGCAAAACACGAAATGATCCAAGCTTTTCTGGACTTACCATGGGTGGTTCCATCAGGACAGATAAATCTCTGAAAAACATCTAACCATCTGTGTACACCAGAAAGACTGAGGTTTCCTTGGAGGATGAAATCAAGCAAAACAACATGGAGAGACAGGCTAAGGATCTAGACAGACTGTCCATTACATAATAATCCCCATCCTCTAAGAAAATGTTGTGGGTTCCGCAGCAAGACTTTAGAGGACAGAAAAGAGGTTATGTTGAAGTGCACAGAAGTCAGTGGTGACTCAGTTGGCTCACGATCATGCTCCAAAATATGCTTGGTCAGGGTCTACCCTGCATGTCAAAGAGAGAAGGCTGTTAAAGCATACGCTGTCCTCGATGAACAGAGTAGTATGTCCTTGGCCAAGACCGAACTACTCTACCTTTTTGGCATTGGGGCGGGTGCTGCGCCATACATACTTAAAACATGCTCAGGGGTCATGGTAACATTAGGACAGCGCGCAAGTAAACTTATAGTTGGGTCAATAGATGGCAACGTACAGATCCCTCTCTCCGCACTCATAGAGTGTGACATGATGCCTAATGACCGTTCAGAGTTTCCCTCACCAGAGATAGCACATCATTATCCCCACCTCAAGCCAGTGGTAGATAAGATCCCCATTGATCCTGATGCAGCCATTCTTCTTCTCCTCGACAGAGACATACATTGTACTGTTCACACAAGGTGCGTAAACAGTACAATGGTCCCAAAGAGAAGTATATCTCAAGGAAGCCACAAGACAAGCAGCATCAATGTCTACAGGACCAATATCCTACCTAATTGACATACTTCTTTCCTTAGTCCATGTGCTAGTGTTAACAAGAGGATATCAAGTCAGAGTAATCAAACCTTTGAAGACACAGAGCTCCTGGAGGACGAAGATCTTGGAAGAAAAGTTTTTGAAAGGACAAAAGAAGGATGAGTTTTCACATCTAGAGATATTTGATCTTCTACATCCAGAGACTGGTGTAGAGGTTCACCATCAAGTTTCAACCTATGCTACAAAAGCTACAGGTGGACCTCTAGGCTCCCATCGGTTTGAAAGGTTCTCCAGCTGGAAATCCATTACCCGTGCAACAGCCAGGCTCATCCAAAAAGCCAGAGCCTTCTCCGGAACTTCAGACTTGAAGGATGAATTCCTTCAAGCAATAACAATTCATTCGATGGACTCACCGTCAGTCAGCTAACGTCTTGGTACAGTGATTTACACCACGCATAAGTCACATGAGTAACTAGGGACATGAGAGCCACATCTTTAAACATCTCTGTCAGAGACTCAGCAGTAACATCCACACAGTTCAATCTGATCTATTTAACCACCACCATCTGATCTATTTAACCACCACCAAGGATGAACTCCTTCAAGCAAGACAAATAATTCTGAAAAGTGAAAATAAAAAAAACTCTCAAAGGGGGACAGAGTTTCAAGACGCAGTTCACACAAGTGTTTGGGCCCCATTGTTGATGACAGTGGTTTGCTGAGAGTCGGAGGCCAAACATCGTCGGCAGACATGTCCTGGGAAGAAAAGCATCCAATCATCCTTCCCAAGAGCCATTATGTCTCTACCCTGCTGGTGAGACACTACCACGAACAGGTTGCTCATCAAGGTCGGCACTTCACTGAAGGAGCAATTGGAACAGCTGTACTGTGGATAACAGAAAGTAAGGTTTCAAGTGTGATACACAAATGTGTGGCCTGCAAAAGAAATTTGAAGAACTATTTTTTTTTTTTGACTTACCTGTGGATAGACTTATCTTGGATCCCCCGTTTACTCATGTTGGACTTGACGTTTTCGGGCCTTGGACCATCTCATTGCTCAGGACCAGAGGTGACCATGCGGAAGCCAAATGGTGGGTAGTCATGTTCATCTGTCTTGAGTACACGTGCGGTGCACATCAAGGTCATTAAGAATATGACAACCTCCAGCTTCATTATTGCCTTGAGGAGATTCACCGCTATCAGTGGCCCTGTGAGACCACTGCGTTCCAATAGGGGAGCAAACTTTATTGGAGCTGGCAAAGAACTGCAGATTAACTCAGACGTTCTAGAGTTGAAAGCTCACTTGCAAGACAAAGGCTATACCTGGACATTTAATCCACCACACTCTTCTTACATGGGGTGTGTGTGGGAGAGGATGATCGGTGTTGCACACCATATTTTAGATGCCATGTTGTTTAAGGAGAAGTGTTGTGTCTCACATGAGGTACTTGTGACACTAATGGCTGAAGTCATGGCAATAATGAATGCGAGACCTCTAGTTCCAGTGACCTCCAATCCTGAGATGCCAGTGGTTTTCACGCCCGCAATGCTGCTCACTCAGAAGACTGACATAGTATCTGCTCCATCAAAGAAGATGGATCTCAAGGGTCTCTATAACAAGCAGTGGAAGCAAGTCCAAAGCCTTGCAGAAACCTTCTGGAGAAACTGGAAGCAAGAATACCCTCCAGCCTCGCAAAAAGTGGCAATCAGAAAGACCAAAACTGCAAGTTGGAGATGTGGTACTCCTCAGACACTGAAGTTAAGATAAATAAGTGGCCCACGGGAGTTATTGTTGAAACCACTCCCAGCCATGATGGCAGAGTTCGGAAAGTAAATGTCAGGATAATCAGAGAAGGTACCCCTAAGGTGTATTCAAGACCTGTTTCAGAAATTGTACTGCTCTTCAGTGAGGGGACACAGTGGTATTATAAAATACCAGGCGGGGAGTGTTCTTTCCCCACATTTTGATGTGTTGCATCAGAGACACCAAGTGGTGTAGAATTCTATTGCATTTTGGTTCTTATATTTATCCCTCCTCTCTTGCCGTAGTTGGTTACTTTTTCTTTTTGAGAGGGCATGCTGCAGTTACTTTTACTGTTTGGTAGCTTTTGAAGGTCTAAGTCTAAGTACTTCTGTATGTAGGATGTAATTGTCTATTACGATATATTTTCTGTGTATTTGCTGTTTTAGTATAGCATTTCTGTTGTAGTATTAACATCAATGTAAAAATATGCTTAGATGCTAACTAGTCAGGCAAGTCTCATGTTAATTGATACTTATTTTTTCTTACTTGATGGCTATATGCTGATTCATAGTTTTGTATTCATGTATATGTATACGGACAGTTTGTAAGGTCATATTTCATGTTATGTTTCCACAGTTTTACAAAGAAAAAGATTCTCACTAAAAGACTATACTAAGGATTTCTGGGTCTTTATTTCATAAATCTACTGTTAGCTATCTGCTAAGCTTACCTGTACAAAGCAAGAGCAGAATAGAGTAAAATTGAGTGTAAACACCACTTTTGTTTATTAGACCTATTTTCTAGCAGTCGATTTACCAATAACCAAAGTCTTGAGTAGCTAAACGGTTTGTATGGGAAGGACTTCCCATACAAACCTGGTTGGTTCAATTTGGTTTTGTGCAGTTTAGAAACAGACACTGATGGTGGTGGTTAAATAGATCAGATTGAACTGTGTGGATGTTACTGCTGAGTCTCTGACAGAGATGTTTAAAGATGTGGCTCTCGTGTCCCTAGTTACTCATGTGACTTATGCGTGGTGTAAATCACTGTACCAAGACGTTAGCTGACTGACGGTGAGTCCATCGAATGAATTGTGGCACACACTTTGTAGCTGACAGCCTTCTTTACTGCTGAACACACACACACACACACACACACACACAAATGCTGATCATGTGAAAACATATTAAAATATACTCAGTGAAAGCGACAACCACAATCTTTTGAAGAGGTTTCACATTAGTATCATGCATCAACTGGTTTGACGCACACATGCATACATGTCTTAATAACATTTTCTGTTCATGTAAGCCTCATTGGCCCAGTATGCAGATTGACTTTGCCCGGCTCTGAAGATTTTTTGTACCATCCCATTAAGCAGGATTTATTGTTCCCCAAGAGCTCACTGCTCCATTACCTTTGGGAGGATGCCTAAAAGGTGTGTGTGTGTGTGTGTGTGTGTGTGTGTGTGTGTGTGTGTGTGTGTGTGTGTGTGTGTGTGTGTGTGTGTGCTTTCTATATAACCTTAGCACAAAAAGCCGATGGATATAGCTGCACTTTGTGGTGATGGTTAGGATGATACGATAATTTTGAACAGAACAGAAACAGCATCCAGTCCCACTGGTCATTATCACCGTGATGCTTATTAGTCAGTAAGGAGGAGAGAGAGAAGGCACTACCAAGCTCTGCATAGATGGCTTGATTTAATAAGGACATTAAAAAGCCTTATCTCCTGTCCTTAAGAGAAGGTCAGCGTGTCTAAAATAGCTGAAATGCTATGATAACAGTTTAAAGAGATAAGATATGTCCTGAATACTAATGAAGATAAAAGCTGTTTTAGGCTCATTTCACAGTCTATAAGTCACACTTCATTTGGTGGTCTATTGACATGTTTATGAAGTTTGTTAGCAAATATTCAATACCTTCCCAGTATCTTCATTGTATTTTAAAAAAAAATGTATTGATTCGTTGCTTTTGATGATCTTTTCACAGTTCTGTGGGTGTCCTTATGTCATAATGTTTTGTTCCATTTTTAACGCTGGCATTTAGCTTGTGACCCTTTTTTAAAATAAAGCAGTGTCTTCTTTTGAAGTTTTTAGAGGTATGACGAGGTAAAACTTCTCTTTACTGTAAAATGAAAAGGGAAATATTAGATATACATTCATTTTTTCATCTTTCCTATACCTTTGTAATCATCTCACAGCTCCTAAGATTTCTCTTGCGACTCCTTGGTTAGGTCCCGACCCCCAGTTTAGAAACCACTGATCTTGACCAGTGGACCTTTTTGGCCCCCTCCAACAAAGTCAAAACATGTAACAACTCCATAATTTGTTGTATGCATCTACAAGTTGAGATGATTTTTGTTGTTGTTGTTGTTTGAATACATTTTTAAATGGCTAGATGCCTAAAACTAACCAGTAATTAACAGCGACAAGAAAAGAGCAAGGATTAGAGAAACGCCTGAAAGACGTGAGCAGGATATTGCGTAGAATAAATTATATTTTTCTGATTTAATATCCTGTTAATCATTTTGTGACCCCTCAGATTGAATTTGCAAACCTTTGTGGAGGCGTCCCGACACTCAGGTTGGGAACCACTGATCAAGACTACACTCGTGCAAAGTCTCATACAGTATTTTATTTGCAAGATATTTGTTATAGACACCCATATCATCTCCCTGGACCTTGGGTTCATGATAATTTTGGTCAGAATAATAGCTCGAAGTGTAACTCTGTTCATCTCAGGTATCATCACAGTCCGTTGGGAGCTGTGTTGCAGTGTCCTTGGTTTGCTTTGGGAATGGGAGCATATTAGCAGTCTTTCTCAGATCCTCTGGTGCACCTGCAATCTCCTGATGTTTAACCCTGGACTTCATTGGAGTGTTGCAGTGATTACAGGCCGTCCTGAGGGACATCGATTGTCCTGCTCCTCCTAGGCAAGCCCCACACAATGCTGACGAATGAACTCGTGGCCCTGCCAAGTCCAATTAACTGTCAGTGCCGCATCGACGAGCTCCTCGGTTTGTTGAGAGTGAAGAAAAACAAACTTTTAATCAAATTTGCCTCCGGGCCCTAGGGTATTTGGGGTTGTATTTTGCATTCCACTGTGTTCTGCCTCGCCTGCAGTTGTGCCACGCTCTCAGAAGGTTATATTGCATGTTGTTTGTGTGAGATAGCAGAATGCCTGCACCTTACTTTAATGACAGCCCTATCTTTGTCTGTGACTGATGAATCATCCAGCGCTAGTATTTTATTATTATAAAGTCACAAAGCAAAAAAAGAATAGGAAGCTAGGTCAACTCATACAAAATGTATTTGCCCACTATGGCATTGTTTTATATAAAAAGCAGTTCTTTGGTCTGAGAAATCACAGTAGAGTAGAGCGTATCTTTGGTGCGAGTTTAGAGCGTTTTGTCACCTGAGCAGGTTTTCTCCCTGACGTCTGACTGTCAGTGTCTATAATGTCTATCAGCACTTATGACTAGTTGATCAATAAAAACTCTGGTTACGATCGTGCAGATATTTTTTTTTTCAGAGCATTAAGATCTCCACAAATACCCTCTGCTAATTCTACCAAGGTCGAGATAAACAAATCCACTCTCCTTTTCTCTGATTAGCGTAATGGAGACATTAAAAGCCAAGAAATTCAATTACATTGGTGTTTTTTTTCCACTGAGAAAAAAAGAAAATGACAAAACTCGAAGAGACTCTATCGCTTAGCTAGGGCGTACTAAGTGGAACAAAGAGATGTAGCTTGGGATCCAAACATACGACAAAAGGGCATTTGTATGATAAGGATCAAAGGAGATTCTAGAGGAAATGTAATCGTTACCAGACACAAGAATGCATTCATGAGGACGCAATCTGTGTTGTGCAGAAAGTGATCCAAAATTAGTTGAAAAGCTAAAAAATGAACCCAACAAAAAACAAGGTCAATGCCACTGAAGTTGTCTTTTTGCACAGAGCAACCGAGCACGTGTCGTCGGCCAAGTCTGAGCAGAAAAGCGGACCTACAGGAGTTCATCATGGCCTGAAGCGTGAACTTCATTAAGACCCATCAGTTGAATTAAGATGGATAAAAGACAGAAAATGCTGACTTACTGGTTCAGGCACCCGCATCCTCAAAGTGATGAGTCCCCCCTGAGAAATTCGATTTGCAAAGAAACTTGACACCGTGTGATTCTCAGAGCCTCACACTTTAAACATTAGCTTGTATTATGATTCTGGGACTCACTTCCATTCCAAGCAAAGGCATACTGTAGCATGAATGACAAAATCGCCCTCAGCCACAGCACATAAAGAGGGTTGAGGTCCATGGATCAATATCACTGGTCCTTGCTTCACTCTGAAATAAGGTTTTTAATAGAAATGTTTTCTTCTGTCTTCTGTCTGCCCTTAAACTAGACAACTTCAGTTTAATCAAAAGTGACCAGTGATTAAATCTTATGTTGCCCTTGTTTTAAATATTTTAAAGGCTCTACAGTCACTCGTAGTAAACATCATGTGGACTGAGATTCAGGATTTATGCCCCATGCTGACAGGTGCTGGAACCTCCTGCTCTTCCCAGATGGCTCGATTCATTTCTTAGCTGCCTCTTTAATGTTGATATCTTTCTCCCTCCCTCTCTCTCTCTCTTTTTGTCATACACACACACACACACACACACACACACACACACACACACACACACACACACACACACACACAATACCGACTAAGTTGCTGTTGTATACTTTTCACTTCACTTTGACTTTGAGAATCGGGGAGAATAATTCATGGACCTCAGTGAGTTTCAGAGACTAGAAGAACAACACTGCTTTCAGAGCCAGCAGTTCATTTGAGATGAACTTTTTTTTGGGGGGGAGAAGTCTCCAAAGGGTGCGTATTATCCTGGAGAGATGATGGTATAAAGGAAAAACCCTTAATCTACAGTTTTTCTGTGTTAATCAAAGGCTAGAGATGTTTTCCTGTTTCTGTCCTTTCATAGCAGTCTATCCATCCACTGCCGCTGCTCTTCATACCTAATTGAGCATTATACAGCGCTGTGGTTTTCAAACTTCTATTTTTCTGATATTTTAATATTTCACAGGACAGAGTGCTAATTTAGTAGGCTATTAAACACACTGCTATACTACATTTTGATATACATGTCAATCCAGCACGACTTTTGTGAAAATGAAAATTATATATTTCTGTTCTTTTTAGGGCTTCTTTTTTGACAGTTTTTTTTTTATAGATTATTTAAATGCACAGTGTTAAGGTAAAAGTATTTGCTTTTTAACTTTCCTCGTACAATATAACATGTCAGTCTGTTGGCATTACTTGTGGTCAGGCTGGTAGAAACTCCTCCAAAGATTTATGGCCTCATGATGAGCATTTGCATAATGTGAGATCATTAAAAAGCAATTATCCTTGCGTTTGTGTGTGTTTTCTGTATTGTTGGGATTAATTTGGTAGGTGGATAGACGCAATGATTGTTCGTCTTTAAACTAAATCATGTTTGTGTTTACAGTGAGGGACAAATCCATACACTGTGACATGTTAAACACATAAAATCGGTCGTTTGTGTAAACAACTGAGGAGCGCTGTTTGCTTACACTCCACAGACAGAAATGATCAAAGGCATACAAACATTTGCATTCACACTCCTCTCTTTGTTGGTCGATTTTAGGATTTTTAGATTTTATTGAGCTTTTTAATGCTCTTTGACTCTAATTTTATCCCTTTTATAACTTTCTCCAATGTACAACCAAAGGTCATTCAGCTAATGAAATTGACAGATGGAAGACGTAATTTACACCCTTACACTTCAAATGTTTTTAATGACTGGTCTGCTTGTAGACGTCCACTGCAAAACATCTGGCACGGAGGCTTGTAAACCTAGAAATAAATGTACCCGTCCTCTCTGCCCAGGATAATACTAGTTCAATTTGTATTTAATTTACTGTTAGATTTTAATTTCAGTTTGTTCTCTTTGTAAATTTTCATTTTTAATATTCATTTTAGTTTAATTAGTTGTGTTTTTTTCTGACAGCCTTTTAGCCTACTTGATTACATTATTGTTGATCAGTTATAACAAAAACAACATTAACAATAATACAACATCTTTAAAATCCAGGATGATTTGTTTCATTGTTTTCACTTTCACAGCATTCGGAGCAGTGAGGTGGCGTCTAAGTAAGGGCTAACCAGATATTAAAGGCCCTGCGAGTGATAAACTCCACTCCAGTTTGGCCACAATGTAAAATTTACTTCTAAGGTGCTCCTCCTGGGGGCATAGGCTCTGGTCGTCGCCATCTTGGCAGTGACGACACGGCCCAATTAGTGTAAAAGGTAGATGGTCTGTGTAGCTGAGGCAGGCCCATGTGACCTATTACGACACTCACCTCGCTCACTCAAAGCGGCCACACCCTCAATTATGACTAACTTTAAGCCTCAATATAATTTAAACAGGTGAGTTATAAAATAAATTCACCCTCTGTACAGTATGTAAAGCATGTTAAAATGTCACTAACGGGAACATTTATGATAGAGACCAGAACTATTTTTTGCACCAGGTTGTAAACATGTTTATTTCTGCTGTCAGGTTTGGCATTTTAACAAGCGGGTCTATAGAGATTGACCTGCTTTTGGAGCCATAACTTTAGTGGCCATTTGAGGACCTGCAGTTATTGGCATCTCCACGTTGGCTTTATTTCTGCACTGAAGGTTGCCGCTCGGAGTAAACAAAAGCAATCAATGTAAGCAACTCACCATGAAAGCAAAACAAATGGCACAAAAATATGTGTGTGCAACATGGTGAGCATACTGGCAGTCACCTGTGAATTGAATTATTCTGTAGGAGTAATTCAAGAAATTTCTGTGGACGTTTTGAAACATTTATTACTGAGAAAACCATTTTAGTACAATATAACTGTCACAAATTTAAGCTAACCACTGTTCTCTATGACAGATTAAAGTGCCATGTTTCAAGCCTAAAGATGTTTTAAGCATTAAGTACTGAAAATATTTAATACTTAACACTGAGGTACATTTTCAGGTCATGCAGTCCTACTCATATTGGAAGACAATATCTATTTTTTCTGTAGTTATATTTTGTTTTAGGTTGCTTCCTATATCACTTTTTCTCTGTTTTTGTGAAGTTGTATGTTTTCAATGTTTATTCACAAATAATAACACTGCACTCTGGTGTTTTTATCCAGGTTGTGAGAGTGACCTACAGTTCAGAGGGAATCATTGACATTTTAAATCATAAAGAAACAAAATGATCAAGTTATTGTTTCAAAATTATATTTACACTCCAGGCTGTATACAGACATCTACATTTAACTCCATGCCTGTTTAATGTTTATTTGTGCAAATAGTCCCTTGTGTCGGAAACACGCTGACATTAATGTTTTCTTGTGGTGTGATGTTGAATGTGCTGTGCAGTGTGCTACTCTGAGGGGCTTGACAGCTGCAGGTGTCCGTATAGTGTGAAAAGTTGCACTGGTGCTAATATTTGTACTGCTTTTATTACCTACTATTTTCAGTACAGCAGCCTGGCGCGTACATAGATAATTGATGTCATGTTAATGTTAAAACAGACTGGTTTAAAAAATCTCTTTCAAGCTCGTACCCCCTGATTGCAAGTCCTAGATTCACCTCTGACTGTCTCCGCCTCCTCTGTTTGGAGAAAAACAAACTTATGTCACATTAATTATGACAATGTGTGTTCCATGTTTTTAGTGTATAGGTCTTTTTTGATGTTTGTAAAGTGTCTTTGAGAATTTTGAAAAGTGCTCTATACATAAAGCGTGTTATTATTATTATTATTATTATTATCAACGTCTACGTGTACAGTAATATTTACATTAAATCAAAATCCGTTAATGGGCTGAGTTGAATTTTCTGCATCTCTGCTGTTGCATAACAACAGAAGTCATACTATACATATAGATGTGAACTAATTAGTAACATGCACACATTTAACAGCCACAGCTTTCTCTAGTTTAGAACCTCATTTATTACGACAATTTATGCAAATCAAGTCAGTCATAATTATTAGATTACCATTACCTAAGGCACAACAATATCCCCTCACGCTGCAGCCTCGCATATACAGCACAGGTGAAAGAGCTGCCATGTTACCACTATAAACCACCAGAGGCTGTGAGATTGTCACGTCGTCAAGTCGTGTCGTCTGATTTCATCCTCTCACATTTCAAAGATGGGTCTTATTAAATGGGACACAGTTTGAGTTTTTGTATTCTTCTTTTAGTTTTTTATTACCCTATCTATTGTACATATTAAGAAATGATACATCAGCTCTGGTTTTCTCAGGGTAAGATGTGCCTTCTCTGAATGTGGTTTAGTAAAACTCACTATGCAGATGTAATTGGATCATAATAATTGATGCTTTTATATGTAGCCTAAGCAGTAGACTTCTTTAATGTTGCAGTGGATCGAGGGTGGGCATATTTTAGCTGCCTTACATACTGTTTGGTAGTTCTATCTATGACAATGCATCATATTATATGATGTGTTTTGTACGTATCATCTCAATCTTAAAGGTAACTAACAGCTACAGGTTTGAAGTATTTTATGTTGTTAAAGTGCAATCTTTTTCTCTAATATGTAGAAGTATAAAGTAGCATAAAATGGAAATACTAAAGTACAAGTAGCTCAAAACTGTACTTAAATGCAGCACTTGAGGAAATGCACTTTGCTACTTCTTGTGCACTGAGAATCTGAATTGTTTACACACTCAGCTGCATCAACACCACAGCAAACATTCATTAAATACTGCCTTGATGATTCTTTGACTTTCTCATGATGCTGATGGGGGTGCCCCTATTGGCATTATGCGAACGTCCATCAGTCTCCACTCTGTGACCGCACCCCTTCACATCGACTCCTGTTGCCCCATGGCACATTCTACATCATCCTAATTACAATTAATAATTGAAAATTGGAAATCAATCTGTGCAAATTAAGTGTAGTAACAGTTTGTTTTATCGGGTTGACATTGTTTTTGAGCGGCTACGTCGTTGCCCGTGACCGAGCCACTGCTATGTGTTATGACTGGGATGCAGCTCAATCGTGGCTTTATTTATACTCCAGTCACTGTGTACCGTATGTACTGTAGATAAACGTCCACCTCTGCTCTGATTGCTTTTTTGTTGTTGTCCTGTGGCAAGAGAGCAAAGGGTTTGTTTTTTCTGCAGGACAGGGTGAAGGGTAAATTATTAATTGGAAGGAGCAGTGGGCTGTGTAACAATTTGCTGATCCAGAAGCTTTCATGAGCCGTGTCAGGTTCTGTTGAACAAGTGACTGGTTTACTGCACTGAGGCAAAAGCATCGCTCACAACATGCTTGCAATACCACTCAACACAGCCAGTTTTATTAGAAAGAGAAAGCTGCTCTTTTAAATTCCATCACTCTTAAGTGCTGGTTTTGCATAAAGCGTGAGATCCCTTAGCCTTGTCGGTCTTGGTCAACCACCGGCCCTGTTAACCCTGTTCGAGCTGTGCTGCAGAGGAGCCGGCTGGCACCTGCACGGCTCTTATTGATCCGGGTTCACATCCTGAATAGAACTTGGACAAATGATCAGATCCTCCTTGGGATAAACAACCAGGCTGGACCTTGTAATCAGTAATGTATAGTCTTACAATAATTAAGTTATTCACTCATTAGTTTGTGGTTCCAAATAGGCAACAGTCAGATCTTGTTACTTATCGAACTGTAAGGTAGTATCAGGAGGGAGCAGATGGTGCATTGTGGTCTCAACGGTCTGAGCTGCAAACTCTGTTAAAGATGGTCTCTGAGTAGTGGGTTTGGTCCTGTGTTGCTCTTTCCCCCAGGGGAAGGTGAACACACAGGGGCTCAGCTAAGATGAATTAGGGAAGGACAAACGACACGCCCAACAGCAGAAGCTGCAGCACGCTATTATTCCAATTCAGCAGAACTGCCGCCATGACTATTGGCAGTTTCTTCTGTATATTTAGAAATTCATTTGTCAAGCTCACAGGGATGTATCTAATCTGTTTACTTGTTGTGTCTGAGTTTTCTGAGGACTAATAAATAACTGTGTAATAGGTGTCAGCACAACATGGAGGGGACAGTGGGGCCTGTCTTGGAGCATATTGGCAGATTTTACAATTTAAGTTTAACAAAGCTGGGAGACATTTATCACTCAGTGCAAATCTACCACTTTACACAACAATCATCACTTTCCCTTAAGACCCTGGTACCACTCCTGTCGTCTTTTCACTCTATTAGTCTGCGTCATTGAGTCAGGGAGCTGTGATGAATAGCTGAATGTTGAGTCGGGCTTTTATTGAATAACTCCTATTATAAATGGCTCATATTGACGAAAGAACAGAATATTACACATTCTTGTGTCAGCTAAATTATAGGCAGAATTGTTTCATTGTTCCTTTAACATTTTGAAATAGTACTTGCCCATATTAATTCTGGTCATGAAGTGTGATTTGAAAATTTAGATCTGTCGAGGAAAAAAAAGAGAAAAGGAACAAAGCTTGGTGGTACAAAGCGTGAATGAGACAATATGAAACCCAGAGGTGCTCGCTTCTCATGAGGCAGGATGCAGGAGATTCGTCAAGACAATGAGTCACACCGCTTTGCTTTGCCACAAGCTCTGCAAATGAGTAAGCGAGGAGTAACACTGCTCTCAGGAGACGGAGCATTTTGCCTCCTAATGTCTTGTATGAGTTGAGTTATTCCCCAAGTGTCAACAGTGTGTGTTAATAATAGTTATTTGACAGTGAGTGACTCAGGCAGTGAGGAGTGAAGTCGGGCTGTGTGCCAAATATTCCAATAGCAATAATGTAGTTTTCCTTGTTAAAGTTGGCAAAGCAGCAAGCGACTGTCTGCACCCACCACATTAAGTGGCCAGCGTTTACACTAGTCCAGTTTGGATTCACATTGAAGTTTGCTTTTGACTTGCGCCCAGCTGAATAAATGAAGTCTAAAACTCTGGTGCCTTTTGAATGGGGACAGCTATTCTGTGTTTAAAGAGCTTGAATCGGGCCCTCATTTTGAACTTAGCTGTGAGAGGCTTTCTGTGGCACAGACTCCCCCTCGTAGAGAACAGGGACAAACATTTTGCTGAAGAGGCCAAGTTCAGAAGAACTTCTGGATGCAGTCAGCTGCAGAAAGCTGTTTGGTTTTAATCCTGTTGCAGCCGGCTACTGATCATGCAGACTCAGAGCACACTTCAAAGCGCAGCACCACCACGATGGCTCTCTCAGCCCATTCTTTGGACATCACCTTCAGAAGTTTACTATCTGCCGGTACCCTTCAACGTGATCTGTTTTGTTCCAGCCAAGGGGATTATACCCAGCACCTTGGGATTGGACCTTTTCCTGTGCGTGAGGTTATCCACATTCCAACTGTTATGCATTATGAGCTCTGAGAGTCGGGGCTGACTAGTGTATGTGTCCTCTAGTTAGATTCACTGACCCAGGCTAGGCCAGTTAATGAGCAGCCTCTCTAGTTTCAGACTTGTGTGGGATTCGCTGCCTACACACTAGAACCCACATGGGGCCCTCATCAGCGCACACAATTTAGCCGTACTCTAGAAGCTAAAGCCTTCATGCTACATGCTACTTTTTTTTGTGATGTTTTTCTCTGTTTTTGCCCGCGGCTCATCATGAACTCTGACTCCTTAATCACAGTTAAATGCTGTCAGAGCTGGGAAGTGAGAGACTACTGGGTAAAGTTTGAGAACCTCTGTGTATAGAGAAAGACAGCGAGATAATGGGCTTTGCTCTCAATGTGCTGAGGCCTCTAACTGCAAGCTAAAGAAGGTTTAAAACTTCAAATGGTAACATTTGTTGAGCTCCTAAGCGCCAGAAAAGTCTGCAAATTAAGCGCTGGATAGATTTAGGTTTATTTCATTTTTTTTCCACCGCTGTGGGTATTTTTACTGACATGAAAATTTTGAGTTGTACATGTAGGAGTATAAAATTCACTCTTTATTATTGTGGTCAAGATTTGGAGCTGAAACCAAATGTGATGATGCCCCATGTTATTTAGGCACTGCCTGTTATTATACTGTGCTGAGGGAGCACTGTTGAGCTGAGGGAGCTCTGACGAGTGCTTATAGATTGCTAAACCAAGTTGCAGCTAAACTGCTCATCCATTACTCCGGCCGCCCGCATACACCTCAGATTTAATGTGCCAGGGTCGTTTGCGTGGCAGCAGCTAAACCTTCAGGGAGCTCATTCATGCTAGACTGGAGGCCAGGAGCAGATTAGATCGAATCAATGTGAGCCCTGTAATGTGGCCCCTAGTCTGTCCGACCGCACTAGTAATACTGCACTAGCCCAGGGTTTCAGGACCCCCTTCAGGGCAGACCTGTCTGTATCAGGGAAAAGCTGATCATCTTCCTGCTGTGTACCTGGAAAAACAACATTCAGTGCCGACCATGAAACAGGATTCATTAAGCTTTCACCGTTGCTGATCACAGCTCTGGCAAAGCGAGCATACAAGGAGGGGGAGTAGTGTCTTTACATTCTGCGATGATGTGAGAATCAATAGTGGAATATTCACCGTCCTGGCTGTTGCGCTGGCCTGGATCTCAAGCTGGGCTTTTATGTGAGGCAATACAGCTGCTGGTGCTGCTACTGCTGCTGCTGGAGAGGCATAAGACCATACCAATCACTTAAATCACCACTAGATCCTAGAAATAACAATTACCCTGGTGAGAGTGAAGACTGCCTACTACCCCAGCTCTGTGCAGATTGGTCTTCACATAAAAGCCGCTTGTTCATTTAACCCTTGAAGATTAGCTATTTGCTTGCAGTTTATGGGGCTTATTGAGTTTTTTTCTAAACAGAGACATTCCTTGATGAATGTGGGAATTGCTTGTCTTACACCATTCCCTTAGGCACCACTTAGTAATGTCATTTAGCTATTTACATTAGCCCATGTAAAGCATCTAGGTTATATAACTTAACCAATTTTCTTGAGTGCCAGTATTACATTAAAGCTGGGAAGACTAATTTAGCTGTTCATTGTTACTGAGGGATGACACCTCGAGGGACTTTGTATTTGCAAAGTCGACCGAGTACGAACATTGTCTCATTCAGGTGTTTTCCCATCAACTTGAATTAGGACAAGAAATAATACAGTTATTAGTGTCCATTAAAGTATATTCAGCAAAGTTTGAAAAATATCTGTCACTAGAGCAACAGCCTCCTAAACTTCAATAATTCTTTTTCCACGGCCCACTTTGACAGCCAATTACTGAAGTTGCACCTGAAAAAGGTGTTAAAAGATATACAGTTAACAGACTGTTCCATTTAAAAATCCCTCGTTCCTCGTTCTTAATCTTTTGCATCCTTTTTTGCTCTTCCCTCTCAGACTGAGAGGTGTGAACAGCTTGCACATTTGCTTCCCTTTTTACAGATTAATTTCAGGCTGTTGATACTTGTGGCATGTCAACATCACATACACTCTATATCAGAGTCACATTAAATGCCTTTCCCAATTTCCAGAGTGCCAGAACTATATGTTGAACCTGTTTGATCATTTCACTTTATTTGTATTGCAGAGTTTTAAGGGAAGTACAATTTAAGTTAAATGCATTTAGCCTGCATTCATATTTTTTATTTAAACACTAAATCTAATACCTTAATGTATAATGTCAACAAGGCTTATTGTTGTGCTTAAAATCAATACAATTTCCCTCAACTCTACAAAGCTTTTGGGCCTCTTTTAACATATTGTTATGCCTGGATTTTATTATATGGTCTGACTGGAAATGATTAAATGCATTTATTAATTAAATAATTATCATAGTAAATTCTTTAAATACATTAAGCCGTGATGCCAAAAATGACATGCTTCCAGCCTTTCACATGTGAAAACTTGCTGCATTTCTGAGCCTCATTTAACAGTAAACTAAAAATTTCTTTTTTTTTTGAATTTTTCACTATTTGAAGACAATTTACAAAATGATTAATACATTAATCAATAAAATAATGTACAATATAAGTGACAACGAAAACAAAAGTTGCAGCCTTACTCTCATCAATAAGTAGACAGCTTTTTAAAGCGAACAACCTTAGCTAAAGCCGTTATATGCTAATTATGAAGATTCGCCGGTTAATACAGGAGAGCATCTAAATGAGCTGCTATTGGATAATCCTTACTATTATTATTGTTTGTATTGTATGTATGGACCTGTCCAATACATCCATATGTTTAGTGACCTAAAGATGATCAACTTTATGGAGCAAGCTGTCTGTAAAGCAGCTGTAATATTTGTCCTGCAGGCAGTGTATTTTTCTTTAGTCACTTCAACAGATTTGGTTACAGTTTGATTATTTGGTTTTGGACAGGAATTTTGTTCTGCTGTGTTGCTGGCTTTATATTTGTTTTACAGAAGCTTCACACGAACTAGAGGAGAATGTGTAATTGTGAAACAGAAGCTCAGTGGTCACACACACAGTCTCGTTTGGATTTCCGCCTCAAGACCTTTCTCTGTTGAGTTCACATGTTCTTTTTTGAATGTGTGTGTGAGGGACTCTGTGATGGATAGCAACCTGTTCCTCTGCTTATTGCTCAGGGCATGCCTGGATACACTCCTGTAGCCTATGACCCTGAGCAGGAATGAAGACAGTGAATACATTTAAAAGATATGGCTGGTGATATTCTAGACATTTTATTACTGCGAAAAAATGCCTTGAAAAGACAAAAAAAAACAATTATTTCTATCTCTCAATACTTTTTTTAATTATGTACCTTGTCTGTGTCTCTCAGCCCTAAGCCCGTTTATTATGACTGAGGATGTAAATAGGGTCATAAATATATGCTGTCTTTTTTTTTCAAGTTCTAAATGATTTCACATGGCTTAATCAGCTGGTCGCTGATCACTGTAGCTTTTTGCAATTACTCAAACAGGAGAGTTTAGTGTGTTTGTTGGTTTGCTTGTGAGTATTAAGAGACAGCAGCACGATGGTGTATGTGGAATTGACTCAAAATAAACTACAGTGCCCATGTTCGTGGTAATGAAGAAACATGTTACCCTGTGAAATGGTGGGCTCATTGATGTGTTTTTAATGTTTTTTTGATGACAATTGAGCTCTATGGAACAGAAGAATAAGCTATCAAGCTTTGGCTGAACAGACAATATTTATATAAATTCATTGTTGGTTTGGATCTTCTTGTAGGATTTGTTGACCGTAGGAAGAATAAGAATTTCACAAGACTGGTCCCGTAAGCTAAAAAATACATTTACATAAAAAAGTTGATAATATAAATGTATACATTCATGTGGAAAATGACCGGAAACAACACCGAAGCACCAGAGAGCTGATTTAAGGGCCGCGTTTGAATGTCAAGAATATCAAGCTTATGGAGCACTGTCGGAAGGTTTTCACACTGTTAAGTAATTCATTGAGGGCTGAGAAACATCCATGATGAACTATTACATGTAATTTATTAGTCATTTTTATGAATATCTTGAATTTATTTGATACTGTATGATTCCAGATGTTGTCAAAAGTAAATGCTGGTGCATATTTGTCTTTTGCTTTGTTACTCTGCTCTGTCTGATGACACTTCTCTCTGTGCCTGCAGGCTGTGAGAGTGACTATTGGGGACCTCATTGCAGTAATCGGTGCCAGTGCCAAAATGGGGCTAAGTGTAACCCCATCACAGGTGCCTGTGTCTGCACTGATGGGTACCAAGGATGGCGATGTGAGGAGCCCTGTGAGCACGGCTACTATGGCAAGGCATGCCAACTACCCTGCCAGTGTCTCAATGGTGCCACCTGCAACCACGAGACAGGAGAGTGCATCTGTGCGCCGGGATACTCGGGGGCTTTGTGAGTACCAGCAACATATTTATTCCTTTGTAACTTTCTCTTTGGTGTCCATGGAAATATGTTGCTGTGCCATTTGTTGTTTGTCCGAGTGTTCTTTGTTAATACAAAGAACTGCAGGCAAACACAAGAAATGTGTCTGAGACATTTGACTCTTGAATTATGTGGTAACAGCTGTGGAGAGCGCTGCCCCTCCGGTAGTCATGGGCCTCAGTGTGAGCAGCGCTGCCCCTGTCAGAATGGAGGAACGTGCCACCACATCACTGGAGATTGTTCCTGCCCCATCGGGTGGACGGTAGGTTAGACAAGCAGAGGTGCGAAGGCAATTAGGAAGAAAGGCCTGAGAGAATAAAAGGATTGGATATCGTTTGTGCTTAAAAAACGTTTATATATCTTATGTAGTTTTTACACCAGAGACTGACATGCTGAGAACATGGACTTTTGGATCAATATGCTGTGTTCAATTATAAATGAGAACACAGGATTCTCTACTCCCTGCAAGAGACAAAGAAGTGGAGTGCCTGGTGGGGAGGTTGTGCATGCTTTCTCAAACCTCAGTTAGTTCACAAAGTAACGTCAAGTGAACATGGCCACCCGCAGTCAACAATATAAAGTATTTCTTTAGGGACGTCCCAGTGGTTTAAGGCAGCTGGAGATTTTTGTTGCATAACACACACACACACACACACACACACACACACACACACACATATATATATATATTTCTGAAAATGCAATTAACTGATTATATATGAAACTACAAAGGTGTGCCCAATTAAAAAGGCACGGAAAAACTGTCTCTGGCCGCAGAGCGGCGGCAATGTAGTCAGTGTGTGTAATTCCATTAGCTGTTAACTGATAGTCAAACAAACCATCCAAATCAATCAAAGTGGGCAAACTATTTTCCTCATAGACATGCAGTCAATGGTTTTTCCCCACTGTGTCTCTGGTCGTAGATTAGTGGCTGTTTCGGAGATGCATTCGGCTGCGTTATCACTTGCGGCCCGTATCGGTTAGGAGTAGTGAGTGAGGAGTCAGCAGGCAGTATAAAACAGGCAATTAAAGTTGTTTTGAGAATGAGTGTTTGAGTGTGATTCACCGCAACCATGAGAGGTCCTTGAACATGCAGCCATTACTGGGGAACCAACATACTATGAAGTTTTCTGCAGCAGAATGCAAGATTACCCATGGACAGATATATGTCTTCTCACTCACTCACTCACTCACTCACTCACTCACTCACTCACTCACTCACTCACTCACGGAAGCACGCACACACGAGTGCTTCGTGGAGATAATAACCAGATGTGGATGTCTGTCTTCTGCTAATCTAGTCAATTAAATAGAGATGGAAACATAAACAATATGCCCACATTTTCAAACATCAGCAAAACAAAAGTGTAAGAGTTTTGTCCTATAATATGTATTTCTCTCCTGTCGAAGTAGTGGGCAATATATCTCACGGTGGTTCTTTGGTGGCTGTTTTTCAAAGGGTTCAGTTTGTGCACAGCCGTGCCCTCTTGGCAAGTACGGCATCAACTGCACTAAGGATTGCTCGTGTCGTAATGGTGGACTGTGCGACCACGTCGCGGGCCAGTGCCAGTGCGCAGCTGGCTTCAGTGGACGCAGGTACGCAGCTGACACCTCTGGCAAACAGACTGCTGAATTATTATGCACGAAAGCCTTTTGTGAAGTACTCTCTGCAAACTTTTGTCCTCCTACTTTGAAAATAGGTCAGACAATGGCATGATTTATTGATATTGGTATTTAATGCAAAGGATGGTTGCAAAGGATGCTGACAGTTTTACACATTAAACAGTCACTCATTGACCTATTCTCTTTGTTGACGTCCAGATGAGGCGCAAACCTGGCTGTTCTTTAAAAAGAGAATAGAAATGCTAGAGTAATCTCAAGCTCAAGAGAAATAAGCATTTATACATGCCCATTAGTCCATTTGAAGGTGGATTGGAAGCTTTTAATATGGGTGTTTATGTTTAATTAATCTTATACTTCATGCTGGCCAGCAAGGTTTCATGTCTTCAGCCTTCATCCTCCTCCACTCCCAGCCTGCCCATTGATCTCACCATGGGCTACATGCTGTTTGGATTCTGCTCATTAATTATAAGTAATGGGTTTATATTAAGGTCTCATTGAAATCCACAGATCTTTTTTGTTCCCCGTGCCTGCCAGAGCAGCCTAGAGCAGCCTGGGTTTATTAGTTCAGCTAAAGCAATTGTCTGTTGGATAGAAACACTTCCTCGACAAGACCTTTCCTTTCCTTTATTATTTTGCAAAATTGCCCTCATTCATTTTGTCAGTGGCAGGTGAATTAACCTGCCAGGAATAATCTCAGATTGTGTTAGCCCCACCTTCTCCTGTCTAGTTTAATAATACCATTGTCCCCTGATAAAACTAAAGCCAGAGTAATTTAAACATGAAACATAACTTGCCCATTTTGTAATGTAATTGAGCTATTTGTAATAGCTTTGTTAGACTCTTGAGATTGATTCTCAACCAAGATTGTATAGTTAAATCAGTATATTTAAGTGAAGATAAAATCCATTTTCTGATCTACTTCAGTTCTTCACATGGAGAATCTCATCAACTCTGGTTGATGGCGATTAGTAAGTCTGGTCCAACTCCTGCAGAACATTCCTAACTGCTGCTGACCGCAGGAGGCTGCTTTTAAGGTTTCCATGTACTGCTTGAACTTGATGTCAGTCTTGGATTCATAAAAATGTTTTCAAATTAAATATTCATCATTTAGATTATGAAATATAAGAGACTATTAATAATATTATATTTTTATTTTATTACAGTAGTAGCTGAAATGTTTTATTCCTAAATAAAATAGTCACTATTTTCAAATACTCTCACAAACAATGAACTGTACAAAACTATTGCACGAAAGTGCTCACAGTTACAATTATTGCTATTGGTCCTCAGAACTTTCCTTTCAAAATAGACATATATTTTGTAAAAGTAATAACAATGTAATAACAATGAAACACTAACTACTAACTAACTACTAACTACTAAGAATTTCAGCTCGCACAATATATACATTTATACATTTCAGTCACAATTGTTAATAATATGCAAGAAGTCGATTGTGCAGCAGTAACAGCAGTGGTTGTATAATGAAAGGGGAAATAACACCATTAATAATATTTAATACAATTATCATTCGTTCTATTTTTTTAGGCCAGTAACTATCGCTTATTCTCATTGATGAATAATCTGTCAGTTATTTTATTGATTAAGTGTAAAGAATGTACAAAGATAGTGAAAAATGTCTGTCATAATTTCACAGAGACCAAGGTGATGTCAGACTAAACAAATTACTTGTTTTACCAGCCCTCTGAGGCAAATTTGTAATTTGTGATTTTGGGCTATACAAAAATAAATTGAATTGAATTGAATTGAACCAGACCAACTGTTTAAAATCTAAAGCTCTTCAGAGCATGATGATGTTCAACAGAGAAAATGAGCAAAATTTAACATGAACATTAATGTATAATCAAGATTGTTATTGATTAATTTTCTTTAGAACTACTAATTGATTAACTACTTGTTTCAGCGCTAATGTTTTCAATGTATTTAACATTTGAATTTCATGTTGCCACAATTGTATTTACCAAGTTAAAAGACTATTTTTCTCCTCCAGGTGCCAGGATGACTGTCCTGTCGGCACCTTTGGTCCGCTGTGTAACCAGAGGTGCGAGTGTCAGAATGGAGCCAAGTGTCACCATATCAATGGAGCCTGTCTGTGTGAAACAGGATTTAAAGGCCCTAATTGCCAAGAGAGATTCTGTCCTCCAGGCCTCTACGGCCTCATCTGTGACAAGTACTGCCCCTGTAATACCACCAACACGGTCAGGTAAGTGAGACATCAGTGCAAGGCCGCACACATCTTCATTCTGACCAGGCCCTGAAGCGAAGGCCCCTGTAGCTCCTTTATGAATAAAGACTTCTCCAACTCAATTTTGCTCTATTTTAGCTTTAAGCCAGTCCTCATTCTGAAGTCTGGACACCTCTTAGCCATGTCATCCAGTTAGCTTTTAATCGCGACCTTTGCTTCATTCATAATTTCTCAGCAGCATTCATAGTTAATGCAATGTTAATGCTCTGATTCCGGCTGGAGTTGGGCACCGACCGTAAAAGTCATTACAGGAAAAAGGAGAAAAGGGACTCCTCATCTATCGGAAACAAGCACGTAGACTCATAGATGGATTAATTGCTGTTGGTGCAGACTTCACACTTTGACCCATGAAGGAAGTGTTGATACTCTCTGAGCTGAAACTTTTCCTCATTCTTCCTGTGGTTTTCCCATCTTTCTTTCTCATTATGTTGTAGCTGCCACCCACTTTCTGGTGAATGCACCTGCTCCGTGGGATGGACAGGGCTTTACTGTAATGAGACCTGCCCTCCTGGATACTACGGACAGGGATGCATGCTGCCTTGTAGCTGCACCAACGGAGCTGACTGCCATCCTGTCACAGGCACTTGTATATGTGCCCCTGGGTACATGGTGAGTATCCTATATCCTCACTGCTGTTTAATTGTACTTAGGCAAGTGGCCACTAGCTTGTTAATCTTGTATTGTTATTTTAGAGGTTACATGTTTTCTTGCTATTTCTTGTATGTTAATTTGACCTTTACTTGGCCTATGGTCTCATGAACTCTAAATCTCCTCCTAAGACCAATTATTTTACACAAACTAACACAGAGCCAATATTAACTAAAGGAAGAAGAGCTAAGAAAGGAGAAAATAGAAAAAACCTAGAATGTATTTAAACAAATTGAAAATAAAAAAGGAGGAACAATCAACACACAAAACCTATTATAACCCTTAATATGACATATTAATATGAATTTGTGTTTAAAGTGATTTAACATGTTGCCACTTTGCGCTCTGTTTTAATTTAATCACTGCTGTAATTACGGAGTGACAACTTGTAATTGTGTTGTTGGTTACATTCATGTTTTTCTAAAACTGCCATAGGTTAATTGTCATTGTAACGTTACTCCTTATGGTCTTTGTCATACTCGTGAAAATCTGTAGTTTCATCAAATAATGGTGATAAAAGGAGTTCCGTAGAAGGGTATCAGTATTGTGACTATAGCTCTTTATTAGTGAAGGTTATTGCTTTGATTTATATTTCATGTTATTTGTGGCCGTAGTAAAATGTTTGCGTCATGTGGTCGTAATGTTCTGGAAGTGGTCCCGGTATTACTTTAGAGGCTTTTTTTACACAGGAAGGCAGAAGCAAGGTGAGACAGTTTATTATTCCCTTAGATGGATGTCCACAAGAAATTCCTTGCTAAATGATTAATTTTCTGGTCCAGCCTTTTGTAGACATTAATAATGAGTTGTGTGTATTTTACAAATACGGTTGATACGCCTTAACTTGTGACAGCAGAGGGACAAGTAAAGAGCAAACTAAGATCTTTATTCCTAGACCCATTGGGAAAAACTTTGACCTACATATGTTTCCATTTTAGAAGTTTTTGTGCAGCCATATGGTCCCTTTTTACAACTGTCAAATTAGTTGGGTAACTTCAATCAGTTTTCCCATTGTATTTCTTGTCTTGTAATCTGAAGTTACACAGCAACAGAAACCGAGAGGGTACATTTCTGCCAACATTACATTTCAGTGGAAATTGCCTGTGTCTTACAGCGGGCCACTGTGGTGAATTGAGCTACCGAGCGGGGCCGCAGACTGTGTCTTAATTTGCTCCACCTGTTCTCTTTGGCGGCTGCTGGGAAGGGCTGCCAGATCCATTAAATAGACCTAGAGGGCAGGAGCTGGATAGAAAAGGAGGCAGTCAGATGGGAACAGACACAGCTCGTATAGAGGATTGTTGTGTGTGTGTGTGTGTGTGTGTGTGTGTGTGTGTGTGTGTGTGTGTGTGTGTGTGTGCGTCCGTGCGTGCGTGTGTGCGCGTGCGTGTGTGTTGTGGAGGGAGGGAAAGAGGGGGTACACTTGGGAGTTTTTTTATTCAAAAGCTTTGTTGGAAAGTAAGAGCTTTGAATTTGGCTCATGTTAAGTGTGTAACCATAGAAATAGAACGGACATAGAACTTTTTTGTGGTCATTTGAATAGTACAAAAGAAAGTGGCAATTTTTGTTAGTTGCTATGACGACAACACATATCAGTGTTGTCAAAGCTTGTCGGGAAGAGAGCAGACGCAGCTCTTGAGAGACAGATAGCTCCTTTCAGCACAGCAAAATTAGCAAGCTAGCTAACTAGCCAAATGTCCGACAGTTAGCTTGCTCATTCCACCATGATTTAATGCTACAGTGGTTACAGAAAATGAGCTGAACAAAGCTGTCTCACATCAGGAGATAGCAATATACTGTGCTAAACTGTTACAAGAATGTGTTGATGAAGCATTAGGTTGTAAGATTTTACTAATTTACTCCGGCTCTCTACGCTTCGTAACATTACCACTCCACTGCTAGTTTTAATCATTAGTGCAAAACCTCACCCCCGCGAGGCCGCCTCTTGCCATAAGTCGGTTTATTTTATATCGAAGTTATCCCACTACAATGGTCACAACCTGCTACATTAATTTGAATGAGAATATCCATTCTAGGGCTGTCCTCAACCAGAAAAATATTCAATTTTGTTGACTAATCTGATCAGATCTGTAAAACTAAGTTTCTCTCCAAAGAATCACTTAAAATCATCAATTTAAATCTTGTCGTTTACCAGAGATGCTCACAAGTTTCTTGAAAGTAAATCATTCAGCATGATAGCATTAAACATGACTAATCAACTAAAGAACTCTTAGTGGACGAAGACCGATAAGTCGTCTGAATGACGAAGGAGGGGCAGTCCCTGTCCATTCTACTCCTGTTTTATTCCTATGTGTGTAACTTTTTGTCACATGCATGGTACATGATCATTATCACACAGTGGGGCTTTCAAGATGTGGTTGAGGATGGCATCAAGGCTGTGATTGCTGGTGAAGTCGCTTCCTCAGGGGATAGCTGATAGGACTAAGCCTCCCTGCTGCATCTTTGTTCTGGAGTCCCATCAGGGGGCAAACCAAGCAAAGTATTGGAGCAGACTGAGCTTCTGCACGCTTGATTTAGCTCTAGTAATTGGACATGCTCTTTTTGACTGGGACAAAGTGATTACATGTTACCTATTCAGGCATTGTCCCTTGCAATCTGCAGCATGTACTCACAGTAACATTTCTTCCCTATGTACAGTTTCTACAGACACTGTTGAATCTGAAATATGAATGCATTAGAAATGGATTCCAGTCTGCCTTTGTAGGTGGTGAAAACAAATCATTTTTCTATCTCTCAGGGCTTTTCCGTCTCATCAAAAGGTTCAGAGGTTCATTTTCTGTAATGCTGCATGAATTTTAAACTGCAGTCACTCATCCAGCAGTTAGATGGACTGTTAAGGAGTGAGACTGATTGGTAATTAGTGGTGCCATTTGCATCTAGTCTCAATGGGTACCAGGCTGATCAATGTTGTGTCAGCGAGAGGCTTTCTGGAAAAAAGTGCTCTCCAATTACATTAAGATACTAATAGGTATGAATTTAGTGCTTTGGCCAAGGACAACCTGGCTGCCTCTCAGCAGCTCAGGTTTGGTTGCAGCCTTCATTGACTGTGTAGTTATGTAAGGTCCTGCTGCTCTCGTGCGATGGACTGACAGCCCGTGTATTAATAATGATTCTCCACATACAGACTTCTATCCTTCGCGGCTCAGAAGGAATATGAATCAGTCGACTAATGAGAGAGCTGCCTTTCCCCTCTTGAGAGCAGACCAACCACTGGTCTTTGCGCCACGAGGGTGAAACCAAGTGGAATGGGACGCAGCCAAGGATGCAACAAAATCCATGTGGTCATTTGTGGCTGCATGACGTTTTATCCATGAGTCCAGTCACCAGTAAATTGCCTGTGCTCTGAAGACAGGCTGAACCCCCCAACCCCTCCAGCCCCCACTGGCTGGTCGAACTTCTCTCCGCATTTAACAACTGTAACTGAACTGCTATTGTTAGCAGTCTTGAAGCTGTCATTTTCAGCAGAACAAAGGTTATTGCAACCGATTGATAAAAATTTCATTCACAGACAGGCACTTTTATGTGGTGTACGGGGAGGAGAGATGTTTTAAGATGTGTGTTCTGCCCCTGGCGTCCACTGGCACATCTCCTCTTGCCTCCTGTTTAAACTGAGTTCAAAATGATAATGAGAGCGGTGAGCAGCCAGCAGTCCCCCAGTGCTATGGTGAGCGAAGCAAGAGCCACTCAGGACTCCTCTGGGCCACTAATTGGAACTCTAAATCATTGTGTCACCTGTCACTCAAGACAGCGTGTGCAAAGGAGGGTATGGGAATCCATAGACTGGCTGTGATCTCCAGCTTAGGGAGGGACAAGACCAGTGGAGGTGGGTTGTGCTCAGCCTTCAAAGCAGAGAAATTCTAATGACAGCAGGCTGCAGAGGACAGAGAAGGAGTACGCCATGTCCTTTACCAGATAGTTCACTCTAATGCAATGGTAAGGGACCTTAAGGCCGTGCCAGCATGGAAGCCGATCTCCCATTGGTGTGCTTAATAATAGTAGATTGAGAGTCAGTTGCTGTCACTGGGATCCTACCGTAACTCTATCCACCCAGTTCACCATCGAGTTTATTTGTTTTCTTTTGTTTTCTTCCCCGTTTGGTTTAATCATATTGTCATTCTTAGTACTGCTAACTCCCACTGTTGGCCTGAGGCAGGTGTGCTTCCTCCAATACACATGGTGTCGCCAGCTGCTTCAGCACAGGACGCTTTACAATACTCTTCTCTGATCCTAACCCTTTTTGTGCAGGCGCTGACAAGGACGAGATCCTCAAACAGTCAGTTGTGTCCATCCAGATGTGTGGATATAGGGACAAAATAGAGAATTTAACTCTGGCCTTGAGCCCTAAATCACTTCATCCCTGGAGTTGAATCCCTCTTGATGGACCCCCTCACTTGTGTCTCCAAAATCTCTTCTGCAGTGTACAGTTTTATAGATTAATCCTCCAACAGGCATTTCACCAAGCAAGAACCTCGTGTCAAGTTTATTTAGAACAGTAATGATTGTATAAATGAACTGAAGCTAGTTGGACAGAGTTGCAGATTTGGTAGTAGCTTGGTTGGAGACGGAACGAGTCTTTGGAGTCCTGCCAGTCTGTCCTCTAATGAAAGTGGAGACCCCCCCCCTGTGAGACCAACCTAAAGGGAGAGAGAGAAGAGTGTGGTGGAAGAAAAGCGAAGTGTGGCTGTGAGTAGGTGCTGTCAGAATATATAGAGTGCATAATTGGAAGCTGGGTGGCGATAGCTCTGGGGGGTCCTTCCTCTTGAACTTCAGTTACGATCATAAATCTATTCAGTTTTACAGTTGCCCTGCTCCTCATACTATACACAGACCCAGTTTAACTATAAATATACAGTTCAGTAAGCGTTGGAGAAGTGCAGTGAACCTTCCCTGCCTTTCTGTCTGCATCTATTCAGACAATATTATTCCTATTTTTGGTCTGCCAGAGTCAGCATTTATTGCCACGCTGATTTTTTGTCTCATGACTTTGCATTATTTCTACATCAGGGTGAGGACTGTGCTACAGTGTGTCCTCCTGGTCTCTACGGACCAAGCTGCATGTCCACCTGCTCCTGCCATAATCACGCATCCTGCTTTCCAGTCGATGGCTCCTGTATCTGCAGGGAAGGTAAAGTATAGTTGACTCATGGTTAAAGGTTTAAAGCAACTCCTGAGCTTTATCAGATATGCTACACTGACATCTTACAAGGATGCACACATACAGACTTTACTTTACTAAGTAGGTTGTTTTTGTAGACACACAGTCCTTTCACACAACCACCAGATGACCGCTGCCTTTCATTTATTCTCTGCTTGTTATGTTCAGTTTTCTTTTTAATGAATAAAACATCATATAAGCAATTCTTAATAAATGTATTGTTTCGGAAACATTTGGTGCCAAGCCATTCATGTTCAGCTATTTCATTGGATAAGTGAAACCGTTGACCTGCTCGGGGTGCTACAGGAAAAATGATGGGATCATCCTCTGTCTGTCTTTATCTGCAAAAAATGTCATTATAATCCATCATGTAGTTGTTGAGATATTTTAGTGTTGACCAAAGTGTAAGACTGACCAAGAGACGTTGCCATCCCTGGAGCCATGCATGGCAACAAATACATTTTTGCATAACATAATTATTTTTTTTCCCTTTCATATCCCTTGATTGGTTTCCTTAAACCAATCCCTCCAATTTATCCTGAAGGTTTGAACCCCATGAGAGCCACTGTATTGTCCCGTGATTTTGGTTGTTTAGTTCAAAATAGTTTTTTTTAAGTTTTAGTTAAAAAACGTACTAAAATTGTAACTGAAATGCAATGTGGCTGTATCAACAATACCTGTTTTATATACATCTCTGCTCTCTCTAACCCCAGGCTGGCAGGGTATGGACTGCTCCATCCTCTGCTCCAGCGGTACGTGGGGTCTGGGCTGTAATCAGACATGCTTATGTGCCAATGGAGCTGCATGTGACCCAATGGATGGCACCTGTACATGTTCACCTGGGTGGAGGGGAGAGCACTGTGACGAGTCCTGTCCTGTAAGTCTGTCTTTTAACTGAGCGGCAAAGAATCCTGCGGGTCTTGAACTTGGACTGTCTCATTGTGCCCCTGTGTGGAGTTTTAAAGAGATAACGGCGAGTTTTTTTTATCGTTGTCAGGACGGCACCTATGGGTTGGAGTGTCGTGAGCGCTGTGACTGTAGCCATGCTGATGGTTGTGATCCAGTGAGTGGCTACTGCCGCTGTTACCCCGGCTGGACAGGTCAGTATTGCTGTTAGAAAACAATTAATCAGAGCAGGGACAGATATAACCACTGAGATCCAAACTATATTTATATATCCTCCTCATCAAATCAAAGACATGATATGCTAGTCAGACATACTTATCTACCAAAACAGAAAATATGCAGGGGCACTTGATTTTTGTTTTACAGTATGTTTACAGAATGTCTCAGCAGTGTTTTGTTAATTAAATGTTAAATTTGTTTTGCCACTGAGCCGGCGGGGTATGAGAATGAGAAATGTTGAGAATTGAGCTCTAAATTAATTCTCTTCACTAACACACTGTATGCAATCATGCTCGTGTTGCATCCTTTATTGGTTATACACAACGTCTGATGTGACTCACCGGGTAAATATTTGTAGAGCGAACCAAATCATTGGCCCAGAATGCTCTCATGAGTTTTAAACATGGCCTCTGATATTTTTATTTTTGGCTCTGTTAATTATTTAAAGTTCCAGGTTGTTGTGAAATCTGACTGAACCAACTGCCATATGGAGGATTTATTAGTTGTACATTTAGACAGCTCTCCGTTTGATTTTTTGTCATTTTAAACATTTGTTTACAAGGAAAGAGGTAGAAGTATGAATGTCACAGCAAGGGTGAGGATCATTATGCTTAAAAATGAAGCCTTGCATCTGAATGTCAAATACAGGGGGCTAGCTGAGGACCTGGTCTCTGAGTCTGGGTGGAGAGGTGCAGTCAGGGAGGGAATAGATTCAGCAGGAAAGGTCAAGCCTGTGAGCTCTCAGCAGCCCACTCCATTCAGCCTCCTGAGCTTAGGGCATTTATTCTGGGAAACAATGTGGGTTTTATTATCTGCAAGAACGAAGCTGGCAAAACAGGCCTCTCATGCTCTGAATCCTGCAAAAGTTGGGACCATCTGTCAGCCTTAATTGAGTCACCGGGGTGCAGGGCTGGGGGCAGCGTGCAGCCCATTGGGCCGGACAAACACACATACATACGCACTTGAATCGTAGAGGCTTGACAATGGGCTCTCCGAAGGAACGAGCACCTAGAGAGGGGAAGATGACGGTTTTGTCAGAGAACTGAGTCAGGAATGGAATAAAATGGCTATTTACAGGAAGACTGGACCTATCTTTTTTCCTGTAAACAATGACATATCACTGAGCATGCTAGTCTCAGAGTTGTTATGGCATCCTACTTTGCTGTCAACTTGCTGTTTGTTTTATTGTGTTTTTTTTTATAAACTGTCAAGAAGCTTGACTCTAGGAGTGTGTCCAGTAAGTCGTCTGTGACCCACATAGTTGTTGCTGAACTGTCGTAAGCCTGACATCAGCCGATACAAAGATGTAAGAGAGCGCTGCGACTGGACACTTGATGCACAAGCTTCATGCTAGTCCATGTTAAATAGGACTTCACCTTTTATTTGCGAAGCGAGTCCATGTCATAGAGCAGGCAATGTGAGTGTGTGTTTACATGCACTGAGAGAGAGACTTAAAGAGGGAGAGAGAGGTTTGCTTTTCTCTGCTCACTCTCTACAAATTGGATAGTGGGACCTCTGGCACTTCTCAGCGAAAAGCCTCCTTTGAAGACGCTTCAGTTCTGGCTTCTCTCACTCTTTCTTCTTCTCCCTCGCTAGGCTTCCAAAGCCCCTCTGTTTGTCACCATTAGACTGAAAAGTGCGATGCTCTGTCCGCATTCATTTTCTGACAGTAAAGGCAGCCAGTTTTTTTCTGCCTGGCCTAGCAGAACCTCAGACACACTTGCACAAGCCTTGCCCTCCTTTTGATGTGCATGGCCGGGCCTCAGACTAAATCACGGCTACCATGCCCCCTCCTCATCAGCACTAACATTTCCTCTCCTTTACTCCTCTGTTCCAGCCCTAAGGCGCCCTGGTTACTGTATAACATCAGTCCCTAGAGTTTAGCCCAGGTTTAATTCAAAGGTACTGCACTAATGCTGCTTTAATGGCCACACCATTCTCAGATATTCTCACTCAAAGAAAATTTCAAATGAGACTTCGAACTAAGGGCTGGTGCTTGAAAGGTTGCAGAGTTTGTGCGTGTGTGTGAATATGTGACTCTCGGTGTGCATATCTGCCTGAGTGTTTGCAACGATATATTTTATTTTATGAGCCTGCCCGTATGTACAGTACATGTGATTTACCCTTTTTTGAAGTCACGGTTATGACTTATGATGTGCTAATGCATTCATGTGCACAGAGAGAGCACTGTATGGATGCAGTGTTTGGCATTTGTTGGTTGGAGCTGCGCCAAACACACAGTGACATTCCAGACTGTGCTCTTGTAGCCCGAGTACTTCCCTTCGGCTCTGTACACTACCTCGGCTCTGAAAGAGAATGGGAGACAGGCTGGGTCTCTCTGGAGACCCAACCCTGTTAATCAACACAGTGCACTGGCAGGGAGCCCCAGTCAGATCAAAAATAAAATACATTTGGAAAGGAGAAACAGAGTCTGAAAGGATGGGCTGAGCTAAAAAAAAGACACACACTCCAAACAGCAGCTTCTTCATTCAGGACTGAAATCAAGCGAAGATCCATGCTGGGTGAATGGCCCTCCACAGATCCACTGTGATCAGGCATTGTGAATGCTGTTCTTTGATGATGTGTTTTTACAGATGGCAGGCTCTTTAGAATATTTCAGCCTACCACACTTAGCCTTCTTAGTGTGCATTCGCTGAATATTCGTCTAATGTTCCCGCAGGAATCCACTGTGATAATGTGTGCCCACAAGGCTTCTGGGGACCCAACTGTTCAGTCAGCTGTTCCTGTCAGAACGGAGGATCCTGCTCTCCAGAAGACGGTACATGTGTGTGTGCACCTGGCTACAGGGGGACGTCCTGCAAAAGAGGTGAGCCTCTTTCTCTTCTTTTTTTTTTCAAGCAACCTCTCTTCATCCAAACCTTTTAAATAATAATGGCACAAGCTTTAGGACACCGCCATAACAAACTCCATCCCAGTATTGACCTTGCTTTGATCTTTGCTGAATTGTTGAAGGGTGAGCCTGCTGAGGAGGAGCACTTAGTTGTCGGTCATAACCGCTTGAGTGTGAACCCTTCATCACTGCTATCACTTAATCACAGTGTCTTTACCCCGACAGCAACACATACACACACTCCTCACCCCGCTGCCCTGTCCTCAACAACCAACGCACAGTGGGAGTCTCACAGTCCTCGTCCAATGCTCATCAGAGGCATGCTCACTGGGAGTGCTAGCTCTGGTTTCTGAATGGGGTCTGTCTGGGGCCGCTCTCAAGTGATGAGCTCACTGATTAGGAGTGATATTCACAGTCACAAACCTGTAAACATCAATTTGAGTGGAACGTAAAACAATCTCTCTCTTTCTCCCTCTCTGTCTCTCTCCCTCTCTCTGTGAGTAAGGGAGAGGGAGAGACGGAGAGGAAGTTATTACTCATCCAAATTCAATGTTTACATAGATAATGTTCTCATCAGGTGAAAACCTCATATCTGCAGTTTTTCCTGTTGAAACTTTAATTGGAGGATTACATGCTGCTCTAGATGATAAAGGCATATCACACCTGGTGCTTTAAATCAAATCAAAACCCATGGGGTAAAGTTAACATCGCATGGTTGTAAAACAGAAAACCAAGGCTGTTTGTCAATTCCTAAAAGGTTTTCGTTATTGTAGAAAGATGTGACTCTCTCCTGAGAAGATTTTTGGAGTAGGAATCTAAGCAAATCACCGGCTATGAAAATAAGAACATAACATGAATTTTTGAGGTTCTCACTGAACTCAAATGAAAATATGTTTTTTTTATATAAATTGCAGTCTCTTATCATGGTTGCTCAGTTAATACTATTTGTATAAAATATTAGTTTAATTAACTTTATACCCCATTTTGAATATATCTTAATGGTCCACATTCTTTCAATAAAATTGTGTGTTTTATAGATGATCAAAACTTAACATAAAACAGACTTTCCCCGTTCTCTTAACTACTTTACTACTTCATATCTGGAAGCAGATGAAATGGGAGTGATTGCAATAAAGACTGACTTTTCTACTCTCTACGCCACCCATTGCTGTCTCTTCTCGTCTTTTCTGCTTTAATTCTTCCGGCCTTGATTTTTTCTGCACTCCCTTGATCACTCTTGTCATGCCCTGTTTCATTATTATACACCCCTTGTTCCATCCAATGTTGTCGACTGATTCCCTCTGCTCTCCTGCCACGCTCTGCCGGCTGCAGTCTGCTCTCCGGGATTCTACGGGCATCGCTGCAGCCAGTCGTGTCCGCAGTGTGTGCACAGCACCGGGCCGTGCCATCATGTCACGGGCCACTGTGAGTGCCTGTCTGGCTTCTCCGGTTCTCTGTGCAACCAAGGCAAGTAGCCTTCTCTGTCCCTTTGACCTTTTCCTGCTGTTTCACTTACTGTCAAATTAATTCACGGTTAAGCTTTTAGTCGTTGCAGCTGGAAAACGGTAAGTTCATTTTATATCTGAAAATGTCTGGCATTTGGTCGAGACAGGAAATAAAAAAAAAATGGTCAGGGAATAACATTGATTATAACAAAAAGTAAGACAATAATGTCTAATAGTAAAAGTGGTACATTAAAGAGTATTATGTGCTGATGCCTACAATAGCTAATAATATGTAAGGTTAATTCATATGTCAAAAAAAGTCCTTCTGCCACAGCGTTTTGTTCAGACACCTGTACATTTCCTTCAGCCCTTGCTGTGCTTAGTGGCTCTAATACGATCAAATGGATGACCTCTTGTCTCTCCCACTGGCATCTTAGCCTTAAAACTTTGAATAATGTTTTTTATCAGTGCACTACAGACCAAAAAGAAAAAAAAATATCCTTCAACAGGATCCTGAATATTGCTGAGACCAACTTTTCTTTAGACAAAGAACATGTCAAGTAAATGCTGCTATCCCTTTGCCTAATTCTGCATGTAAATTGCTTTTCAAGCACACGCAGAGCCAAAGAAATGACATGTGCAGAAGAGACGTCTTCTGGGTAAGGTTAATTGCAAGGCAACCAGACAAACCTTTTCCTTGAGTATTGCCTCTGCAATGTGGTTTTAATCACATAGGAAGATCTTGTTGACAGAAAACATCCTTACAGTTCATTATTTTAGCCTCAGATGTGTTTGATTAAGATTTTACACTTTTAGAAATCATGAGTACTTTTAGCGCATCTTACATACATTTTAAAGAGTGTTTACAATATCATAAATTTGTTTTTGTGATGATGTAGCCATTAGCCTTGTTGTATGTATTAAAGCCACAGAGATTTTAAAGGTAACTCGTGAAGAGATTGAGACATGTGTTAACATGGTAAATATTTGGGTTGACATGTTAAATGTTTAATTTAATTCAAAGTATTATCTATTCAAAAGCAAATATCGTTTGTCCATTATCGACTCGCGTGACGCTTTATGTGACCAAAGGTATTTGTCGTGTCAATGTAACCTCAAAGTGTCGAGGAAATCTGCTCTCCATCACGTGTTGAGAAATGACACCAACCTATAAATGTACTGTCGATTTTATTTGAATGATTCCCTTCTTTTTTTTGTTTTTATACATTACAAAAAGGCAATGGGAAACTTTTGAATTCTCTATCATGGCTTTGAGCAATGTCTTACAAATACAAGTTTAATAGGTTAGCTGAAGGAAGAGAAAAAGAAGGGGGAAAAAAAGAGCCCTAATTTGTCTGGACTGTAATTATTGGTGAGAAGGCATCAAGCCACGAGGGACGAAGGTGGCCAACACCATGCACACCCCGTTTCCTCACTCAGCCTCTGTCCAGCACACAAAGTCCCAGCCTAATGAAGCTCTCCCAGTGTGTTAAGGCTTGAATCCCAAAAGCAGCAGTATGGGGGAGCCAACCTCATGGCTTAATGACAACCTGCTTGAAGGAGCTTGAAAGAGCTCTCAAGAAGAGGGGGAAGCCAGTTGAAATGTAATCATTAAAATCACCCCACATTAAAATGAGTCAGACCCATTTCTTTCACAGCCAGCCACCTTATCTGATATTTCTAATGCTGGGCTATTCTCTTTATATGAGACCTTTGATGTGTCTGTATCTGCTGGTGCTGCAGCTGCCTGATCCTGATGGTTAGATACACCTTGGTACAATTTGTCTCATGGGCCAACAAGAAAACACAATGGAGGCTTCATTGGAAATTAGATGATTTATTAAAGAGTGCCAGAGAGCATTGAAATATTAATTTCATAAAAAATGTATACAGTGGTCTGTGTACATGGTCTATTTTAATTCTGTGGCACATCACTCATCCCACTCTAGTGAGTGGAAATGGGGCAATTGTGCCACTGGAGGCAGTGATTGACTCCTCCTTTTGTTTAAACAGATCACTGCACTTCATGTCCACTCAAATAAAACAGTATTATCCATTAGCGGAATATGTTTACACAACCTTTCACAGAATGAGTTTGATGTCATCATTTTAATCGATTTTATTTGTCTTTGAATGTAAGTGATAATATGCAGATGAGGGTTGTTTTGTGAAGTGGTTTTTTTGTGTTTGTGTGTTTTGCAGTCTGCCCAAGTGGCAGGTACGGGAGGGTCTGCGCTGAGATCTGCCTCTGTACCAACAACGGCACCTGCAACCCCATCGATGGCTCCTGCCAATGCTTCCCTGGATGGATAGGAGAGGATTGCTCTCATGGTATGACTTCTCTCCTTCATCCTGTGTTTGATTGCCTTTTCTTAGATTTTTTCTCATTGTCTGTCTGTCTCCACTCCTAATTTCTCCCTCACATTTACCTTTGTATACATTAATCATTTTCATAAACCTATTCCACGAACTACCCTCATCCCCAGCTGATTTAAAACTGATAGCTTGCGTAAGTGAATGTTACAATACATTGTGCTCTTTGATTTACAGCGCTGTAGGCCAAAGATCATTAGCAGAGCTTTGAGTTGTCATGCCATGGAAAATTAATGTGTTTTTTTATTGTAATAACTACTTAAAGCAAAAAAAAAACGAACTTATTATCAGATGGATGTTACATTGCCAGTGAGTCACTTTCAGTTGTTTAACCTGACACATCTGCTTGTCATCTGCCTGTCTTGATGGAGCAATTTCCCAACTTCGTAGACACATTTGAAGTAGTCTGTGACTTCATTTTAAGTAATGGGCTCGTGACAATATTGTATGTGTGGAAAATATTTAAGTGTTGTGTGCTTCATGTATGCATAGGGCATAGGGTTTGTGTGAGAGGGTGTGTGACCATGAGCATGACTGTCTCTCTGGCGTCTGCAGCCTGTCCCTCTGGGCATTGGGGCCCTGATTGTCTCAACTCGTGTAACTGTCACAACGGAGCCCAGTGCAGCGCCTATGATGGAGAGTGCAGGTGCAGCCCCGGCTGGACCGGACTCTACTGCACACAGCGTGAGTCTCCCCCATCCAGTTAATAGACAAACAGTGGCATCTACTGGCAGTCAAACAGAACTGCAGTAGATGACAAGTGAGAATCATTTCTGTAGAGACAACTGGTCAACTCGGTGATTTTTATTTGATATTTTGTGAAGGGCGGGCAATATTAAAATAACACTAATGATCACTTCATTAATTAGCTAATTTTATATTCCAGTCATTCACCAACGGCTATTGCATATCATCTACATCAGTCAACTAATTTGAATTACATTATCTGTCACCCCCAGGGTCTTTTTATTGTGGTGTCAAGCTCCTGCTCTTGTGCATGGTAATGTCTTTTGTTTTAACCGTTTTCCCTTTTCTCTCACATAGATGTTAACTATTTCCAGTTGGCTTGTTCTTTATCTACGTTACGTTAACATGTTAACCAGATTTTCTGCTGAAGCAGGAAATGTTTCATTTCATTCACATTGTCCTTTATTGAGTATGCTGCAGGCACATTGAATAGTATTGATTTCCGTGTCTCCCTGCAATATGACCTTGACTCTTTACATTGTCTTCCCCTCCCTTTGTTTTCTCCACCCCTCCCACCCCAACATTGTATACATCTCTGTCCCAGGCTGTCCTTCAGGGTTCTACGGCAGGGACTGCTCAGAAGTCTGTCGCTGCCAAAATGGCGCAGACTGTGACCACATCACTGGCCAGTGTGCTTGCCGAACAGGCTTCATTGGGACGAGCTGTGAGCAGAGTTGAGTGGGCCCAACACATTTTTAGCACTGAACAAAATTACCCTGTGGTTTCGTGTGTGTGTATGTGTGTGTTCTATAAACACTTTGGCACCCACTCTAAGTGCTTTAATTTTGATGGATGTAGTAATGCACCTCTCTCCCATGCAGAGTGTCCTGCTGGTACATTTGGATATGGTTGCCAGCAGTTGTGTGAGTGCCTGAACAATGCTACCTGTGACTATGTGACTGGGACGTGCTACTGCAGCCCCGGATATAAAGGCATCCGTTGTGATCAAGGTGAGAGGTGATCGAGATGATCGAGGCTCTCCACTCTATTACCACTCAAACAGAGATGTGTACACCGTGTTTAAACAACCCACGTTCTGTGTTTTCTCTGTAGCAGCTCTGATGATGGAGGAGCTGAACCCGTACACCAAGATTAGCCCAGCACGAGGCTCGGAGCGCCAGTCTGCAGGGGCCGTCATGGGCATCATCTTTCTACTCCTCATCATCATGGCCATGCTCAGCCTGTTTGTGTGGTACAGACAGAGGCAGAGGGACAAAGGCCATGAGATCCAGCCCAGTGTGTCCTACACACAGGCGATGCACATCACCAACACAGACTATTCCCTGTCTGGTAAGATGTTTTACAGACCACTCAAAATATTTACTCACTATGGACAGATGCTGCATACTACGGTGGACAAATGTGGAGCTGCAATGATTAGTCAATTAATCGAATTAGCGAGAAATTTCATTTCTCAAGCAAAAATACCAAACATTTTGGAATTCCAGC
Source organism: Ophiodon elongatus (assembly GCA_016806645.1). Classification (NCBI taxonomy): domain Eukaryota; kingdom Metazoa; phylum Chordata; class Actinopteri; order Perciformes; family Hexagrammidae; genus Ophiodon; species Ophiodon elongatus. The sequence goes on along the minus strand of JACSYO010000489.1, from coordinate 3,469,618 downwards.
TTGAAAGGATTTGCTACCTTTTCTTTGCTTTATAGGATAGTCATCTGAATATATTTGGGTTTGGGGTGTTGGTTGGTTACAAAACAAGCTTCATTTTGGGGTCAGGGAAATTATGACTTATCTTTTATTCACAATCCTCCAATCGATTAATCAACTAAAGAATCAGAAGATTAATCAATAATGAAAATTTGTTACAGGCCTAATTCAACAAACTCTGCATTTGTCCATCAATTAGACTTTACTTCTGATTTATCTATGCAAAATACATTTTCAAATCGTCATGTATAAACAAAAGAACTAGCATGCTCAACTCAATCGTCTTTAGAGTATGATGGGTGCCGACCCAAAAAACACAAAATTGGCAAATTAAGTCATCAGCACTCACAAATGATGCACAGCAGCAAAAGGAAAGAAGCACGTTCCAGAGTGCTGATGACTTTATTTGCAGTTTTTTAAATCTTCATGCATGGCAGTATTTTGAAGATGGTAGACACAAAACTATTGACACACAAATAGGTATTTAGTTTTCAAACCTCTCACCTGTTGTTTAATCCCTCAGAATGTGGCAGTACTGTAGCGATGAGGACCAGCGCTGCTGAGGTCAATCAGAGCCAGGGCAGCAGTGGCCAGTGCTTCTCCAACCCTAGTTACCACACTGTGGCCCAGTGTAATGTTGTCTCAACCATCTCCAGCAACCTGGATGGCTCTCTGACCCTCAAAGTATGGCCACTCTCCATATGTATTAACATACAATTTAATCATACTACAGTATAAAAGCAACACCAAACTGTGTTTTTTCTTTCAGTCAAGCACTCTGAAAAGTCGAAATGGCTCAGAATGGAGAGCCTACTGCAACCTCAATGACCTCGGTCAGTTTACTCCTACTTACTATGATACTCCACATACAGCCTGAATGTTTGGACTTTGTAGAATCCTTACTTCAAGGGCAAAGACCAATGTGTCGTTAGCACAAACCTCATATAGGCACAGCCACCCTGCTGCGAATGAAGATGAACCAGGGGTTTCTTGTTAGACATAACCTTTGCTCTGATTTTGATAAGATATGCGGGTGGGACAGAGAAAGCTGTGGTGAGGAGGTGAATGGGCTTCACTGTGAGCTCATTAGTCCTCTTTCACTTCCCCCAGTGGCACGTTTCTCAGTGATGGCTTACTCTGGGTCAGATATTACACTTCTCGGTTGTGAATTATAGAAAGTTAAGCGTGAGAAAATAATTACCTCTGGTTCTAAAACTCATGTTTTAGCCTTATAAACAGTACAGTAACATTTCATAAATTGTTTATAACACTCTGCAATTTCTTCATAGGAGACAAATACTGTACATTCAATACACTCTAAGATGTCCATCTGCGTTACTATTGTATACATTTGTTAAATGTTTATACAGCATTCATAAATGCTAAATAGGGTGCTAAAATACAGTGTTACTGAGTGTTATGAAATCATCAAGTGTTGTGGTTTGTGGTGGTGCAAACTGAAAGAAATAATATAATAATAATATAAATACTGTATTGCCAATATGAAAACAAGGCTTGTCTACTGATTTCAGGCTTGTTACTGAAAATATCTGATTCATTTTTTGTAATGCTTAACTGAAAAATGTCCGATATCTCAATCTGCACACTTTCATTTTGTGTTAAAGCAGACAGCATATCAATCATATTGGCAAGTCCCTCTTAAAAAAAAAGTCTTGGATGTTCATCCTGCTGTACTTAAGTAATGGACTGATGTAGCCTTAACAGGCTTGTCCTCTTTTCATGATGTGTTGTTGTTTGGCAAGATTCCCACTGTAACCACAGTTGATTATACAAGCTTGTAAGCCTTGGGGGAATGTGATGGCAAGCAGGTGAAACATTCAGTATCTCCTCACGTTCACGTTACTCGTATTCTTCAAAATAAAGACATAGTACATTGAACATTTTTAATGATGTATTCCCTGTCAACCCTCTCACATTAAGGGAATGAATTCATATTTGTTGTTTGACTATCATGTTTTGACATTTGCTACAGATGTTCAACAGGGGGAGACACAGACACAGAGAGGCTCCAAACAAGGTAAGTCATTAATTTTAGTAACGTGCGTGTGTGTGTGTGTGTGTGTGTGTGTATGTGTGTGTGTGTGTGTGTGTGTGTGTGTGTGTGTGTGTGTGTGTGTGTGACATACTGCATGTGGAATCCTGTTCAGCTTCACCAGCACCAATATTACAAAATCCTTTTATGCTCAACATCCCATGTATCAATTTCCCCATTTGGTTTCTATTCCCCTAAGAGAATCTCTGACCCCAAATCCCATATTCCTATATTCTCCATGATTTATGTGAAAACCCTCTGCACTTTGGACAAGATCATGGTGGGCTGAGGTTTTGTTCCAACGGTTATTGCTCTCCATGGCTCAGTGCCCAATACGTCATTTTGTCTCCCACACTGTGCAGTCGGTGGTGAAAGTGGGGGACCCAGGGGTGTGGAGAGTGGTCTGAAGGAGCTTTGCTGCGGTCTCTAATGAGGCCTCTTATCAGACTGATGAGACTGTTATGGATGAGATGAGCCTTCAACTCTCTACCCTTTGTACTCTGATTACTATATACCACCATTAGTCACCTGTCGGAGACAAAAGAAGTACAACTTCTTCAGAATGGCAACGATAGTCATTGCCATTCTCCAGGCCGCAGACTCTCTGTTTAAATTTTAGTGGTGATATCAGAGTCCAGCATTAATACCACTGCAATAAGTCAGTGACAATCCATTCATCTTTGTTGATGCTGAATATGTCCTTGTCTCGCGGCTACTGCAGATTACATCAAGGGCTCCATGTGCAGCAACAGCTCCTGCTCCCTGAATAGTGAGAATCCATACGCCACCATTAGAGACCCACCAGGGCTGGCTTGCAAGCACACAGAGAGCAGCTATGTGGAGATGAAGTCCCCCTCCCACCGTGAGGTGCCCTTTGGAGGCACTGCCACCCTCCTGGGCAGTGCGAGCAGGAATGTCTATGATGTTGGTGAGTGTGTTGTTGCTCTGGTGTGTGGAGCTCAGCAGGGTCCTGCAGCTTATAGCCTCTCTGGTCATTTCCCCTGCTGTGAGCCTGTACAGACTTTGTGAGCCTTGATAAGAGGAAATGTGAGCTGCCTCTCGATTGCATGCACCTCTCCTTTCTCCTTTGTTCCTCATCCTGTGCCTGCCGCTCTACAGTCTCAGTGTTTCTCACGTACCTCTCCGACTTGTTTCCTTCCTTCTTTCCTAAACTATCACAGAGCCAACAGTGAGTGTCCTGCAGGGACCCAACGGAATGGCCACCGGCTTCTCCCAAAGCCCCTATGACCTCCCTCGCAGCAGCCACATCCCCAGCCACTATGACATACTGCCCATGCGTCACAGCCCCACGCACACACCCCCACCAGCCCCAGAAAGCCCCAGCTCCTTGCTCTAGAGGGCGAACCCTCCGCCCGGCTCTGAAAGGATGCCGACATCCAGGCAACGTTCAGCCAACTTTCAACCAACGGCCCTCCCTCTGTCTCCGAGTGTGTTCAATTAGATACTGAGATGTTGAGATGGAGGGACAGCCACAGCTCTTCTGGACCCTGCACTCTTTGGCTCCCTCACTTACACTCTTTCTGTGGCCCTGAAGGAGGGAGGGGAGGAAAGAGTGTCACACACACCAGCGACCATTCAACCATTTTATTTTCTTATAGAACTGATCATTCAAACTGCTGCCCGGCCTCTTTATGGACCTCCTGAAGTGGAACATAATGGTTCCAAACAGTGCTAAGGGCAGCACACATGGATTGGGCGGACAGATTATTTACAGGGAGAGAGCTATGCTCACGCTCATTTTAAGCCCATGATATAGGTTTACTATTCTGGAGCAGCCAAGTGTTTATAATGCCCCATAAACGGAAGTGATTTTCTCCACAGGAAGAAAGGAATAGCAACCTTGACCATTTCAAAGCAGGTGAAGATTGACGGCCTACAGACATCAGAGTTTCTGAATTGTTACCGTGTGCAGCAGGTGCAGATCACAACACAGCTGACGTGAAGAGATTATGATAATTTTCTCTGAGGTGAAGAAATGTTCAGTCACGTAGTAGAGAACTCTCTGTTCTAAATGTTAAACATGGAAACGCGACTGAGAGTGATCCAAGTCTGATAAAGCATGGATAAATCGTAAAATATTGTAATGGTCCTTTTATTCACTGTTATCCAGTGTTGATCACACAGTTAAAACTAAGGCGTAACATTTTGTGTGTAACTCAAGAGCTTCTTTTCAGTTGCAGTGTAAATGAGGCCTGGTGTATCCGGAGATGCATTCAGGTTACCAGTGTATAAGCATTATGCTGTTACTGAGAGATAGTAACGAGAGATAGGTCTCAAGTTTGGATTTTCTCCCCACACTGATGAGGGTATCAGATATTGTGTTGTTTTCTATGTGAAAGCATTTTTCTTGCAAATGTCTTAGTTTACAATTTTGAATTATTGGGTGTTAAGAAGGGATTACTTTGACCTTTTATGTTTTGTATTTATACAGCTAATTGCTTTATTTATTCATTTATATTAGTGATGGTGACTTTCTATCAATGTGACACTAGAATTTAAAAAAAAGATGAGCATGATCAGATAATGGATACCCACTTATGTAGATAACACACAATTTATCTTCTTGTGAGATGATCAGTGTCATTTTGTGTGTGTTTTTGAAGTTACTTAAAATGTTCTTTCTCTCTATGTCGGATTGTAAATTGAAAATAAGGTTTCATCTGACCAATCAAGACCCACAAAGTATTTACAAAGGGAACCACACCGTATGTAAAAAGTCCATTTCTTAAAATATTTTATGTTTGTATCAGGCAAATTAAATTATTTATTAATTGAACTGAATTTATTCATTCACTATGTGAATTCCATTTCACCCTCTGTAGAAGCAATAACATGTTGACAATCGATGCCCAGACAGCGATTCATCAGTGCTGGACATTATGACATCTTTGACCAGTGTGGTGACAGTGGATCATATTTTACGTGACTGTTTTTCCTCCGGGGAAGGTTTTTTCCAGTCGCTGTCATATCAGTGCTGCTTGTTGTTTTGGTACATACGTTTCAAATTAAAAGCCTATTCTGCCATCAGAAACCTGTTTTGGTCAGGTTCATACCTGCATAGATAGAAGATGAATTTACATCTTGTGTCGAGTGTTACACAGAATATGTCTCTCTTCATCTGGTGCTCTGAATATTGAATAATCATGCCAATGAATGTCGACAAGCCTGATGAATGAAGGACTCCACTCTAACAAATAAGAAATGTTACTAATGTCTGTTATTGGATGCCAAAATCTTGTCCAGAATTTTTTTTTTCTTGATTCATGAATAGGGACATTTTGTCAAAGTGCTCTCATGTTAAATATCCTGTCCAGAGAGGTGATCCCAGGATGTATGCATCGTAGGTTTCACAGTTCTGTGTAACTTGTCATTTAAACAGCATTTTATTATTTTTATGTTCTGTGAAGATGTTTTCAAGATGTCTTTTTATTTATTAACCCAATTATATAATACATAAAAAATAACCGGCCGCATGATGTGAGCATGCCCCACTGTCTAGCTCATGACCGCCATACTGCACTGCTCTCATACAGTGGTTACAGCTGACTGACGGCAGTATTGCTGTATTCAGTATTGCTGAAACGTAGCACCAACCCTCCGGTTCCCCCTCAGGTAAACACTGTTAGCTCTGTCAGCACTTTTGTTGTTTGCACTGTTAGCTGCAAGCCGCCGACTCAGCTGTCGTCATGTTGAATTCATTTAGCTTAAAAAGACAATGGTTGAAGATTTCAAGCCCGTTTCACCTCTGACCTGTAGCCTTCATCACTTCAGCAAGGTGAGTATAGTGAAACCATTGGAGGTGTGCAAAGACAAGATGTTTAGGGGGTGTGAAGTTACTCTTTGATTTCCTGTCTAACAGGTGTGCGGTTTTTTTTTTTTTTGTGAATTTATTAATTAGATTGTACACTGTCCAAATTCAAAACAATCAACCTTAGACATAATTGAAACGAAATCATATTGTATTAACCATTTAATGCATGTGTTTTTTATGTCACATCATACGAGTCATGCGTCTCACCCACAACATTTAAAAGCAGTTTATCACATATGTTACAGGACTGCAGTCTTTTCTATGCATGCGCTGACCTCCTATCACAGCTATTTAGTGACTTTAGCCAGAGCATGGATACTATATTCACGAAAACATGCATCTTATGCAGTTAAAACAATGTGTAGTGTTACGTTAACCACTGTAACTCGTAGTAAGAAGCAGCCTTTCCGAGCTCCACACATGACAGACATGCTGCCCAGCTGACAGCCAACAAGCCCTGAGTGATGCCCCACTGCAAGGAAATGCAGCCAGTAAGTCAAGAACCTGATGGACCAAATACAACCGAGTACTTCAGAGACAGCTAGAAAGAGAGAAGCATGAAAAGACGAGGTCACACTGCAGCGGGAGAGATTTCGATTTTGCAGCTTGTTGAATATCCTCCCAACAATTAATGTGATTTCTCACAGCTCAGAGGGGACAGAGGGTTAAAGACAGCAACTGAACAGAGATTATATTCAATTTATTAGACATCAGATTGAGACTGAAAGGTGAAAAGCTCAAACTGTGTGAAAATCAAATGTCTCCCAGCACGACTTCCTACTAAAAGGTGCTGAAACTACTACTCGTGTTTAAATGCTACTGTCACTGACAGTAAAAAACAAAACAAAAATAAGATTTTTGATTTACTGTACCTTTCTTCATCTGGACCAATCTGGATTAAGTTTATATGCAAAGTACATTGACTATTAAATATGTAATTGTTCTCTCCTGTGCTTTAAGGATTAAGAGTCTCACTGAAACATTCACATCTGTACACAACCATATTCCATCCTTTGTAGTTTCTTGTAGCAACGTCAACTGTTTCAGAGGAAAGATTTCTTTTCTTTTCTTGCGCATTTAGATTTCAGGTATGAAGTCAATCTTGGCAGGAGAGAAAAAAACACATTCCTGTGTGATACAATGAATAATTAAGTTATACAGAATTATTAATAAAATAGGATTATAATCTCACTATTT